>NW_011626968.1:463985-624483 GCF_000204515.1 Acromyrmex echinatior
GGCACCCTAAAGTTTCGGAACGCAGTCCTGCGATCGGAGCGCAACGATAGCATCGTGGGACTAATTTGAACTGACTACGCGAGTCAAGATCAAGTGAAGAAAGATGACGGTTTGCCGTGCCGAGGCTCGTGGCGAGGTTCGTGAACGTCTCAATTGTCGTTACTCTTAATAGTGTCGTTACCCGATCATCATTTTATTTCGATTCGTTACCAACGCTCGCTTTTGATATGTTTGACCGCTGACTCGGCTTATCGGTGTCGTCATGACTCGGCGCGCGTTTGTGTTGTTTTGATTCCGGCAGTTTGAAAAACTTCGGCGCAGTGAGTCAATGCCGGATTGCGCCGCGTATTCCGTGCGTCTTTCTGCGTCGAAACTAAGTTGTGCGTGTAAACAAGTGTCGAAAATATCGAAGGATTCAATGACGGAGAAGTACGAGATGACTTCGCTGCTTAATTCAGGTATATAATATAGGATTCAGGTATATAATATAGTGCTATCAATTATCTCTTTGTGTCCGCGGTGCGTCTTGTCGTTCACGCATCAAGGTGACTCCAGCCAACATGGCCAATGTACTCTATAATTTTACACATTTTCGCTAAATATTGGCCTGCATTCATATGGATAATTATGTATGTCGCGTGTGTGTTTATGTGTTAAGGGGATACATACATCCGAATAGATGACTGAAAATATTAGGAATTTTTATCTCAAAATATAATTTTATTTAATTCGATTGCAATTTTTTTTATTTCAACGTACATTTATTCAGTAATTAAGAATTTTCTTGTGAAAATTTATCTATCTGAAGCTTCGTCATTCTTTTATACGTGTTCTCGCACGGTGATACAGTTTACGGTGAGCATGATTTATTATTGAATGATCTAAAATCTAAAACAGTGTAAATAGATTTTCAAAATGTAACATAATACTGTCTGTATCGATTCAGATTTTTTTTTAAGAAAATAATGACTGTTTGAAGTTAAAATTCGATTTTTTTATATAAAATTTTTTACTGTTTTATTTAATTTGTTAAAAACTGAAATATTTTTTTAGAAAAGTGGAATTGTCACAAACTATATAAATTATTAAAGAATATTTTGGAGTAAATCATTTAAATTCCGCTCCAAGATATTCATGCTTACCGCAAACTGCATCGCCGAGGACGCGAGAAGGAATAACGAAGCTTCAGGTAGATAAATTTTCGTATAAAAATTCTTAGTCACAGCCGAATGAATGTACCTTCGAATAAAAAAATTTCAATCAAATTGTATAATTACTTTTTGAGATAAAAGTTCTTAATGTTTTCAGCTGTCTGCTTGGAAATACTCCTTTAATACTTGCCAATGTTGGAGTACATTGGCCATGTCGTCTAGAGCCATTTTTATCAACGAAATACAGTAGTGAGTAGTGAATGAGAATCAATGTTGTTTGTCTTAAGCGCATCGTGTTTGTAATAGGCGTTGGAAACGCAGCACGAAAATGACCAGTGACGTATTGCATTAATAAACGTGTAATCATCCGCGCTCTTTCAATCGATCCGTATATACATGTGTGAATGTCTGGACGAATGTTTATTATATTTACATGATGAAAGTCTGACACACGTGCTCGATCAGGTTCTATTGCCAGCTACAAGTTACGAATTCAGATGTAAAATCATTTACTGTTTAATTCATCTCTTTTCTTCTTTTTTTGCTATATTATATAATACATTTTGGCGTATTTATTCTGTGATTCAGCTGCAATATATATTACAGATTATCTTCTCAATTTCCCAATTAATAGATTGTAATATGAATGATAAAGTTTGATACGTATACTTGATTATCTGTCGTTGGTCCCAAATGACGAATTCAGGTGCGAGACATTTATTTTCTAATATTCATATCTTTTCTCTTTTCTTCTTTATACGCTTACTTTAAAAGTGACACAATTTAATAAATGTTATCGAGTTATTAATATGAATAAATTAGATAAATTGATTGCTATTCGTAGTCCATTCTTATTTTAAGATCGTCTTAAGTAATGTCTTGATATATGGTGCTAATATGGTTTTGTGATTAGCTTATGACTGTATTTAAGGCGGTTTAAACATAGGAACTGACTATATATAAATAACTGATCATTACCTAAAATCAATTATCAAAAGTAAATTAACTTAACTTCATAAAAAAAAATTGACAAAATGTCATAATTCAAAAAAGAATTTTTAAAAAATCTTCAAAATCATTACAATTCAAAAAGAGTTACTTTTTAATACTTGTGAAACAAAAATTACATTTAAGCATATTAAAAATTGTTTTTGTCAATATTATTTAATTAGATTAATAATTTTCTGTCACGTTTAAAAGTAGTTTTTTTCCCTCTTCTGGAAAACTTAATTTTTTAAGGAAATCTCACATGTACGTTCTCCTATGAGATTTAATATATTAGGTGTTGGAATTAATTCGTAGCGTTTTTTAATGAAAGAATGTTATTTATTTCACATGAGCATTAAAAAATACATTAATGCAAGTACTTCCCATCACTTGTAAAACGCTACGAATTAATTCCAACACCTAATAGTTAACTTTTTTAATTGTGTCACCTTTGAAGAATAAGAGAGTGATATTATATAAAATATTTTACATATTTCTGCGGTTCAACTGCAGTATATCTTCTTAGTTTTGCAATTAATGGAGTACATAAATGATAAACTGAATGATTAATGTTATGCATACAGTTTCCATACACAGACAAACATTAAATTATTCACCCTTTAACAAAATCTAGTCTCTCACAGTTATTATATCCCGATGGTCGAACATTCCGTCGAATTATCCGCGGAGAATCCCAATGCAAATTACGGGGAAAATGTACGTTGCGTTATTCAGATCGACTTTTTTCTCAGGACGCTCCACGCTCCGTCGCAGTGCGTACGCACGCGAGTAGGTACGTCTCGTCTTTCGCTCTCGTTCCGAAGCAGAAGCCCGTAAAAACGGATGTGACGCGAAAGCACGGGGACCGAAGTTCACCATGGAAACGAGGACGCGGGGCGCGAGAGCAAGAAGGGTGACCATAGAGAAAATGGCCCCGACCACCCCGACGTATAAGGGCGGATCGCGCAGGACGTAGGGGGTTTCGACAATTTTTTACAATTCGCTTCGCGGCGACATATGCCCCTTAATTCTCGAGGATTAAGGAGGTATAAAGTTTATAAGGATTTACGACCGTCGTGTACGTTACGTCGAAGTCCGCATTCATATAGTACACGTATTGTACGCGGGGGTGGGTCACGTGGCGCGGACGGAGGGGAGGAGGAGGGGGGGAGGGGTTGCCGCAATAAAAGCGAGACGAGATTGTGAGTCTTTCATTGTGTTGCCCGGGTCACATTTCATTCCGTCGCCGCATATGCGCGACGCAAAATACAACGCGAAACACTCGCCGACGTTAGAGACTCGTTACCGTCTACGAATGATATAAAACAATGTATATTTATTTATATAGTAAAATGATGAGCAGAGAAACGCGATGCGGCGGGACGATTGCATGCAGATGCGAACTCCGACTCGGAGTTTGTACACGCAAACGTTACGAATCGCGAGTTTTGCGCTTTTCCAATCGTACTATGTAAAATTCCGTAGCGAATGTTCTCATAAACTCTACACGATTCCACGCGAGCTTTGTTACTCGATATTTTGCTGCAGAGTGCGGATTTATCAAGTGTTTTAATTGTTTCATTCTATTCTTGACGCGGTTTTAATTACCGTTTAACGTCGCATCGACCTTTCTTTCTTCTTTCTTCTCTAAAGCAATTGATAATCGTATGCACGTATTATTTGTCTTAAGATTGTAGCGCGCGCGGTTACATGCTTTGCATGCAGATCTTGCGTGCTACACTTGCCCTGTATGTTATTACACGTGGTCTGAAAACAGAGCCTGTTGTAACCCGGTGTTACACGCTTATACGAGACACGTGAGTGAATGTACTTGGACTCAAAATCTATCTACCGATTTTACAGACTTTTTTACAGATTTTACTTCCTTTTTAAACACAATCTCCAATCTCTTTTCTGACAAAAAAATATATAGTTTTATCTAAACATAAAAACAGTTTAATTCTCCGCTAACAATTTCAGACTTTAAAGGCTCAGCCTTTTTTATTGTGGAAGAAGAGTTTAAATCTCTCTAAATAAAAAATAAATAAAATACAATCCCCAACTTTTATGATAGTAAAAAATTTGTTGTTAAAGTTTTCATAAGTACGTTAAATTTTTCAGATTTTTATCTCAAATAATATAAAAATCTACATTGAAGTTTGAAGACCCAGGTTGCGGAAGGGTGAAAATTTCACATTGTTGTCGGAGGATTAAAGTCTAATTCTCAGAATATTTCGATTAATCTCAATTTGTCAAACCACCACGCTCGTTTGGAAAGCAAAGGAAGGAAGCGTTACGGTGGCGAAGTTTTCCCCGTATTTTTTTCTTTTCGAATTCCCTGCGCAATAAATGTCGGATTACTGGCTAAATCGCGGCACGCGTATACGCTTACATGGTGACGTTGAGCGAAGGAACTGAGCCGCATAACCTTTAGCTAACATTTGGAATAGGGAAAAACTTTGGCTCATGGCTAAAGATATATAAAAGGGGAGCGCCATCGGAGAGCTTGCATCGCGAACTCTTTTATTTGACTTCGAATTAGCTGCTTCGATGCGGTTTAAGAATGGACGGTACGGAGTGCCGGCCGCTTCTAGGTTCGTGCTTTGTTTAGAAATCGCACACTTGTACCGCCTTTCCATTGCCACGCGCGCTAACTTATTCCCCGCGTTACCGTAATTGGATCAGCGAGAATTACAGGGAAGCTCGCTTTTAGACCTCCCGAAGGCGGCAAAGCGTTGCGCGTAGAATACATCCCGATGCGCATTTGGATTCTCTTGAATAGCCATCGTATTTACCTAATTCAAAATAACGCTGATTTAATTTTTTAACGTCCGCGAAGACACTGCCGATAATTGATGCATTTTACTGGTAACTGAATTTAACACATAGTCCACGAGAGCGCAAGTATACGTTGAAACATACATTTACGTTATACTGCGCTGCGGTTGAAACTATTTTCATTGTAGGAATATTTGATTAAACCTAGACATTCAAACACTAGTGCAGGTACTTTCAATAATAAATACCATTTTTTATTAAAAACGTTTTATCTAATTATATTGTCAGCTTTTATAAATTTTAAAAAATTCTCTTTATTTTATTTTTAATCACGAAAATGTAATTATTAATTAGAAAGTTTTGTATTTTAATATTTTTATTCGGAAAATATTAGAAAACGTGCTGCAGCACTTAATTTATTACTGCTGAATTGTAATAAATTATTAAAACTGTTCTCTATTTTTGGTAAGCCACATGAATAGCAATGTACTATTTTATTTTCAACTTTACGTGTAAACATGAATGATTTATATTTTCTATTGCCCCGAAAATAGATTTATTCAAATCGAAACTTTGTGTCGTGCAATGTTTAACAACTACCGGTTTTCAGCTCACGCATTCGCAGATTCGAAGCATAGGAATAAGATTGTAAAATTGAATTGTGATTGGGAAATTTATCGAGATCAATGCATTCAATATATAGTGATGTCCATCGCGCTCCATACCTTTTTTTATAATAATGACGATTAAATGAATATATATCCCTCGTTGAGAGAATGAGAAAGAGAGAGAGAGATATATATATGGATATAATGCGTAAAAATCTCACGATGTGTAAAATATTTCACTAAATATTCGAGAGAGAACAACCGCGTGGTAAACTTCGTACCTCTTTCTACGGACAAAAAACGTACGCGCGTGCATACGTGCGTGTATGTGTACCGCGCGCGTAGATCGTCCCATACGTAGACAGCATCCAGGCCAGATATGTACGTTCGCTGTTGATTGAATGTGACTGTCGTGATGGAAGAAATTTCGCGAGGTACGTCACACCAATACGAGCGCGAGCGGGATGAATATGAATGAAACGGGTTTCCGGTCTGGCTGAGCCCGAACCAGTTTTACATTTGCATCCGTATTTGTCGAACGCGAGGGGTGAGTAATAAAGGCAGTCTAATTTTCTCCTCTTTTTCGGTAGCTTTGCACTGTACACACCCCCCGCGATGTTTCGCTCGATGGAAGCACACATCGGCGCAGCGCGAAAAAAAAAAAGGACGCCATAGCAACCGCTTTTCGATTGTCGGGCCGCTTGAGAGAGTGCCGCGTACACCTAAATATGTTACAATAAATTGCGTCTCCGTACGTGCACGTGTTTTCGCCCGTGTACATCATGGAACGCGCCTTTTCCCGGCACATTACCAAACGCGTGCTGGCACGCGGAATACATTTAAATGCGTTATAAGCGTGCGAAGTTTCATCAAAATTCCAGCGCGACGTCTGCGATCAATTTTTTCACCAAGGTGATCTATAATAGTAGGCACAAATATTTATAAAATATATATATGTACATTCTAGGCTAAAAGTTTGCAAACACTTAAAAAAAACTGGCATTTTTGGATTATTTATTTAATTACAATGTATCTTTTTAACAATAAGTCACTTTGCGATAACAGTTAAATCTAAGGAATTATTGTTAAAAAAATATATTGTTATCGATATTTGAATAAGTAATCCCAAAGATAGTGATATTTTAAGAGTGCAAACATTTAGCCTAAAGTGTATATATTTAACAGTTCAAGGGCTGACTTTTGAAGCAACTTGTCTTTTTAATAAAATGAGATATAAATTACATTAATAAAATAGTAGAAAAAGAGAAAAAATTTAAAAAGGATAATTATTGAAGCTGTATAATAATATAGATGTGCAATGCTATGTCTACATATTTTATTAGCGAGCAGAAATACAAAATGTTCGGACTATCGTTTTCTTTGTTATCGCAAATTCGTTTGACTACTCCATTTTTCTCTCCTCAATAATGCACTTGATGCAGCTGGGCACTTATCCGTGTCCAAATGCCACGCTTTGCTCCGCATCCGGCAATCGATCCTTTTCCATTTCGATATCCTCTTACACGACCTCGCACACGACAATAACGATGGGTACCTAATCGATTCTTTTAACGTCAACAAAGCAACACGGCCGTTTTCGAGCGCGCGCCTGTCGATCCTTTGGTGTTAAAATATCGCGTTACTAGAGGCAGATGTTGACCGGAAAATTCCGCGAGCAGTTTCCCGGCGTGCACGCGTATTATCGCTAGAGCGAGCAATCTGTACGTGGCAAACGCGGTTTGCGTGTAATCAGGGCACGTTACAGCCAAACACGTTACAGCCACGTTACAACAAAACAACCGAGCTTAGACCAACGTGAAAATAGCCATTAAAAAATCGTATCGCTGAAAACTCCGAAACACGCATACCCTAAATCCAAAGCCGTTTAAATAAATCCATGAAATGCTTGAAATTTTTATGAGAACTTTTATATATATGTAATACTTTTATATACATACTTTTATATATATATACACAGTGTTGTATAATTTGATTATTTTATTTACACTGTTACGCGTATTCATCGTTTTACTAACAAAAAATGTGTTAGAGAAACAAATGTTAAATATTTTACCAATTAAAATTACCTCATTACTGAAGTAAAGTACAATTTGAGGTACATAAAATTGATTCATAAAATAATTATTAAAGGTGACATAATAAATATAAAATGTAAAATCGATGAGTGATCAATGATGTAATGTTACAAAGCCTATAAAAGTAATTAATGAATTAGTTATTATAAGATATTTTGTATTCATGATGTACATAATATAAAATTACGAGATAGATAAAATCATTTTTAAATGTATATGCGGTAATTAATTTTGAATAATTATTGTCAGATACAGTTATTCTCTACATATTACAATATTACGAAGAATGAATTTATCACAATATTATAACTCTTTTAATTTTATAAATTGAATCAGCTCAAAAATTTATACATATTGCATCTAAAACATTTGATCTCAAATTTTATGAATTAATTTATTTTTTGTAATTATCATAAATATTTTTTTATTTATTAACACTGTTCCTTGAATATTTAACTATTTATGGCATATACAATTTGAATAAAATAATAGATCGTGATAGTTAAAAAATTAGAGATTGTATTTTTGTACTTATTGATTGATAGTTAAAAAATTAGGAAATAATTGGTGGAAAATAAAAGAGAATATTTATCTCTGTATTGCATTGGAAAATAAAAGTATTTATTATTTATCTTATTTGTCTACTCCAATTGTGGTTACGAAAATGGTATAAAAATGGAGTTTTCTCTGTTCAGGGCATCGATCTCACGTTCTCGCCATGCAGTTTCTTTACAATAATGTCCAGAGGTTTTCTCCCCGCAATGTGAATTCCGTCGGACATCTCGAGAGATTGATAAAGCTCTGCAACGAATGTACGCCGGGAATAAAGTTAGTAACGAATTGGTAGACAATATTTGGGGGAGGACGATGCACGTGCAGACTGATATCCATCTTTTACGACAACATTCAGATTCAATTTACTTCTCAATATCAACAAACTCGTACAGCTTGGTTCGATTTCGACTCGATATTTCTATTTGCTTCTCTCTCTCCCTGTCTCTCCTCTCACGCCTTAACTCCCTTCTTCTTCAGGCAACTTGGCCGTTCTGGTTTATAGATTACCTCGACTACGTTGTTGCAATATATTTCTGCAACTTAGAAATATTACATTGAAACCGGAAGGATATCGATGGGAAGCTTCAAGAATACGGAGCGGATATAATATTTGCTTTTTGTACTTAGTTTTGCAAAATGGACAGATGTTATCATTGTACAGTATAATGAATTCTGAGACAGTATATTGAATTCTTAAAAATTAAATTCCGTTTAATATGACTGTCTTTAAAAAATTGGCTATCTTATAGTCTTTTTATTATTCAAAGTACACAATAACTTGAAAAAATAATCCTGAAATATTTTTACAATCCCGCAGGGAAGAAATTGAATTGTTCTAAAATATTACTTTTATATTTGCTTTGGATATGGTTGACAATATATTTTTTTCTTTTTTAATAACTACTTTTTACAAACCGCAATTCCATCAAAAATCCGCAATAAAGCGTTCTATTAATTAAAATCTTTATTTTTAAAATTATTTTCATAATAAGTCACTTAATGTATTTATTCCATTTAATATTTATTTGGTTTCTACTTACTTTTTTAGAAATTCATTATGGATTGAGTCAATATCCGTATAAATGTTCTCAAGTATTAATAAATCAAAAAGCAATAACATACCATAAGCATATTATTAATAACAGTGATATTAATTGGAGTGTACAAAAACTAAAAACATCTCAGGTAATCGTTTACATAAAAGAAAATCGTGTGACTACCTTCGGATTAAACCATACATTTGCAAATTTATCATCAATAAAGTACATTCTATTTATCGCTTGGCAATAAGAGACGGTATTAGATCGTCACGTCGTGAATACCAAATGAGAATTCAGATGTGGATACATGAACGCCGTCATGACATTTAAATTTTAAATTCAACTGTAACATCATGGCCGTGTTTTTGTAATAGATGATATTAATGATGATCGAAGCGTAAGAAAATCACTCGGCATAATCAAGGGTGTAATTATGATTGAAGTAAAGAAAAGCGGCAAGATAAACGTTGGATGTAAATCTCAATTTAATGAAAAACTCATACGGATATAAAAAAGGCTTTTTGTTCCATAATCATTTCGTTCTTTCGCTATCGTCGTTGCTCTTCAGACTGTGAATGGCAGGGACATATCCCTCTATTCCGTTTTACCCTTCGTCCGCTGAAAGCGGACCGTCGAAAATGGCTCATTAGTATTCAGGTGAAAAACGGACAGCCTGAATCGTACACGTATAGATCATTGACACCTGCCGGCTGATCTTTAGCGCCGAATTTCGATCTGTAGAGCCGGTCAACGCAGGAACGAAATAGACTAAATTCGTGTCGCGAATTTGGCATACACGTCGATATATTCCACAGCGTACATTCTATCACAATTTTGCATGCATCGCAAACTGCCGTAGAGAAGGGAAATATAATTTTGATCCATAGCCAGAGGTGAATCTGAAACAATCTCTGTCAAATAGATTCGCAGCGTTCTCCGAAAAAAAATCACATATTAACGAATGTCGCATGGGGAGACGTGTTAACGTATAAATTACCGTATAACATTCATAGAGTTCATCAATTATGTTAATACGAAAATTCAAAAAGACTTATTTGCGAGAGCATGGACGCGCATGAAATCCCTTTTAACTCACTCTATCGATCCTCTCGCTTATCTTCTTAACTTTATAGTTTGCACGATACATCATCCCCCTGTTACATTATCCAAAACAGATATGCGCGAAGGTTCTCCCTTCGTTACTACCGTGAGGCCACCCCATCATCTTCTGCAATAGCGATACGTGGTATTGCAATAGAACGATCAGCCAGCCCAGTCGATCGGCATAACCCCTTGAAATTCCATGCTCCCTTTCTAATTTCGATTCCAAAGGGAGACGTTGACATTGACATGCCCTCGTCGTATTATACTCCCGTCCTGTTTTATTTAGGTGGTGGCAGCACATCGCGTGCAATGTACTATTACGGTGCCGGAACTGCCACGATCAAAATTGCGTTCGATCCGCAAATGTCACGCGTGCATCGAGACCTTATGTTAATAATTCTATTCCATTAACGTATGTAACGGAAATTAAAATTAATTCGATTGCATGTTCTTAATTAATTGGGCCACGACACACCATTTTACGATGTGCTTCGTGGGTCAGCGACCACACTAATTTATGGAAACTGTTACGTCAGTGAACGTTACAATATTGTTTACCTTTACATCCAAGAAGAATGACAATTAATGTAAAATACAACTTAATCCAGGAGTAGTCATCTAATTTTTTTAACGACCATCTGGGATTTTTATACTCAAAAACCACTATTATTAATCTGTGATTGAATCATATGGGTCCTGGTAGTCTCGGGGATAACATAAAAAATGATATTTTTGCTAAAAATAATTTTCAACACGTGTTTATATATAACAGATATGATTTAGAAGCGATAAATTCTATCATTAATATTTTATTTGTGTTTTTCAAAACAGTCATATCGTAAATTGAAAATTATATAATTAAACTCGAGATATTCTTTAAAAAAATAATAACAATAATAAAAAAACCCTTATGTTCCTTTAATAAATAGGATAGTAGTGAAAAATATGTTATAAAAAATAATTATTATATAGAGATATTAAAAAGAAAGAAAATATGTTAAACAATATCCATTTTATAATAGTTCTCATTTTCTTGCTGCTGACGTATAGAAACACCCCAGGTGACCGTTCTTGATTTAATTCTATATTAAAATTTCACTTGTAATATCATGCAATTTTAATTAAGCTAAAAGAATTTTAAAAATGCTGTCGAAATCTCTTAGCGATTTATTTACTATCGAATGTGCGACAAGAGAAGAAGATTAGTACATTAATATGTGATAATATTAATTTACAAAATTTTAATTGAAAATATATTTCTTATTTCTTCATTATAATTTTAATCACTGCCAAAGTGCATTAATCAATTGCGGCATTATGCAGCAATTCTCCTTCGTTTTCGCGAGACTATTTTATGATCGCATTTAGCTGCTCAAATTATAACAGCTTCGCCGTCGCGTAATCATTGCTGACGTCATGCGATAACACGGTGGTTTAAAAAGTTCGATTAAATATAAAGTAGTCAGCGAAGATAATTATCGGCGGAATCGGTGACCCAAAAGCAGTTCTCGCGAGATATATTACGAGAATTTTTTTCTACAAATGATCACTTCTCCCCCTCTTTGAAGTCTGAACAACATCCTGTTGTTTCTCTCGGAATACCAGAAATACGTACGCAATTTCTACGACGTTTAACTGCTAAGCACTTCGGCTCGGTTAGCAGCTCACGCATTTACAGATTGAGTGCAGGAGATGGGAAGAGCAATGCGCTAGCAACGAGAGAGGAAATAGATAGGATAAAGATAGGTGGGGAGAGACGGAGAAAGTGTACGGCAATCTACTTCGCTCCATTCAATCAGCCATCGATTTCTTCGATTTATTGGCCGGTTTAGGAGAAGACGTATGGACGATGCCGCCGTCGGCTGTCGTTACTTTGGTTTAGGGGATGACCGCCCATATTTTCATCCCTCAGCCCCAATCTCTTCTCCTGCATCTTCGCGGTCCGCGTATGTGTATATATATCTATACCTATATATAGAGATATTTCGCATTCGCGAACTGTCCGACCGGTTTTACGTGCGAAGCAACGACCGACTTTTCGAACCCACCGGAAACTCGCTGACGGCAGCCTTTCATCGCAGAGATCTCCCTTGCCTTTCCGTTTTTCATCCTTCTCTCTCTCTCTCTCTCTCTCTCTCTCTCTCTCTCTCTTTTTTTCTTATCACGGAAGTTTTTAGAAAGTCAACGAGGCAGTGAAGTCTACGTATCGACGTGTACGCCCCCGATAGTTACCAGCCGGGAATTTCTCGAATCCGCGATGGGAAACGAAACGACACCGACTGCTCTACATAATGCAGCTCGCACGACACGTCCATTCCCCGAGCGGATCGATCCGCTCGATAAGGTATCGACGAATAACGTTGCGTGACATGACAAGTCTCCCGGCAACGGAATATATGGATGAGCTACGAAAATAGAATAAACGAAATTGTGCGTGCATACCTAATGCGTGACATGCGCTGTATAAAAAAGTTCAGCGAGCAAATAGAATACAAGAGTTTAATAGTCAAATCAATATTTGTATTATATTTTGCGACCCTATCTTTTTTTTAAATTATATAATTAAACACGCGTGCACGCACGCACAAATGTCTTGATACATTTGATTTATCCATATACCGATTTACTATTATATAATACACACATTTCTCGTCATATAATACTCGTATCTGCGATACAGATTTCGAGAATATAGTTATATACGTGATAAGCATCTCGCTACGCGTAACGTGACAAATGAGCGGATTCGTATTATCAGTAATTACATCGGGATTAGCAATGGTTGGCATTAATCTCGTCGTAAATACATTTCGATACTTTGAAACGTTAAATACTCATTGGGCCTTAATGACAGATCAATGCATGAGTGTAATCTATTTATGAAACTTGCGAACGGTCATCCGCTCGAATTGTAAACCGTGAAGTGTTGTAAACGATCTACGCGCTATCGTGCAAACGAGCACGTGATCGTTGATTTCACAGAGAAATTATGAGTTTTAATAATCGCTTTTCAAAGAGTCAACTTCCGAAATACATAGTTCAATTTTTATATACATATGTATAATGCGTATTATAACGTTTATTCGATTACACCTTTGATCAGCGATACTTCACGCTCACAGGAAAGCACAATTATAATATTATTAATTCATAAAGATGGAGTGCAGTTAAAATAGCATTATGAGAGCAATATAAATTCGATGAATATTCGATAAACGATACCAAATAATCGTTTTACACTACACGGCTTCGGCCGATGTATTAAATTCAAAATATCGTAATACTCAAATTTATCGATTGCTTCTTTAATAGAATAAAGCACGCCGATCACAACGACATGTAGTTTTTAGAGCTTGTTCTTTATATCAAGAATAATCGACCAATTCGAATATTCATATCTTACAATGCATCGCATCGAACACACGTCTCAATAAATCATACGTTCCGATTGGTGGAAGTCCATAAAACGACACAGACAGATATAAAAAAAAATGACAATAATATCGAATGGCACTATTATGACGCGCCAATCTCACAATACACCCAACTGTATTGTATGATACAACGCAGGTATGAATATTTCGTTGGGTTCCCCGTGGCTGTAATCTTTTTCTAGCACAACGGAGAGACAGACGGACACGGATTAGAAGAAAAAGGGAATCGGGAGATTTGTCAGAGAGTTTCGTTTGTCGCTTGCAATATTTCGTCCAACGAAACCACGGAAAAGCTCTCGGTTGGACCATCGCTCTCTTCTAAAATGTACACATTTTTGCGTTAGAACGAACAAAGTAACTTATTCATACTGTATACATATCTCAACAGTATCATAGGAGGAATAGTAAAAAAGTTAATAGTTAGTAGGCAGTCTTAATGCACTAGGGAACGAATTTTTAAACGAGCTGCATCATAAGACGACGACGAAGTCGCAAACTTGCGGCACTTCTATCATTAAGGAGATTGTATAATCAGATAGTAACTTACTACTTACCACGACGAAGTATGCGACGGACAGCGGATGATCAAGTATTTTTTCTTACAATCTCCCGAAGATGATTATTAATCTTCAAATTACCATATTGCGTAATGTTGCTATTCGTCGCAACTTTTCCGAAGATTACAACAACGCTGTGACATAATAACAGAAGAGTAATTAACCATCATGTATACTAAGAGAAAAATGTTTGATATTTGTATACTACTATTATCGTATTATATATTACTTATATATCATATTTTTATGGTTGTCCCAAAATATAACTGTAAAATTATAGTCATTTGAATCATTTTTAACTATTTTATAGTTGTAATAACTATGATTGTAGTCATTTTAGGTTGCCAACTATACACATTTGTTGCTAGAATTATATACAGTAGTTACTGTATATAATTCTATATATTTTTATTATAGCAATAATAATCATAGTAATATATAATTATAGTAATATATAATTATAGTTATAAATACCAAACATTTTTCTCTCAGTGTACACAATTCATTCGTTTGATTTATAAGTTTTATCAGATGTAAATTTTTTCTTAATTACTTTCAAACAAAATTGAAGGTGATATGTATTTTGCAGCGGAAATTGTAAAAATATATAATATAAAATATTAAAAGTTTTGGCAAATTGAGAGGGAGAGAGAGAGAGTTCCTTAAACATAAACCAGTCTTTTGGTTAATTGGAACTGGAGTTTACTTGAATAAAAATTTAATTTAAAGTTTGTTTGCCAAGATATTTAATCTTGAAGAATAAAAAGTTGCGG
Organism: Acromyrmex echinatior; assembly: GCF_000204515.1. The sequence continues at coordinate 479,069 of NW_011626968.1, forward strand.
CAAATGATAATTTCTCATCGAAGTTGTTAGAAAAAACCGATTCGAAATCTGTCAAGTAGTTTATCATTAGCAGGGGAACGTAGCATTCATATTATTCGTATTTTTACATCATTAAAACATAACCCATTGTACGTCGCGCGAGAGAGGTCAGCAAACATTGATTTTTGCGTGCGCACGAGGAACGGTAGAAAACAATGTGTGCGGTATTAATGGACGCGGTTGCAAATGAAACGAAGCTATCGCGGTCTCGTACGATAGGTGTGACAAATGGCGGTGAAGAAGGCGAAGGTGCATGCGGCAAAAAGAGAAAACAGTACGTTTGAACACTGCCGTCGACCAGGCACAAAATCGCTCGACAAAGGTTTCTAGTCGCACGCATAATGTCGTTCACGAGAAACTCGGAACTGGTCTAGATTGCTGTATTTGCGTAGATTAGGGGAGACGATATAGATTATACAAATCAATATTTTCATCGCAATCATTAAATACTGCAATGTAAAAACAAAGACAAGTTAAATCTATATATTATATATATATATATATATATATATACACATATATACATATATATATATATATACATATATATATATATGTATGTATATATGTGTGTGTATGTATGTGTCTCCACGGTTGTTAATGCGTTGTTAATAATATATTCATAAAACGATAAGGTATAATTCGCAAACAATTGGAATGTACTTACCAACAAAGTCAACTGTAATTTCACGATCCGCTCGGTATGCAGTTGACTTTGTTGGTAAGTACATTCCAATTGTTTGCGAATTATATCATATCGCCATATAAATATATTATTAACGCGCCAACAACCACGGAGGTTAATACAGGCAATTTACCTATTATATATTTGACTTATTCTGGAGCTACAATGGAGCTAAAATTATTTTTATTTTAAGTAGAAATATATAAAATATAAAATGATTAGTCGATCGTAATTCAATAACCTGATAATTCTTAGATGTTAGAACGAATTTACAATGCGATGAAAGAAAAAAAAAGTACATTTGGCCTATGTAAGTGCAGATGTAGCCGCTTATAAGGAATATCCAATATACGCTCCAGTTGAAAGCTACATATTTCTCCTTGCCGCTCGTCCTCGTGAGTTCCAAGATTCTAATTTATTCGTTCGGTTTCACTAGTAGTTGGGAGAAAAGAAAAACGTAGCGCACCGAGACGGTACGAGTCGATGGACATCGATTTTCTTGCGCGGTGTGGAAGAGTTACAGGCCACGCCAACGAACGGTATTAATGAATGCGGTTGCAAATGAAACGAAGCTATGTCGTGGCGTCGTGCAGTGCGTGTGACAAACGAGGAAAGGGAGGAAAAGTCGAGGGGTGAAAAAAGAAGTGGCTGCAACACACCGACAGTCCGCAAGACCGAGCGATTGTCGTGCAAAGAACAACGTTGCTGTCGGTCTGTAAGTCTTCGGTCTACGGAGAACGGCCGAGCTCACAGAAGTAATGCCGACGATTCTCGGTTCCGCGAGAATCGAGTGGCACGTAATCGTTTACACGGAATTCGTTCTGATACGGTGCAACGTGTAACGAAGAGAAGAGAGAAAGAGAGAAAAAAGAGACGCAATGACGGAACTGTTTGGGTTAGCCGGTACGAAGAACACATGGAATTCGTTTGCGTTTTAATGAACATGCGAATAATCGCGATTCTTTCACCTAGGCTATTCGCCATTCCTTCAGAGCCGACGATGACATTCGCGCGGAATTGTAGAACAGTTGCGAAAGGACGGAAACTCGTTTTCACCCTCGTCCTCGTTCACCATAGCTCTCGATGTTTGAATTTACGAAGGTAATTCGCTTGCTACGCAATTCATCCGCGCGCCTTTTTCGGTATATTACTTTTTCGAGAAATACGACTTTTGTACACAGAAAATGTGCGAAACAAATCGCACCATAGATGGCATAGATTGTAAAAAGAATACGTATATTGGAATCTCTCTCTCAAATAAACAGGGTACGTGTGAAGTACGTGGGAATGGCATTTGAAATAAACCTTCGCGTAATTGGTTTTGTGCATCGTACTTTTTATACGGCAAGCGAACAAGCGGAAACACCGTAGTTGTTAGACGAAACTGTTTCTTTTGACATTGTTAAAGAGTAATAATAACGCACAACTACTTGCAGCAGACATTTAGCGGCAAACTGTAATAATGAAGGAAATAATGGCGGTTATATAATTTCGCTGCGCGGCGGCGATTTCTCGGGTTGCATTTGACCCGAAAGCACAAGCTTGTAACTTGTCGGATTTTGCGTTACGAGGTGGAAAATAGGTTTTAAAATGGGTCTTGAAATGCGTGTTTTCAATGAGTATTTGCAAAGAACGTAATTTCATTTCCGCTCATTCTTTCGTGGCAAGCCAACTTTGGTGTGAACATAAGTACCTCGAAATTTTCTTCGATCTCATTTATATCCATCTTCCATTCTAAAATAAACTTCAGAAACTCATTGTAATAAAGTAACGCTGACTAATTGACTGAAAATGGAAACTCGACTATTGAGAGAAATTGAGATTTCTTGTTGAACATAAAACGGGTGAAACAGGTAAATAAACAACAAAATATAAACGTTATCAGAAATAACTTAGAAATCAGAGATAATTAAGAAAAAACCTAAAAATAATTTACAAATTAATTTACGATTATTAATTACAAAATAAAATTACGATGATATTATTTATCGTTGTCTTCGTCATGGCGTTTTTCGCGAAAATATTAGCAATATACAGGGGATAGGAAATGAGAAAACTCTTGCTCAGGATTGACTGAGGAAGGTCTGGTCACCCTAGTTTAATCGTGCGCATACCATATGTCCAGGCACATCCGGTACGGTTATGGCGGACGTGTCCACACCATTCTAAATTGCCTGGCAGGATCGTAACTGGTGTTTCCAGATAGTCTTGCCATATCCTAGATTTTTTCGTGCCGGTACGAGCGTCACGCACATCGCAGGACGGTCCAAATATTACTTCACACCACAGACATATCTATTTTATTTATTTAGGAATGTTTTGTATTACTACGCGTAAGGGTTACAGGAAAAGAAAGCAATAGAGAAATATTCTTAAAAGGAGTTGATTAATATTTATACAAATTATTATTTATATCAAATACTTTACGACCAAATTATATGAACGTTTGTAATTACACAGCAAAAAAACATTTCGTATTTATGTTGGAAACAGTCCACTTAAATGCTTTTTAAACTTTTGTGTTGAATTTTTTGCCATATTCGAGTATTTTAACATAATGTAATAACGTTATTTAAATAGTTTATGTTAAAGTGATATTCAACATTTTTTAGTGTCAAAATAATACAATTTATGAGTAAGTGAAAAATATAAAAATAATGTTTTTTAAAATGTAAGTTCGAAGATGAATGAATAAAATATGTAATTTAACATGTCATAAATGTTAATTTTACTGAAAAAATATGCTTCCACAATTTGTTTATATACTATGTCATTATAATCTTTTTTTTTTGTTTATCTTCTTAAATAATATTTATATTACCTTCTGACATATTTATATATCTTGTGTCAAATTTACATATAAATTTGAGTGGACCGTTTGGGTCATGTGAAATGAGTTAAATTTAACACAAATTTTCCAACAGTATATGAAAATATGAAAAATGAGAATATGAAAATATGCGAGAAAAAATTATGAGTACATTTGAATCGATTTTTTCACATTTACGTCTCATCTATGATAACTGATATATGATATATTTTCAAAGAGTTTGCAGCGGTACTTGGTTAGATTAGTCGCGCATCGACTTATTAATACAGGAGCTAATCGGTTCACTAGCGGGATGCGGGGCAAACCTAGGTAATGCAAACTTCGCCTAGTTCAAACCGATCGTTCCACCCGTATTACCGTCAACACGTCGGGTACGCGGATAAACACAAACAAGCCGATATTCGGCGTAGAGCGGTCCACAGATAACGCACTTCCTCCCGTGGTTGACATCGTGTCGCGTTTCATGCTCGACACCGCAGTCGTCCAACCGTGACGCGATCTCGACGAACATCTGGAAGCCTTGCGGGTCCCATCGAAAGATTTATCCTCGCGTAATGACAGGGCATCGGGCATCTCCGGTGCATAACTGTCACGTCGTATAGCGGACGTTTCGACGTGGCGACGATGTGACGCGATCAAGATTTCGACTTACCCTCCATCCGTTCCCTCTCCCCCTTCGCCCCCCCCCCCCTCCCCCCCCCCCCCCTCTCTCTCTCTCTCTCTCTCTCTATCCCTCTGTTTCGTAGTGCACATATGACGACAACCCTCCAACACCGTCCCGATACGCGCGTAACATTGATAGAATATCGTTATCGGCCAATGGCGATCTACGACGGTACCGTCGGGACCGCGTAACACGCGCCCGATATTACGGGCATAAAAGGCACCCGCCGAGGCGAGAAGGAATTCCCGAGAGTGCCAGAGATAATATCGCGAGCGATGTCCGAAGTCTCATCGTTATGAGCGTCGACGTATTTTTAACCCATCATCGTCCGCGTAAAACCTTTAGCGTCATGTTGACGTGAACTTTTGCAATTAATGTGTGACGTTCGAACTAAATTTACGACAGAATTGTGCAAAATTAATGAAGATATCGTTCGACTATGGTTATTCCAATACTCTGTCTCTAATATCGCACTAAAATATTTCTGTAAAAATAACGTAATATTTGTAAATAAATGATACTTGAACACATTTTTTATCTGGAAGTAGGAAGAGAAATTTTTACTGTTCATTGTCTTTTGTGCGTTCCGCGATTTTACATTGATCTCTTTTCTTTTTTCAGTAAAATCTGTGAGTTCCAAAAACGAAGTTTTATCTATATTCCAACTATATTCCGAGCGACCATCAGACTCCCATCTCTTATTTCGCGAGGCGGCTATATACAGAAATTCGATTTTGCATAATCCAGGCCACCGAACCGATCATGAGCGCGGTAAGATATCGCTCGTCCGTCCGGAAATAGGTATCGGATCAGGTTGCCACCGCGATGCATGATCGCGGTAACGCAAATAGCGCAATCGCAGAGACACGCTCTTCGCGTGGATTGTCGCGCACGAGTTCTCTTAATAATACATTTATTCGACTGATATCGGACGTGTTCTCTCTTAATGACACATTTATACTTTGCTGATATCGGACGAGCGGCACGTAGATAACCGCATCGAGAAAGCGGTTGGCGGCGCCGTGCCGCGCCGGGGTGAGCGAATAAAAGCAAGCAGGAACCTCGAGAGCGTTTTGCAGATATTCCGTCGGCTGCTATCGCTTTTTATGGCCGCCGATTGTACGGTCGTATGGACGCAGATAGGCGAGCGGAGCGAGCATGCGGAAACAGGACGGAATATGTGGGCGGCGACGGTACGCACACACGCGGTCGACCGTATGTATTAACACGCCTGTGTATATACCTGAAATAATACTACAAACGCGGAGGTTATCCGCTGGCTGTGCTAGAAGTCAGAGGCGACAGGGTGAGCTTTGAGTCCGACAGTAGTGGTCCTCACGAATACCAATATCAGAGCGGTAATATTGCTCGTAGCGTCACCGTAGCCCAACACTGTTATCACCAACATGTCGTGAGAACACACCATGAACACCATGAACACCACGAACACCATGAACACTAGTGTTGACAATGAGAATGCATGGTAACCAGCATTGTCTGTATCACCTTCTGATGCGCTTCACAGGTGTAATCGTTCACATGATACGCCAGTAGATTTAAATAATATTCACTTTAACAGATTTCAAAATGAGTTTCGTTATTTTTCTCGTTTCGACGGTAATTCGTGTCCCGCCGGGATATTTCGCTCGCGAATTCACCCCCTTTCTTTTACTGACTCTCGCTTCTTCCAACGCGGACACTCCTTTTTCCTCGCACCTGCCAGGCCCCGCTGACACTCTTCTATTTCACCGTTCCTCTTTTTCACCCTGCTTAATCACTCACTCTTTCTTCGTCTTCTCTCTCTCTCTCTCTCTCTCTCTCTCTCTCTCTCTCGCTGCTTCCCGACCTCCTTTCGCTTCTCCGTCATGCTTATGGTGTACCGTACACGACACAAGCGATTTTTATCGTTTTGCGCCGTTTATATTTATACACCGGAATAAGGCTCCAATGGGCTCCTTGCTCGTCATGAAATTGAAATCCTACTTTCCCTCTGGAGGCATTCGTGCGCTCTTTTCCTTCACGAGTTGACCTATCATCCAAGTTATACATATTCTCGCGCGAAATGAGATGGATCTGACGGTCGATGAGCTGTTTTGCCAAGTTCTCTCGTAAGTTCGCCTAAAGCGTTAGTCTAAATTGTTTGTGCGATATTACAGTATGTCTTCGAAACTCCAGTCGTAGTTTTAGCATGATTTTCGTTATTTTCATCGATAACATAAGATGTAACTGAGAAATTCTTATTTACAGAAACAATTTATTAAAAGTTTGTTTTATTTTATTTGCATTTATAATTTAATGATACGATAGTTTATATACAGATTCATATACAATTTTATAAAAGTTTGGAATGATTTACTTAATATTGTATGAAAGTTTTCTGTTTTAGCAGGAATTTAATTTTAGAGATTCCTAGGTAATGCTGGCAATAATACAAAGCTGAATCAATTGATCGAAATAGTCTCTGTAGCTATTCTGAAAGGTTTCGATTCACAAAGCATGTTATGCATTTGAAGGATTATTTTCATTACAATAATATCGGGATTTCGCATCGTATCGAAATCGTGATAGCATCGGCGAAATATCGCCATTCGAATATTAATGAGGCTTCCATCTCATGACAGAAGTTACGAAATCTGGCGTTAAGCGGTCGGAACGTAAGTATAGGCGAGGGAGTAGCTGCGTGCCCGGGAAACCGTTGCCCGGATTTAGTGGCGATGTAGCGTTTTCGACGAGACGAAAGGAGAGGTATAGACACGGTAGCCCCTGAGGCGGTGGGATGAAGAGGGTGCAGAAAGCCCTTATCTTACCTGAACTCCTGCGCTGCAGTCGGGCATTCATAAAGTCCCGAGTTAAGCCTCTCTTCCCGCTCTCTCTCCGTTCTCCTTCATACTCCATTTGCCTTCTTTCTCTCTCTCTCTCTCTCTCTCTCTCTCTCTCTCTCCCTCCCCCCTCCTCTCTCTCTCTTTCTTTCTCTCTGTCTATCTATCTGACGGCTCGCCACTCTCATCATCCCTTGTTGTACCTACTCTCTACCTCGCACCACTAAAGGTTTCTACGTATAGTAGCTTGTACCGGCTTGACCGAGAAGATATAATCCGCTGCACACACTAGTTACAACCCATTAGTTGCCCCTAGCTAGCTCAGCTACGCTCTTCTCTCTCTCTCTCTCTCTCTCTCTCTCTCTCTCTCTCTCTCCAATTCTCTGCTTTACTCTTCCGCCCCTTAATAATGCATCTAGAAGATGCTTAATCGAGTCTCGTAACTCATTTGTGATTCGGTGGATGCTCTCGTTCTTTGCCCCTTCGCCCACTTTCCACTTCTGTCTGCCTTTGGAAAGAACTTTTCATCGACAGCGCTGTCGGTGTTACTAACGCTGCCGGGTTCACCAGAGAACCTTTCCGGTTCGGTAAAATTAAATGACCACGGCCCGCCTTAAAGTTTCGATCTGTTGATTTAATCAACCCTATCAACTCGGCATGACCCTCGCCGGAAAATTTGATTTTCGGCAAAGCTTCAGCCGACGGATTGCTTGTTGTGGATTTTATAACCCGGGTATTTTCGCGCGGTTGCTGGTCAATGGTATATTCACGGAAAATTGCAGGTTGAAACGCTGTTTAGGTCGACCGACGTTGGCGTGATAACGCGATCCTCCGTCCGATTAAAGCTACATTGACTGGCACGATAGGACATATAATAGTACATAGGAATATGGTAGTTAGATTTATACACATACTGAGCATGTTGACATCATTTAATCTTTAATTCATATGGTATGGTTTCAATAAAAATTTTTATTTCTTTAAAAGGATATATAAATTTTTGACCATTATTTATATTTATGAGATAACAATTATTCATATATTTACACATTTTACTCATAATACAATACAAGTAATTTTTTACTGAACTGATTTCAATTTTAACTCTGATCGCATTTGCTTCTTGTGAATTAATTTGACTCATTGTTTCAACTACTGGTTTATACTCTTGTTAAACATTCGCATTTGAGAATGTGTTGATATATTTTTATTGAATGACTCAACATGTTTAAATAATTTTATTAAATTTGCGTTCTCTACATTTATACACTGTGAGGATGACTTAATAATAAGATCAAAACGTAAGAAACGTGTCCTAAGAAATACATAAAAATCTTGTAGCCCCTTCTTGTTATTTATTGCTTACACATTTTATTTTTTCTCTATTTTAACGAAATTAATAAAATACAAGTATATTTCCGCGTGAAAATGTAAGATAAATTCTTTCTCTTTACGGAGAAGATTCATTACCGCGGTCGAGCGAGAAAATATAAAAAAGGAACCGGCAAGACAATTTGCCATCGTTGAGACTTGTTTAACGAACGACGTGTACGGCGCAACGAATTACAACGTGCGCAAGCTTCCACGAGTAGGCCATAACGAGAAACGTTTACATATGTATACTACCGCGTTTATTTACGTCCATCGATGTGCAACAATGCCGCGCGCGCGTTAATTGCAGGTGCCGCGTAGACGTATTATACTCCGGCCGTAATATCGCCATCAACCGTGAAATGACGCCGCGCACCCATCATTAATTTACAAAACGGTCATTAGAGCGTGCGACATACGAAGTAGTTTCTTCTGGATTTGGCCGCAGGTAGGGAAGAGGGGGATGGTCGTTAAAAAATGTCTGATGAATATGCATAAGCCGGCCGACCGACCTTTAACGATCCACCAAATTAGAATATACAACCTCGTGAAAGTTATGTAATTTCGTGTCCCTTGTAATTAGTGACTGTGTACTTCTCTCGGCGTCCGCCGACGGGGTCGCTTTCCGAGGGCGCATATCTTTGCAAACATTATAGCGCGAAGAAACGTGGCTGTGGTGAAGCGACGACACGCTATTCACCATTCACTGTCTGTCACTTATTTAACATGATATTTAAAAGTTACGCTAATGTCACGCTAATGTTCTATCATTCTACATAATGTCTAACTTGCATTTTTATTATAACGTACATTATCTATATATCTCTCCCGTTGCTCTGCGTTACATAAAATTAGTGAGAAAAATAGTATTCGTAGGAGGTCACGGGAGCAAGCGTTTTTCAAAAATGTAAACCGGGATTTCAAGTTTCCGCGTCGGTCGTTTTTAGGCTGGCCGGTTTTAGGTCATGAAAGCGCGGAGCTGCGAAGCGATAAAAAATCGCGCGAATGGGACACAATGCGCGACAATGGATAGCTGGCGCTTTACTTTCGTTATTTTCCAACCATTTCCCTCTTCGACATCAAACATCCACACTATTATATCGGCGTTCTTTTACGTAAAACCAATCTGTAACGTATGATGCATTGCTCCGCTGCGCGTACACATGCCGCGGCCCCAAAGTCCCTGATGTATGTGGAGCAGCGACGGCTCATTGGTCTATTTTAGGGAAACGGTTTCTGTCCCGTGGGTGTATTTCGCTTCTGCTGCGACCCACAACCCAGGATGATATTGGATTCATCATTCAAACATCTTCAGAATCGCCCATCCGTGCTAGACTATATAACGAAATCAACATTTGTTTCAGAAAAATCAACCAACCTCTATACGATCAATAACGTTCAAAATATGGTATGTCACGTCACGGGGTACATAGATTTTCATGATGTATAAAACCAAAATTGTGTGAATTAAATTAATGTATATTTATATGCGGTTTTATTTTAAAAATCACAGTTTGTTAAATAAATAAAAATAAAAAGAATTTTCGATCAATCTGCCGTAAATACTAGAGGAACTTGGTGAATGCAACAAGGAGTGCTACTGCGTGATTGGCTAAAAAGTGCTTCGACTAAAAGCAGCTAAGCAATCTGAAGATTGGGAAGGTTAAAACTCGACCTTACCGCCCACCGATGCTCGCCGTTACGTTCTATAAAAGTGCGTTGTAAGAGCCCTCGAGGTATATACTTTTCTTGAACGCGGCACTCCTGAGGGAAAATTCTACGATTTTCTCGATAGTTGGTTACTAGCTTTCTATCTCGTCCAGCGAGAAAACGTTTACCGTTTCTTTTAATTTCCCGACGCGGTAAAGTTGAAAAAAGTAAGACGCGCCGTCCATTATATCTTCAAATGAGGTTGCACATATATCCAGCAATAAGTTGCATTACAGTTTTTCTAAAAATTTCTTATAAAATGACCCAAATGAATTTTTCAAAAGACACCGTTCCTTTATAAATCTTCACATGTCGAGAAAATACATCATATCCCGCTCATGATCAGGAAATAAATTCGGAGCTTTAACAAATCAACGTTGACAGTTTCATTCGTGGATTACTGCCTGAAAATGTAAAACTGTTTCACGAAAAATACACCTGGCAATAGCAGAACAGATAGCAGACGGGCTATAAAAAGAATATTCAGTTACTGACGCGTTGCCTTTCACCCGCGCCAACACAAAAATTACGCGACGAAAACGGAAGAGTGATACGTGATTGTTTCAATTTCGTATCATGTTTGTTGTTTCCAACATCTTGTGTATAATATTAACGCCAATTATTTTTCTGCGATCAACACTCTAATTAGAACTTGTACCACTCGCAGGTTGCTAATTATCCTGCGCACAAATTACAGCGTAATCTCTCTTTCAGAGATACTGAAATAAACGAAGTAACTTTGCGAGCTGCGTGTACAGTTTTCGTATCTGTATTCAGTCTCGCAAAGTATTTCAAAGGCTGCTGATTGCTAATGTCGGAACATCCGAAGCGGCGATCCATGAAACGGCATACCCCGACGTACCACCTTCTTAATGATACACCGGTCCCATTGGATGCGCGTATTTTTCTGGCGGCGCATTGCCAACGATTCATTAATTGCTGACCTTGTTAGCGTAGCATTGTGAAACGATGGTCCCGTGGCGATGCTTGAGCGATGCCCGCGGGAGTAAGCGGGAGTGCGACCGGGAGACAAAGAGGGTGTAGAGACGAGGGAAATGAAGAGAGAGAGAGAGAGAGAGAGAGAGAGATATGCCTTGCCTGGCATTGTCATACATTCAGAACCGCGCCATATAATAATGCCTAGCTCCTTTGTCGCTTATACTCGCCCCTGTTTTCCGCCACGTTCTACTCACGACCGTCGACGAACATTGCCCTGTTCGTCTGTATTTCCGTGGTGGCACCTCATTTACCTTCTTACTGTCGCTCGATATCGAGAAGTACAGGTTGACTCAAGCTATATCTAACTACCATAATCGTTGGCTAATTTGAAATGGTTTTAATTACGAATCAAAACTCTAGAATTTAAGAATCTTTCTCTAATTTAACCTTACAATTATTTTAGCAAGTATTCTATCTTAGATGCTAACAGCTTCCTATATATAGATATCTCTTCTTTCTTTCTGTTCGTGCAAGCAAGAATAACATTATTCCAGTATCCGGATATTGGACTTGATCACATAAATTTTTGCCGTTCCTTCCTAATGATAACAGGATTACGAAGAAGCAGCTTTTTAATCCTATTTTCTTATCAGTTTCGGGGATCATCCACACGAAGTTAATCAATACTACGTGCTCTCACGACGTCATAAAAACATCCCTTCCGCTATCCAAACAATCGATGGGCCGTTAATCCAATCTATCGCCCTTTACCGTTCACATCATACCAAATCCCTTTTCATGAATACAATCATTCCTTCTTTATGATAAAAAATATGTCACTCTGATCGACGACGGAAGTGATAGTCGTAAAAATCTGCCCATTAGCAGCTTGCCGCATCACAGTAGTGTAAAATACCTTTTTGCAATTTGTATCGCACCGCGCGCCGAAAAAGAGATGAACGCGAAGGTGATGCAGAAGATGGGAAAGGGGACGAGGAAGGTGAAGATGGCTATGAAGGTGAAGAAGGCGGTGGTGGGCCGTGTTCGGATGTTGGAGCGACTGCCGTGCTCTGACGAGGGACAACTGGGCCAATCGATACCGCAGCCGGTGGTGGCTGCCACGATAGAGCGAGCGGGATAGCGAGAGGGAACGGAGGGTGCAAGGTGGCGGTAGGGGGATGCGCGGGTACGACGGCAGGGAAGACGGTAGGTCGATGGGGTTGCGGGAACGGCAGGAGTACGATGGTGCGAGAGCGAGAGAAGAACGAGAGCGAGGGGACAGGGCAGAGGTGGCGGCGGATGGGATGTCGCGGGGGTGGCAGTCGACGTGCCACCCCCGCACCGACCACCGACGCCCCTCCCGTCGCGGATGGCGCCACGATCGCCGGCATCCTCTTCGTGTAGCGTGGCTGCTGTCGGCCTCTCCGAATGTGCGACCGACACTCTGCGCAGAATCGGCTTGTGGAGGAGCGTTGTGCCACAATGTTATCGGGCTTGTCGTTTTACTTCGTGTCCCCATTGTTGTTGATTTCGTTGGGCCGGTAAAAAAAGAGGAAGAAAAACGAGTGGATGGGAGAGGGTGTAGTGCGTGAGACACGTCGGTCAATGGTGAGACGCACTCTCGTCGTTTCTTCCGAAGAGAGATTCGCACTGCATCATTGACGTTTCCATCGTGACGAGCCGTTGGCGCTACCTTCTGGACCAATTGTCCCTCTGTTATAACCTTGAATCGGGTCAACGTCTTAGCGAGACCATCGGCAAGTATCGCAATCACGCGAAAAAACCATCATTCCTCGTGCTTCTAAGATCGTTACGTCGCTCCGTAAGACGGAGAACCATATACTCTATGAACCATATACTGTGAGGTTTTCTAAGACTTTCTTGGTATAAAAATCTGTGTAATCTCTCGGTGATCTTAGAAATAAATGACAAACAACGAAATTGCGGAATAACAAATTTTATGCGTTAACTTTCTTAGCATAGAATTCTTGTAGCCACGCACACAGTATTTAGGGCGCGAAATCATGGCGCGAAATGCGAGAAGTGAACGCCCGAATTAGCGTATACAGTGAACTTTTTCTTGACAAGTGCACGCTAGGACGATCGCGTTACATTCATCGTGTTCTCTTTCACGGACGTCGACCTTGTCCCACGTTCACGTGGATTCCGCCATTTTCGAAGGGACATCATCTTTCCACTAAGGATCAAGCATCGTACGCGTGTACACGCGTGTACACACGTCTACGCGAATCTGCGCACGGCCAAACTTGTAGGAACAATACCGTGCCGGAAGTGGCGAATGGGTGGCCTGCGCGACTGTTTGAGATGGAAGTGAGTAATAGCAGAGTAAAGTGACCGCTGTATTGGTCGTGATGATCATCGTACGGCCATAAACTGTCGCCCGTGTGATTCAATTGCTACCGCAAGCCGACCCAGCAGCAACGATGCATCACTACTACACGCAAGAAGATATAGATCGTGTTGGTACGTACAGAATAAAGAGGATGCTTGCATAGAACGATGTAATGATCGCGTCAAATTAACTTTGAATAATAGAAGTAAATTTCGATATAGTTAACAACCATGTGCAACTTTCAACACGCGATTTACGAACTTTCGCACCCGTTTACTGCAATTATTACTTTTATAATACATCTATCAATTATCAAACACGTCAATTTCAAGAACGTTTACATTTAAATTGAGCAATTTTGATAGAAGATTCTTTTATGTATGTATTTGATTGAGAAACATGACTTGGATCAAAAAGGTAATTTTCCAAAACTGCACACGGCTGTAAAGTTTACTTGACATGCTCGAATATCGTAATCTGCATTGCAGATCCGATCGATATGTAACGTCGGGGAATTACCAATCAAAACAAAATTTCATTTTGCTCTTAGGCATACGTGTTATTGCATTATTGTGGTTTACACATGTGTCTGTTCAATTATTTTTAATCGTACTTTTATTACGAGATTTATTACAATTAATTAACTGAAATAAGAGACATTTTCGTAATTTAAGTAAACTCACGTTAATTTATAACGTATGCAGTAACATTCAATGTTGCATAATATTTGACGAGAAATATATTCGTCCTTTTTTTTGTTACGAGAAAGCATGCAGACGCTATTCTTAACGTTAACGTGCCTATTTGGCAAATGTATGCAAGTTAGATCCCAGGCGTACCTGGTGCCCCTTGTATTCAGAATTATATTAGGTCCTTCGGGCTTTCCGCGCTGGTCTTACTCGGAATTTAAATTGGACCAGATACGTTACGGACCAAATGAGGGAATGAAATAAAACCTTTAGTGCTACTTTCAACTCAAAAACTTTGAAACCACATTTTAACTTAGGCAATTTGATCAAGAGATTGCGGTCAAGCAATAATTATTTATTATTTTATATTTTAACATGTATGTGTGTGATTTTAAATGTAAATAAAAAGAGTCGAGGACACATTCGATAATTTATTATTGATAAATTATCGTCTTTCGACGGTAACATTTTCTGTAAAATTGACAAATATTCTTAAGTATCTGATGCAAATTTATCAGATGATTAAAATAAAACTTACTGCCGTTTGATCGAGAGTTGGATCGTTAAATAAGTCATTCGTATCCTTTCTCATGCGCTTTATATTAGTTCCGTTAATCAGAATGGACCGCAATCGTGCGGACGTAGATGACAAAACTATGGCGATTTCATCGTACTCGCGAACTCCAGAAACAATGCGGGGGCGAAAGTGTAGGGCACATTGTGCATTGTCTGTAGGACCGACCGACACACGTATTCCCGGAGCCCGTGGCGCATTGTACTTTAAGACCGTAGCTCGTAAGCAAATTAGAATGGTGCACGTGGCTCGCATAAGTCGACTTACCGTCTGCTTGCGTGTGGGATATGTTGGGGTGAATTTGTACGTCGATGACCCCTTTCTCCGCATACATCGTGCGTACTTTCCGCGCCCGATGCCGACGGGGGTTTCCTCCTCCTCCTCGTCGCCCAAAGGGGCACAAGCGCATCGGCAATTACGCCACTTTATTGCTAGGGTTACGTGTCGCGCGTGGAATTAATGCAATCTCGTAGAGGGAGGTGGAATTCGGCTGCGTTTTTCATGGTGTAAACGTTTTCACGGTCGCGAGGCGACTCGAGACAAAATCGTGGCATAGACCACCCGCGTCGACGATCCGCATCTGCAATATGTCGCATCTAATTGAATTCTGGAAAATCGATTGGTCCCGCTTATTGCTTGGTAGGGTGTATCTAAAGGAAACGAAAAATATTGGAAAGAATTATGAAAGAGAGAATTTGGAATTACTGAAATTTTTCAACCGTCTAGATTTGAGCATCTGATGTTTCTTTATTAATTTTTTTACAAAAATTGTAAAATTTGAATTGTAATTTTTGACAAAAATTATAAGAGTATTCGAAAATATTTAAATTTGTTACAAATTATATGCAAATTAAGAATAATAATATCTTTGAATAAAAATAGTATGTTCCAAGAATGAAATAAACGAGTAAGGACAGGCGAAATGTAAATATTCTACGCAAAAGAGTTAAGTTTCTTATCTAAAATGAATTATATTCGATAAGAGTTGTATATATAAATACATTTCAGATACGATAATATTTCCCTCTCACGCTCTTTATTTATTCTGTCAAAAAAGATAAAGTGAGTATGGCTATCTTTATATATATATATTATTCGCGCTCTATCATTCAGTTCATTAACAATAGTGCGAGAATAAAGATCTGTACTTCATTATTACTTAAATTGTACGCGAATCTAATATTCTATTTGTAACTTATTTAAATAAAAAAGTTTTTATTTCGTCAAAGTTTTACTTTGAATTTATAAATTTAATAATTAAAAATCTAATTTATTTATTACATCGATCTATATATTAGGTGTTGGAATTAATTCGTAGCGTTTTACAAGTGATGGGAAGTACTTTCATTAATGTATTTTTTAATGCTCATGTGAAATAAATAACATTCTTTCATTAAAAAACGCTACGAATTAATTCCAACACCTAATAATAAATGACGTATTACTTGGTTATTTAACTTTGTATTATATTAACTTACAATGATACTACCAAGTATAAAAATTTTAAAGAATTACTAAAATAGAATAAAACTATATAAAATAAGTCATAAGGGAGAACAAAAAATAGAGCAGTCCGAGTGTCGATGAGAGCATTAATGGCTCACGGTGCACCCATCAGTGGACAGGAAGCTTCACATTGATCGTTCTACATTCACTTCGGCAAACAACCATAGCAGTCTGTCGGTGAGCATCGAATAATTCGCTGCCCCTACTGCCTGTCTAAACGACACAACACGGTCGAAAAGTTTCGGACAAGGCAACTCCGACGTTTAGCCCAAAAAGCGGTGCTTACGAGCGAACTCAGCCAACGACGAACATGTTCGGAATTCTCTCTTCATAACGCAATATATCGCGACTTTTCGGATGAACAATGCGCAAACGCGATAAATAATTCGTTCGATCGTTTTCAGCACAGAAGAAAAAATATCGTATTATAATTGAAAACTCACGGATCTATACGCGATAGTATAATTTTTCTTTTTTTTTTCAGCTGAATTCAAACGAGAACGAAATTACAGAATAGACGAAACGTTGAAGTACCGATCCTTTATTAACACCAAGCAATTAACGTTTTTAGAGAAAGCCAATGAACGCTTATATGGGTCGCTGAGATGAGAATTGCACGCCCCTTCGCAGCCGTTATTTCATTGGGCGAGGTCGTAAATAAAAACGCGCCAACCCGTTTCTCCCCAACTTGGTCTTCGTGTTCTATATAGTCGCACAGTGCAACTATAACTGTAGCAGTGCTAGTGTTTGGTAGCGGGAGAAACGGGGTCGGGGATGCTAAAGTGGAGTCTTTCAATTCGCATCCCTCTCTCGAGCTCGATCTCTTCCGTCTCCATGCCGCTATTGCTCGTTGTGCAACGTTGGCAGAATTCATTTTGGCAAACAAAAATCATATTGCATATATTTGTCGCCTATTATATGAACTTCGTGAACTCACTATTATGAATCCACTCTGTAGGACAATCGATGAAACGTCGAATATATCGAAACCAGTATATATATTTCCTAAAGACGTATTAAGTAGTAGCTGCTATACATGATATTTTCAAAAAATGCTTAATAATTGCGTTGAAAATATTTTCTCAAAGCTTATCGTTCATATGGTTACAGGATATATTTTTATCATCTTGCATTTTTTAAATTTAATTTATCTGAATTTATTGTATATTTTGTTAATATTAAAAATAACTTTTCATAATATTGAAGTCTTACTTAAATTTTTAAAAAAGGATAAAAATTTTAATCATAAAATACATCTTCGCTATTAATTCCTACGCTATTATTTCCTGACCACCCTGTATACACGCATGTTCGTTACGATCAATACGTGCGTGCGGTTTATGAAGATGATAGGAATTATCCTCTGCATTATGTATACTTAGACAACATGTTACTATAATATAACTACGTTAAGCAGTAACTATACCGCTTGTTTTTTGGGGATGTAGAACTAACTTAATTTACCCTGTTATATAAAGTAGTTACATCCAGTATCTCATCAGACGTTGCATTTATTGGATATTAAATTGTGATCTATTTAATCGAACAAAATTATTTATGCATGTTTCTATGTTCTATTATTCAATGCTATAATGTACACATTAGACACAAGAATTTTGTCAGTAGCAAATATAAAAAATAATAGCTTATGAAATTTCTACAATTATTAATGATTACATTAATGATTACATTACTTCATAGATTTTTGAACTAAGTTACATTCTAAAATATCTAAAATTTATTCACGTTATTATAATATTTTTATAATAATAATTATTTATTATATCTGCTTAATTATATCTGCTGATTTGATTTTTTAAGCAGAGCTTTGCTACGTAATAATTGAATTACGTAACTCGTGCTCAATCCGATATACATCATATAAGCCGATTTTATGACGAATGATGGTGTAACAGAGAGTGTATACTTTATACATAATCTATACAAGTTTAAATGTTTAACGGACGTGACATTTGAACGTCATTTTTAGTTTTTTGCTTTATATTAACGAAATATATTAACTCTCTCATTTCCAAATCACGATCTTCTGCACGACTTCCTGTAGGCCAATAGCGACCCGAAAGGAAAGCGAAAGCTTTAATGCAGAAAACTGTTTAACTCAATTTTCTGTAAAATGGTTGGCGCTAATAAGATTCATGCGGAACAAAAGCGCTAACGTAAAACAGGTTACGTGACGCAAATGCACAATTCTCCGGCAGCTCTGCGAAAAGCGTGCAACAATTTATCCCCCTGGTCACTCGAATTTGGTCAGATACGAGAAATTCGGCTGGCCGTAATGCACTCTAACACTACCGTGAAACTGAATTTAACGCACTACGTATCAATTCTTTCATTGCAATTTTGTTGTAATTTTGCCTACTCTGACCGATGCGTTACCCGTCCCTCGGTTAAACCATTACCAAATAATTACGCCATTAGCGCGATGATATTGCCCGTTCAAAGTGAAATTAAATATGTTAATTTGCCGCGTTACATAAATTATTACTTTAAAAAGAAAAAAAATTAATATCATAAAAACATTTTATCCAAGATTGATATTATTTAGATTTTAATACGTCCGTCATTACTTATCGCTCGCTTACCATTTTCCAAATTAACTTATCACATAAATCAAATGAGACAAGACGCAGTAGAGAATACAGAAGTAATCTGGACAGGGGCCAGAAGCTAATTCCCGCAATTTGAGTTGATGAAGGAAACGAGACCATTCCACTGCGAAGCTAGTTAAACTTTAGCTACTTCTATTTCCACGTGGTATACACTAGATGTATATTGTTCTTTATGCAAATGCAATTGTTCTTGTATATCGACATTTATGAAAAGTTACATAAACTGTTATTAGCTGTATGACGTTCAGCAAAAAGCACAGAATTCTTAAACTAAAAAAACCAATTAAAAAATCTGAAATCTGAAAAATATATGATGACAAATAGTTATCGAAATAATGTCTATTGAAATTCCGTATATGAAAATTTAATTTATTATCGCAAAATAATATAAGAACCTCTTCTGTTTTCTCTTCTCTCTCATCTGTACTTAGAAAATTCGAATTTGAAACAGTTAAGATCCGAGAATACCTTAAATGACTTTGACCAGCTTTATTGATTCATGTTGGTACGTGAACGTATTTGATGCGCAGGCAATCGCAAATGTTTACCTCTCACGAACACAGAATGCAGGATCAGAGTCAACCAATTATTTCGAGGCACGAACGTCTAGACCAACGCATATCGATCCGTCTCGAGTCTACGGAGATCCGTCAACGGATCCTACCCTAATAAACATTCATTCCCCGCCAAGCCGAGATCAACTCTCTAGATATTGACAACACCGATGGTTTATATAAGATAGTACGGATCATAAGGAGAATCAGTGAAGATTTGTATCAACTATAATGTCAATATTTATTTCCTTATTAATTATTCCACTATACGATTCTCCATAATTATATATGAATACAAATGACTTAATTTATTTGACAATACGCAAAAAATTTTTATCTTTAAACTTTAGAAACTAAAAGATGTCTTGCTGATTTTGTTTTATTTAACATGCGATATAAAAAAATAACGTTTTAATAAAAATAGAAATAACAAAACGTGAAATTTACTGAGCAATAAACGTCGTAGATACTTCCTTTGTATATTACAATTTCAGAGAACGATCGATGACATATCGACTTCGTCAAACATTCATTAGTGATCTGTATGCCCGCGAGATGTTTGCGAGACTAGACATTTGATCAGGACAAGTCGAGATTGCTCAAAGCAAAGCGATAAATTCGCTTCTTCGAAGACCGAGGTATTATAGTGAGAACTTTGTTGTAAATGATAATATATGACGCATGGATGAAAAAATACGTTCGACAGAAAGACAAAAATCTTAAAGACAATTCGTTCGAATGCGATATTGCTTCTGCGTGAAACTTTTCTTTATGAATTTGAAAAAATTGAACTAAATTATTATGTCCCACACGATTTTGAGTGATAAAAATTGACGGTGTATTACTCAATACTGTTACGGAGCGTAATTTTGACAAAATAACGACATATTCATTCTAGAATACCTTCCAAAAAATTCTCAAAATACACACTGCAGATCTGGAAAACCTATTGTAATTTTGACTGTAACTTCTGTTCAGATAATATTTTTAGACTCTTTTTTTATTTTGAAGCTCTGAGATTTAGGAATATATCTGAACAGGTTTTAATGTTAAAAAGTTTTATAAATATTGTTGAGATTCTAAAATAAAACTTTTCTTCATGTATGAGCAAGTAAATTTTGATTGAGGAGACATGTGTGTTCTAGGGTTAAAGAACATAAACGTGACGGTTTACGATTATTTACAATTCCATTCTTGTATTCCAGCTGCTCAACGGAGAATAAATTTTCGATAAATTTTACAATTGGTGATGTCGCGCGCCAAGAATGCGATTTACATTCTCGAGAGTATGCAGTTGTTGCCATTCTCGCGATATCTTGCAAGTATTATCTCTTCGTTGAAAACAACGCGGACATTCCTGGCACGTGTATGACATATAGAATGAAAGCAATAATGATGGCCGCATCTATTGGCGTTTCATCGAACGTACGCGGACCGAGATCGTAAGCGCCGTTGTCGTCGGAGCAATGATGTACGCGACATTATACGAAGTAGAGGTATTAACAGTAATAACACATTGGCGGAATCTATAAGAGGTAAAGCGCTGATCAGAATTCTCGGGCACGCATCCCCCTGGATTACCTTCGACGTCCACCGTCCTGTAGATTGGCGTTCGTAACGTTGCACAATGTGTCGACAGTTTGTCCATTCCCCTCTCCGCTAAAGTATCCCTCGTGCGATCAAGAGACAGGCTATCGGAAATTGTCCCACATCACCATTATCGTTAATCAACCCTTATGTTTACACACACTTACCCACCGTCCGTACTCTCGCACCTCTTGATTATACATCAGTTAAGTGTCGAGAAATGCGTGTACCTATATACGCTTCACTTTATGATCACAAATAAAAGAGTAGAACAAACATACGGTATTTCTCGTGATTCATGGCACATTCATGGCACATAGAGGAAGGGAAGAGGTTATGGAATAACATTTTGTTTTAATGAAATAACTCCATTTATGTGACAGAACTGTTTTTGCTACAAGTTCGTTAGTCATAAAGTGATATCAATTATGCTATATAAATAGAAGTTCTTTGGATATACAGAATGAATACAATTTACACAAAATTGAAGAAAGGAAAAAGATTACGGTTATGAAATAGAAGGGAAGAGATATGAAATATACAGTATAGTTTTATATTTAGATACATTTTATACGTTAGGCACATTTTATTACTTACTTTAATTCAATTGTTTGAAAGCCACATTCAAGTCTTCCAAATTAGACAAAATTAATACTAACATACTTCTCAAAATTACATAAATATATACCTGTAAAACCCCTTACTTGCAAAACTGAAAGGCATCTTTTGTGATAATAACGCATTAAACATTAATGGTCAGTAATCATATTATAATTTTTAAGCAAATTGTGAAGTAATTTTGACGATAGTCAAAATGCAGCGCAAATTATGTAAGATAGTATTCCATTTCCGTTACGAGGAATACTACATATATCCACAATTCACTTTCCACCTCTACAGTCATGAAATTAGCCTTATTTTGTTTTATTTTCATATGACTTATACTTTGTTTGCCAGCAATTGTGATCACTCAATAAGTCATTATACATAATACATAATACATTATCGAATTTTGACCAGCAGAAATTGACAATGTCGATGTAACATTTTCCTATTCTCAACGCAGCAAACTATCTTAGTGAAATGCGAAATATGCACCCTCTCTGTACCTGAATCTCCTAAGTCCAATCTCAGGAAATATTGTCTTCGACATTCGTAATACTTTATTTTCGTAAAGAATCGGGTGTTTTGGTAAAGCCGTTTGATCACGACTGCGAATGTTTGGACGTTTATGGTTTATAGCTCTCAGTATATAGTTATACACTTTGGCGATATAAGAATGTATGTTGCAACACGCGGCATTGGAAAGCGGAGTGAATGAAAAAACTTACGACTTGCACGGACAGATGATAGATGATTGCGCGAAACATATAGTAGAACAGAGCTCAATCTTCTGAGCGGAGAACGAAACAATACGGACGGCTAGTCTGCGATGTGGGAGAAATTAAAAAGTTATTCCCTTGATTTTTCGCATAACGCGAAGCGATAGAGTGCAAGCCATTGATCTTACCCGAGAAACAAAACATACTTCTGCGTTCGTACTAGAATATAGCTTCATTTCGCAATATATCATAATCTCAGAGAATTCATCTATGAGAGATACGCAATATAAAAAAAATTAGGGAAAGTCGATCAAAGAATCGCATCAGATCGTATGAGTGATGTGATTTCAACTTACGATCGCAATATATTATCATAATAAAAATAGACTTCTTGTTTCTATGAAGCTGTCATTTTTGGTTTAGAAAGAATGAGATAGTTTGAAACATATACATCTCTCTCTCTCTCTCTCTCTCTCTCTCTCTCTCTCTCTCTCTCTAAAATATCGAGTTGAAGAGAAATGCTGGTAGAATTGAAGGAGATTTTAATGTGTTCAATTTCTTTCTAATGGAGCACAGAGATCAGGGAAATGTGCAGTCTATACCTATTACGTCTGTATGTATTACACGGAGTTAAGCAAACACGCAAGGTATAAGGTCAAATGGAATACGAGCAATAAAACGCGGAAGGGTTGCACCAGTCTAGACCTAGAGTATAGAGATCTAGAGTAGACGAGTTTTCGAAAGTGCGGACCCTGTGACACCGCACCTTCGGTGACACATATCGGGTATGGTAGCACACATACGCACACTTGTGCACCATTATACAGTTGACATTCCGGAAAGACGGTACGCTCACCGTGGTATAGGTCGAAGAGACCTCCCGACGGAGAAAAAGGTAACCGTCGCGCTCCGGAGATTCCCTGGCCGACAGCCAAACACCCAACAACCAAGAAACCCTCAGACTCAACTGTATCTACTCCATCCAGGGACTTATGTACCTATCTCTGATCTTTTTCTCTTGTCTTTACGTGCCTTTCGCCCTTACCCTCTTCTCGTCTCGCCTCGCCTAGCCTCACTTCGACTCATTCTCAAATTCCATTTTCTAACTATGTTTCTACCCTTTCTACGATCACCTTTTCGGCTGTCGTTCTAACTACACCCTGTCACTCCCGCGCTATCACTTTCCTTATCACTTTCGTTATCACTCTTGTCTTTCATTGTCTTTCCCGAATTCAGCGACGTTTTCAGCCCTGACAATCTTGTTCGATCGTCCCTATTCGACGTCTAGTTTTCCATTTGGAACATTGTTCGTCTTCATTAAGACAGTCGTGGGCAGTGATTAAATAAAGAACAGATCAGCTAACGTTCTCGAGCTAGTAGTCGGCATGCTCTGTCACCATCCCGAGTCCTGGAAAAGATTATCGCGATGGGATTTACTTTTCTTACCTAATTCCGCTTACGTAATTTCCAGTCTAATTATCGTAACCGCGATAATGTTCGTTTCTCTTTGATGACGTTCTGACGGCGACGTATTTGGGTCGGCAATGTTCTTACACGAAAAGATTTCGCATGGGCTTGTCTCTTACGTAGATCCCGGAGATATTTTGTCTTGCAGCGAATGGATTCTCGAAAGTAAAGAAGCAACATGATAAGAATACGGCACAGCAATAAAAACTAACTTAACCCTTAAATAACTGTTGTTCGGGGAAGGGAGGGGGGTGGTTACGACGCTCGCGAATCTTCGAGAGGACATCAGGTAAAATCGGAGCACGTAGATAAAATCGGTACAGTCCATCGGCAAAATGCGAAAGTCACGTCATTAACCGACCAAGCGCATCGACCTAGTTGCTGCTGTGCCATTAGCAGATAATGACACTTTTTCGAACGAAAGATGGGTCGGCCAGACTTTAGTTCCCGCAGATAGAACGTAATCGATCGTTTCCTTCTGACGAGCGACTCGTATTGAAGAGAATTTTTCTAAAATCAGCCGAAACAAATACTAATGAAGGAAGACTTCGGAAGTATCTTTGGAGCGACTGTAAAAGAGGAATTGAAATATCTCTTATAAGGATCGCTACACAATAATGATCGCTCATTACCAATTTGATCGCATCGTTCGTCGAGCTCCGTCGACAAGAATATTTAGCTTACGCACAAATTTTTGCGTTCCGCATGAAGATATATAAAAAGTTTATATATAATAATAGAAGAAAAATTGAAGAAATTCGCAACTTCTTTGCAATATTGATTTTATATAAATCGTTTTATTTCATGAATGATTATTTTTAATCGCGCTTGTAGAATATCTTTAATAATCTTGAAAAGTGACATTTTTTTATATTGTAAATAATTTTTTTCCAAAAATTGAACCCAATATTAAGAAACATAACAATACCAAGCGAACATAAGTATTTTTAACAAAAAAAATTATAAACGTTGTAATGGAAAAAACATTGAAAAAAGAGAATCGGATATGTCATACGCTAAAAAGGCGTGTTTAAAAGACAGTCAACTAACTTCATTTTTCTCACGATAAAAAGAAATTCTTACGTCGTTATCAGCGCACTTACAAAAGAAGAATTATTGTCTTAGGAAAGTCAATATGAAAATACAGCAAATCCTTACACAATAGTGACTTACTCTCATTTCAATTATCAATAGATATGTTCATTTCATTCGCGTTTGTGTGCAACTCGACACAGCTTATTTTTTCCAAAAGTACTCCGATAGAGGCATGCGACGCATCCCTTCGTGGGCGTTAATATTCTCGATGGGGTGGTCCAGCGAGCCAGGAGCGTCGCTTTCGCCGAGAGGGTGGCTGATAGAAAATATGCGAGATATCGGAGAACCCTCGATCAGTTGCGCCCACCTTCTCCGTGTTATCACCATGACTACCGGACGAAACAAACGGTAGCCGACATGGCTGCTAAGCCTCGGCAGCCTGGCAACCAACCTCTCGCCCTGCGAGAATGAACCCGTCGCTTTGTGCTCCCAGCTGTCAGGACTCTCTCCGGCCGATAGAGGTTTCTATACCTAAACCTATCCACCAACGAACGCGCGCGCAGTTCAGAATCGACTCATTCGCATCTGACACGCGCCAATTTATGCTCAGAATTACAAAGGAAACGTTACATCCTGTGTGTTGCAAGTGAGCCTTTGAGCTTGCGAGTGACGAATGGCAAGGCCGTGTCAATGACATAACGATCCCATTTCGCAGGTTTCGGTAGTAAACTCGGTCTAAGGTTCAGTTTGAATTGGTGGTGTTAATAATCGGCAGCGGAACGCTTTACCACTTTTGTATGTCAAACGAATCGTCGCGTCATCGTCGTAGTTTACATTAAAAGAAAAATGCTTGATATTTATGACTATAATTGCCTCGTAAAATAATTAGCTCCATTTTTATGATTATTACTCTTATAATGTAATAATAATCACATATATATAATATATATTAGGTGTTGGAATTAATTCGTAGCGTTTTTTAATGAAAGAATGTTATTTATTTCACATGAGCATTAAAAAATACATTAATGAAAGTACTTCCCATCACTTGTAAAACGCTACGAATTAATTCCAACACCTAATATATATATATACAAATATGTAGTTCTCTTAAACGTGAGAGAAAATTGTACTAATAAGTTATGGTAATTTTAAATATTAATGTAGTGAAATATCAGGATATATAAATGATAAATAAAATAAATATTTTTATTCAGTAAATGCAATCGCATTTATAGTGAATATATTTTCTTAAATCCACACTATTTATGTAATAATAAGAAATATATTTTTTTAAAAAACTAAAAATTTTTAAGCATGATATGACTATTATTAATAGCACAATTAACGGCATTTACATAGTTAAAACTATAAATATACGATTATGTATCAAAAAATGACTAAATAAATTATAGTTAAATTGTGATAATTGCAACCTTTTTTTCTCTCAGTGTAAATAATTGTAGAATTTAAATAAAAATTTATTGTACATTGAAAAAGATTCATGCTAACATTTTGCTATAAATATATAAACACAAAAATCGATATAAAACAATATAATATAATGATGTTACTTATCAGTGCGTAGTGAGTTATACTTAGAATCCAGCGTATAAAGTAAAGATCCTCGGGACGTAGACAGTGACAAATTGCTGCAGAAATAAGAGGGTGAAAGCGGTGGTTAGAAGAACCTTATGGGCCAAAACCGATGTAGCGTCAGTATATCAAAGTAAACGAACGAACAAACTATCCTTGTTATTTTTTTTTTGTAACCGCTTTCTCTAGACTCACTCGCTAACTCCCATTATATTCAGCCTCGTTATTGATTCAACAGCCAATTTTCGCGTTATGTGAAAATCTCTCTTTCAATAAAGATATTCGTTTTGACTGTTTTGAGTTACAATTGTTCGAAAAAAAGAGCTTGTTATCGTTTCTGTTAAAAGACAGAATACAATCCGGTGGTTATCTTTGTGTGGAGTTATCAATGGGAAGAGATATCTCTGTAAATCCTTCACGTATGTAAAAAAAAATTAAATATACACAATAAAAACGCTACATATAAGTATACTACAGTTAAATGTTCCGGAAGAATTCGACGTCGATGACATTTATGGACAGAAAATATTAAGCATTATTCGATAAAGAGATTTAGCGATCTTGTGATGGTGACCAAGGCGAGCATCAGACGAATGCGGTCGATAGCAGGACGTCACTGACGGTTACATTAGTCATGAACGCATTAACTATACAGATAAAAGGAAGGCAGCTCGCGACGACCCATCAACTAGAATATGCATGACGCTACGAACCGACAGACCGGAGACCACGCACGACGAACGAAGGTTAAATCGAATGGCAACGTCAGCCTGCCATCGGGCAGGAAAGAAAGTTTGAAAATTAATTATGCATGCGCGCGCGTCGCTACTCGTTGATACCCTGGACCTCTACGAATTCGCTTCGACGATTGCACTTATCACTATTCTGATTTGCCTGTTGGCTTAAATCCGCACATCTTCAACACAAACCCAAGACATTTTCGATTAATTAAAATGTCTTGTCAATTCTATCAATGTGATCTTCAGTTTTCCTATTTTTATATTATATTGGCTACGTTCAGTAGAAAGAAAACTGATCACTGAGCATTCACTGATCCAGTTTTCTTTGCTGAACCATGATTATTTGATTATTTCCAGAGCATGTAGAAATCTAAGCCATAATTAGAAACAATGTAAGCACGCATCCGTTTTGATCGTTCCATTTAAATAATTCCGCGGGCACTATACTCGAAACAGGGTTAAAGCACTTGCGCGAATACGAGAACAACTTGCGTTTAATAAACTCAATTATCTCGTCGCATGACACAGGTCAAGTTGCTGAGAGTAGAGGAATATCTGCGTCCGCCGCAGATCCTGTTACCTGTCTAAGTAATTAAGCAGTAGTTACGGCGGCATATGTTTCAGCGAAATGCCGCAGTATACAACAGCCATGAATCAAATGCACAGAAAATTGGAACACGCTCGGAATGTATCGAAGAATCTCCGCGTTCGTGCTACATTATACTTTAGAGCAGAATGATGTAGGGGAATATCTAACATTACCGTTGGATTAATCGAAGAACATAATTTAATGCTAATTATCTGTTTGTTGAAATTAAATGACGATGAGAATTATTAAAATTATAATTGTTGCGACCTTTAATGTGTCTTGGATAGAATTGTTACATCGGCACTGGTCAGCAAATGTTAGCAAATATTTGTAATCGCACTTCGCGATTACTCGCGGTTGATAGTTCAGAAACGGCGTTTGTATCGCCGTTAACCGGTGCAAGACGAATGCGTTACTCGATCGTCGAGTGTGACTTTATGCAGCAGAGCATTAAGGACAAACGTTTCGCTGTGTGTTGCAGAGTACTTGATGTCAGGAAGTCCACGGAGTTATCCAGCACGATCCCCGGGGGTCGCTTCCACGCCAACCGTGACCAGGTGAGTTAGTACGCCTCCCCGCGAATTTCGCCAATCCGTATACGCGAATGTGCGACGTCGTTTCTCGTGCGACTCGCAAATGTGACACATCCATATTCCAACCGGAATAACATAGATTCTCGCAAGGGCTCGAACGAGTAAGCGGATTTTTCGCTAGGGGCAGCAAATCGGTCAGCCTTATCGGTTTTACCTGGTGGCTGGGCTTTACGCGACTGAATTAAGCCCTAGCAGCTACAAAGAATCGATGGCCCGCGACTGATTTGTTCTGAAACTGTGAATACATCGTGACGTTCGATGGTTTTCAACCATCATCGCGCCTCGCAAATTTCATTATCGTTGCGTAAACAATGATTTTACGTGATTAATCATTCGGTGCCACACTATGGGAACAATACATTTGGTACATGGTAAATTGATTGTTTGTACTTTTTATAAAAATGATTACAGAAAGAATGGTTTTTATTAAAAGATCTGAAATTTTTCTGAATACAAACTTGAAAATACTTATGTTGGAAACTAATAAATGATGAGTAATGCTGCAAAAAATTTAATATTCCAATTTGAGTTTCCAACAAAATTATTTTCATGGTTCAGTAAAATTATTTTTAAGTCTGTATATCCAGCAAAAAATTTAAATCTTTCAACAAAATCATTTTTTTTTTTGTAAACATATTGTAAAAAATTATTTTTTCGAGCATCAGACGTTAAGGGGAATATAACAATACCAAGCAAATGTATCTTTAATAATAAAATAGTTATAAGTAATGGAAAAAGCTGTGGAAAAACATTGGAAAAAGAAAGTTAGTCGTTAGAGTGGCACTGAAAGATAGAAATCAAATGCATGATTTTTACAAAAACAAACATCAAAATTATTTTCAAAATATTTTCCAAAATTATTTCAAATATTTTTAACGTTTGGCGTTATATAAATATAAAGTACAAACACACATTCCGTACTCGATAATGGATTTTATGCATAATGGGTTTAAGCGAATGAACGAGCCGAACACCGTTTTCTCTGTGGTCATGAAGAATATCTCTGCTACAAAACTCGAGTGCGAAAAGTTTCGAGAATCCTAAATCAATCGGTCGGGAAGAGAAGACGGCCGAAAGCGCAGTGGAAAGCGCGATAAGTACAGAGAACTCCGCGACGATCCAACCGATGGGAGGCAGTTGAGAAAGAGCAGGGGAGGTAGAGAAAGAGACACGTCTAAAGATGTTCCAATTCAAATGAGTTGAACTTTTAAAATATTTAGAATGTTGAACAGGCCCCGTCCCGACATTTCCATTTCGCTCCTCCGTCCCTTCTCGCGCCAGGCGTGCCGGTCGATCGCCGTCGGTGACGCGCACGAAATTTCGAATTAGTTCGCTCTTTATTCTACCTCATTACCGTCCCTCAGCATTCCTCCTACTTTCTTTTCTCAAGCAGCTAATGGCCTACTACGTGCCGCAATTCATATTTCATCGCTTGCACGCGGAATGCTTCTGAGCTACTCCGCCATATAATATGGCTGATATCTCTCTCTTATTGAGATTTTATTTTGCATAATTTTATAGATGCGAAAAATGTTCTTATCTGTAATTAAGTTTTTGAAAAAAGAATACACAATTTAGAAATAGTCGCATCAGTTATACGTATTATATATTTTTAGAAAAAGTATTATTTCGATAGTTCATTATGTGTATAAAGATTTGAAAAATATATACCTACATCACATATACACGATATGAATAATAAAGTAATATCGATATTTTATGAAACATCACTCGAGCCTTGAATTACCCAATCGCGTGCCAGTGTTAAGAGGCTCCCACGATGAAATTATTAATGCGTTCTCTATCATGCTTAATTTACTAAATTCTCTCGAATTAGGAATCTGTACAATGTAGCGATTCGAACGAATATCTGTCTCGTATATAGTTTTACATAATATTAATTAACTATTACAGTAATTGACATGGGATTCTTGCTTCGCATTACGCATTCATAGGTAGCCACGCGAGTTCGTCGATCTTTTCTCGAGGATCTTGAACTCGGCTCAGGAATATCGATCTCATTCTATAGTTATGCCGCACGATAGCGTCTCTATTTTGAATCCTATCTATCGGCAAAGTACCCGGGTATAAGACAACATTGTTACCATCATGTAAAGCTCGTTTGTTTGATAATTCAACCTCGGTACGAGGTATACGTACAAGACATTCTATTGACATATCATCGCGCAATTTGCCGCAGCGATCTACTAACGATGATCACGTGATCTCCTTAATCATAAAGGATATGAAATCATTACAGTCGCCGAAACTGATAACAGAAATAGAAAATTCTGAGATACCGTTACTTTTGAACGATAATCGCATCGACCCTTAACACTTTCCCGCAGTTGATTGTATACTTTTTTTCTCTTCGGAAAAGCTCGCTGGTCTCGGCAAAATGACGAGAAAAGGAAAGACCATCGGTGTCACCGGAAACAGCAGGTCAGCGAGACGGAAGGTACTCTGTTGCTGAGGCAACGCGGCTAAAAGAACACGCGCGGCCCTTGTCCGAGAGAGCGAAAGAGAGTTTCCTCCCCCGTTCCATCCTTCCTTTTACTCTTCGTCCGTCCGTTACGCCTTACCCTCGACTTCCTTCTAAAGACTGCTAACGACCGAATCCGCCGAGAGCACTGATCACGATAGCTCCATGCTCACAGAAAACCGCCAACTTCCCAGTACAAAGTATATAGCACTAGATATTTTGGAAAATCAAAGAAATTCTTTTTTATGGCTTCTAAATTTATGCGTCCTTTCAACGATTTTAGGAAAACAGTTAAAATACACGGACACGTTAATTTTATATTCTTAATAGAAATGTATAAATTAATATTTATCAATCTGTTAGTCTTAACTTTTCAAAATATAAAAATTTATATAGCTTTTATAGAAATATAGAAATTCTGACAGCTTTTATTTTTTTTTTGTACTATTTCTGCGAAATGATAAAGATTAGGAATAAGATGATGCATTTCATTGTTAATAAAAAAATCTGATAGAAATATTATTACATTTATTAAATTGTTATCTTTATGAATTTATCTTTCCTCTTTTTATGGTACATCAGAAGCTTGATATTGATTTATATACCTATACCTACCAAAGAAAGTAATACGTTTTTTACTTTTTTCTTAATCAGATTAAATGGATACAGTCTTTGTCGTATCTCAGATGATACGCGAAAGAAGACAATCGCTTTTCTTTGGTATTTATCACTTATTAACTATAACAACGTGATTAAAAAAGCAATCGCTACACTTGATCGGCGATAAAGATTTTCTTTCCTGTCTTTTTATTTGGACGTTCCATTTTATCTTTTCTTGCCTTACAATCTTTCCTACCAGTCTCCATTTATGAAACCGACCGAAATAGCAGTCACTGTTGACACTCTCGAAAAATTGACGTTGCACTGTTAAATTCAAATTCACTTAATTTAAGTTTTTTTAAATCATCTCTACGCCAATTCTCTTATTTAATATGTCATTAATTTAACTAAAACATTACGAGTTAAACAATTTAACTTGAGAAAATGTATTAAATTTGACTCAAATTTAGTTTATTATTTATTAAATGCGTATATTACATAAACATTATTTACGTCGAAAATAACCAGAAATGGATTGATTTACATTTTGACACATTTTGGAATTGAAAATAACAGAATGTTATTTAACTCAAGTTTGGGTTACCATTGTTTCTTTGATATTCTAACAGTATGCGTTTTTAAAACGAATTTTGAAATCATATCAAGTTTATTTTTGTGAATCGTTGTATTAATATTATGATTTCTGCAAAAAAATAAGCTATTACGTATCATCACAAAAAATATTACAACAACTGCGCTTGGTAGTATACTCTTTCTATTATTTAAAATAATTAAATTTCACACTGTCAATATCAGTTATCTAAAAAACAGTCAATTTATTGAATTGTCATAACATTTTTGTTTACAAGATGATATCTTTTATATAAAAAAATTATTTAATTTGAAATGTACGGTTTTATCATGTTTCTTCTTTCTAATATTAAAAATATTTTTAATTTGTGCATGTTTGAAAAGCATGTGAAAAAAACACATGAAAAATCTGAAGTCAGTTTCATAAACTAGCCAATATTAAGAGACTAAACAAATACAGCGACATACACATAATAATTTCTTTTTACGGAGCGCAAAAATTCGCTGCATTTTCCACGAACTATCAGCAGCGTATTTTACAGTACAAGATGATGGTAGAATTATGGTGAACGTTGATAAGACCTCAGAAGAAATTTATTGCTCAAAGATTATCAAAACATGGTGCGCTTCTTTTCATTTTTTTTTATCCCTCCACCGTGGCCTGATTTTCTATGATATTGATTTTCTTATATATTTTTTCTTATTCGTTTAATAATCAAAATAATTCCTATTTTCCAAACAGATGTTAGATTAGATGTAAATGACAGAAAAAAATAGAGAAGTACATCTCAATCCAAACAAGTTCACAGGTAAAGCAGGTCGACACCCAAGTGCGCTTCGTTTAACTCTGTATTACGTTCCTTAATTCTCCGGGTTGCTTCTGCACTGTGAAAAGTAAGTTGTTTACCATGCATCCTTTCCCTATATACCCCAGCCGCTTGGCGCAGCTACGGTTACGGGTATGCTTTTGTCTCTCCGCGGAGCGACGGCGGAACTATTTAAATTAATCAACATGGAAACCTTAATCTCGCCCGACGTCTTAATCCCAGCTTCAATTTGCGCACGACTCAGGCTTCTCTTCCTCTTAAACTTTCCATCCGCCCTACCGAACTGAACCTCGTTCAGCGGCGCGCCTTTCACAGAACGGAAAGCCAAATTTAAAATGTTTTCTTTTTCCCTGAGATATATTCTCTTTGCTGCTCCTGTTTAGGACAAAATTTTTACGTGATCATTTTATGATGAAGTTGTTAGAATATGAACTAGAAAAGGGTCGCCGTTATCAATCTTTCCGTACTTTATAAAACGTTTATAAAATTTAATACATGTTAATTATTGTGATTTACACAATTTTTATCCCGTGTGAGAAAGAGAGAGAGAGAGAGAAAGAGAGAGAGAGAGAGAACAGCAAAAATTTATGATTTTAATAAAATAGAAAAAAATAAAATTAAATCGCGACATTTTTCGTGATTATTTGTATTTTATTTCCTTATTAATGTTGCACTTCTACTCATTTTAAGACTTAAGATTAATCAAAACTCTGTCAAAAGGAAAGTGAAAATAAATAAATAATAAATTGGCTTATATGTAAAATTGTTTTTGATTAAAACAAAGATGAATTTTTTCATTAAATAAGTACTTGATTTAATAATAAGAAATATATCCAATGGGTTAAATGAAAATATATTGAAATAATCAAAAATATATTAAAAAGAATTATTTAAACAAAGCTTTAAATAAAAAATCAATCTTTTTAATTTTTATTAAAAGAATAAAGTATGTTTTGATTAAATTTCAGAAGATTCATTATATTTTTCTCTTAGCTGTTATTTTAACTTTAATAATTACATCACTTTATTTGATATCATTTTCAAATTCTCTGGTCATAAATAAAATATCACAAATATTTATATGTAAAACTTATCGATTCTCGAATTGTGCTATGTCATGACGCTTTTAATTAATAAGTACAACCTCACATTTATCAATTGCATGACATACATTCGGTGTTTTGTAGGATTTGTCAATTTTTTCTGTCAATCAATTTTTTATTCTAGATCTGCTGTCCGATGTATTAATTTATGAGAAGTTGCGATTATCAAGCGAGTCGTATTTCTTTCCTTGCAACATAAAATAATAAACTGCACTTAATCATGTTGCGTGCAATTAAAGTCAGGAACGCAAGGTGCGATTATCATATTTTGATAAATAATTCGCATGATCGCAAATAATCATTTTCACGAATCTTGTGTTAATGAAATGAAGGACTAAGACTGGGTTGTTCATCTTTCGATAAACTTTAGTTCACTCTCTTACTCTCTTTCTCTTTTTGCAATTATTCTTTTATCCTTTTGTTTATCTATAGGCGTACGTTCCACTTAATGTTCGCAATTGCATGCATTATTTCATTTTTATTTAATATTTGATGATAACAAGGATAAAATGATACTTGCAAGCGTTGCGAACGTTAAGTAGAACACACACTCTAAATAAATTATTATTACCTAGTTTATTTGAAGATGTAACAATCGACTTCTCTCAAAAGTCTGGGAGGTATTGAGCGCCGGTGAAGCAGTCAGCTCCACTTAAATAGTTTATTATTTGTTATTTTGTTTGTTATTTACTAAATTTTAATTATTTGTTATTTTGTTTGTTATTTATTAATTTAATTACAACATATTTGATTTAAATATATTTTTTATTTACAATGATTATTATCGAATGCAGTAATTATTTTGAACGTTTCTAGAATTTGGATACAAATACAATTTTATTTTACAATATAGTTCGTCTTTCTCCGCTCTGCGCATTATATCGATGAATGACAAATTGTATTTTATTTAAAGTAATAAACTTGTGAAAATAAATAAAATTATATCGGAAAATTGTATAATATTATAAATAATATAAACTGATACGTAGAATAAAAAGTAATATGCAGAATTTTTTTCAATATGCATGTTACAATTACCTAAATATGTTACAATAAAAAAATTATAAGAAATATTTTAAAGTTAAACGTAATGTATTTTCTTTAATTAAACACTAAAAAACAAATCGATAATTATTATATTTATTTATATAAGTCAATTTTATTTTTATTTTTATTTATACAAGTCAGTTTTATTTAAATGTTTTAAATTTATCTATCTTTATTTATTTATAATTTAGTTACACTTTTTAAATGAAGTCAAGTGAAATTTAATAATCATTTTATCGCGTTTGTAACATTGTGAGAAATCTTATAATACTTTAATAATAGGTTTAATATTAGCAATCATTTCGTTTCCTGAGTACACTCTCACAGTTCACTTCTAATCAAACAGTGATTATTAAATCATCTACATTTCAAGATACGAATATTCATTCTGATTATCTCATCTTATAAGCTTTTATTATTCAATAACGATTATA
This sequence comes from Acromyrmex echinatior, assembly GCF_000204515.1. Next base: position 514,445 of record NW_011626968.1, read on the forward strand.
GATATGAGCTTTAGGTGCGAATAAAAAAAAAAGATAAATGTAAGAGAGCGTTATTCGAAAAAATGTATAGAAACAGATTATTTGTATTTTTATAAATCTTTTTATGAAGAGTCCGATATTAACTATTACTACTAGAAAAATATTAGACATTGTAATATTAGCGAGAAAGAGACAATATCGTTTATATGAGATATAAAGATAATAAATTGACTCTTAAGCTTACGAGAGCTTTCTGAAAATTGAAAAGACATATATAAAATGCAATTCATTATATTTGAAAAGTAATTTTCTATCCTAGGACCCTGCTCATCCATTCAAAAATTCTAACGTCGTTTTAAATCCAAGTATCGTGCTGTACATACGAACGAGGTATTAAAATTGTTTTTGTGCCATCATTTATATACGACGAACCAGCCGCTGCATGAAAATTGAGTACACGATTTTTAAACAGTTACAGTCCGAAAATCTATCATAGATAATCCCGAATGATAAAGCGTGTACGCTTCAAACGGCAAGCATTTGTTGGTTCGGTCACGCGTACGCGTAAATACGACAAAGCATGCATTCGGGCCACGCAAGCGAGAAATAAAGCGATAGTTATAAAACGGTGACACGTTAACTTCTCCTGTTCCCCCCCACTGCAATTAGCCGAAGAATCCTTATCGATGCTCTCGACGAGGGTGGTAATTGACCGACAGATAGGAACGTGGGAAACATATCATCCTAATTTTAGATCGCCGCGCACGCACTTTGTGGCCCATGGAGGGAAAAAAATAGAATACGCGACGAGAGGGTGCGCGTTATAGCGTCAGGGTATTAAAAATCCGGGTGGTTTGCGTGACATGGCGCGATACGATCGGCAGTATTTTCGGCAGCAGATACACGCACGTGCGCTCTTCGCGACGTTTCGCACCTGCCCTGCTTCATTTCGCTATGCATGTAAACAATTTTTCAAGACGCACTCATAAAAGCCGCTAGTTATTCCTAGCGACGTGGCTAAATGGGGTATCTCGTTTGAAAGTTGCGCGCGTGCACGCACGTCCACGCACGTCCGCCGCGCGAAAACGAACGCGAAATGTGAGAATAAAAGTGAAAACGAAAATAGCAAATACGACAGTGAAATTATATATAATTGAAAGACAGAACTTTCTATTTTCTCAGTTAATTTCATGTTTCGCATGTTTTATTCGCATATTTTACATAACAATTATTAAATGAGATACAAAAATGTATTGAAATCCGATTGTAATTAATCCGCGTTGTATTTTCACGCGCGCCTATTTTAAAGCTGTACGCTTTTTCTCGACGACGTAATCATATAATTTAATATTTAATTAATTGTAGCGAAGCGCAGCGCTCGAGCAGACTACATGTTAGGAAGAGTCCCCGGGTGCTTTGTATGTGCAAAGAACAAGCGTCTCTCGAGGAAGGCGCGAAGACGGAAAGTAGGTCGCTGGTTACCGCGCAGACTGGAAAGTACGAGTGACATCGCACTGGGACAAATTTGCATGAAATGCTTCCGCGAGCAGGAAGACCATTCGTTTGGTCGACACGTCTCCTGCGTCGCGCGCGCACCTTAAAACCACTAAGTTTCAAAGCGTGTGGCCGCGCGCTGTAATCCCTGCCATTCGCTCTCAAATTCCCGGATATGCGCTACGGACGTGAATCTTACCTTCTCGCAATATTATCTCGCCAACGACAGAGATTTATTACGATTTCTCAGCTGTTACCGAAAGCTCAACTGAAACCGAATACATGAGTTACAATACTCGAAATCTCGAATATCTCGGAACGTTCAAGATCGTTATAGGTAACCGTCGGATCGTTAGTTTAATCAATTTATCTTAAATTTAAAAATCGAATATATAGCTTCAGTATACACACGTATACGTATTTTTTGTAGTATGCATACTAAACTGGGAGAAAAGTTTTTAGTAGTTGTGACTATAATTACGTGGTACAAAATTATGGTTAGGAGCTTCACTTTTATAATTTTATTGCTATATTTAATAATAATAATATTAGTAATATTTATAATAATAAGATAGGACTATGAAAGTCAACGCAGGATATTTTGTGCATAAATAACTCTATAAATTCGCATTCTATAATAATAACATAGATATTTCAATTTTTCTATTAGATCATCCTTATGTATTTAAAATTAAAATTATATTACTATTATTATTATTAGCAATAATCATAAAAATGGAGCTAGCCATAATTATATTTTACTCTGCAATGTGTAGTCGCAAAGACTAAAAAATTTTCTCCAGTGTATTTAGATATCTCATATTTCTAAAAATGAAGTAATATACAGCTAATCAATGTAAATATGGATATAAAAAATCTATTAGCATTGGAAAACTTTGTGAGTCTTTTTAACGTTTTTAAAGGATCTATGATGGCTTAGAGAGCATCCTTGCAGGAAGTCGTATCATCGCGAGCTCAGATTTATACGACTGAAAAGTTCTAATAACACCCCATGGTATCCGATGTAGATGAACTATAAAGCACGTTAGTGTGTGAGGTCGAGGAGTAGAAGCGCCGTTCTCTCTATGAGCTCCATGTGGGTTTAACTTTGCGTTCTATAAGAATAGCTACTGCACGACCCATAACGGTGAAACTTTCAAATATAAACTAAATCCCCCGTATATTACCTCTTTATTGTAAAATATTGTCAATACGCGATAAACTCTGTCCTCTGCCTGACTGTCGGTTTTATCGACTGTAACGTGCGTCGGTCATTAAGCTGATGGCATCCAGCGACCATCGATCCGATCGTTAATTTTTAGAAGCTCTATTTTTAATTTATAAAAACATGTATATGTATAATATAAAATATTACTCTTTATAAAGTCAAATTACTAAACCGCTTTATGGATATTACGCGATTCAACAGTTAATACAAAATTCTTATTCTCTCACACATGCAATATACTTTAATAATAGTTCTATTTATCTCATTTGCCATTTATATGAATACTAATGAAATATGTGATAAATTGTAAATTCGATTGTTTTTCCAAAAGAATGACAGGAAGTGAATTAAAAATTGCATGTATAAAATAATGATGTGTCAGAATTGGCAAAGTATATACATATATTATAAGATCTATGTATATTTCATGTAACATTCATATACATTACGTGCAACAGAGATTGCTGGCTTAACATTAATTTCACAGTAAGTGTTACACCGTTGTTACCTGATGTTACCAGCTACCGTAAATCCTTTGCGCTACGATCTAATTTCCAGTTTGGCACCTTGCGCGCCTCACATTACTCTTGACCATAAAGCTTGCTACCCATAAACATTAATCTGCCTTGCCACACGCGTGTCCGTCATAATCATAATTGATGGTATGTTAATTACAATTTATGCAAAAACCTCCTCACCTGCGCGAGGTACATCCCATCGTAATTTCCGAAAACGTCGCTTAAATGCTCATGCTAACGCAACGATCCACAAATTACGTCTCAGTACATTTCGCGTATCTGTATGCACGCTGCGGTGCTTCTATTGAGCATGTATTATGTCAGATACACGTCTTACAATCGCGCACTGTGCACGAATCAACTTTGATAACTGGCACATTTGATACAAAATGACATATCGCATTATCAGTTAGATAGGATAAAAGAATAAAAAAAAAGAATAAAAATTAAATGATGTTATGGATAAATAAGTTGGCTCGAATTATATTTTTATTTTATTAAACTCTTTATAGTAGCAAACCAAAATTATTTAAGCTTTATATATTTAAACCTGGCAATTATTAAAATCCAGCAAAAAAATATAAAGAAATAAAATTTTAATGTTTTGCAATTTATTAAAGTTTCGCGTTTATTATCTCTCAAAACATTGCTGTTATTATATATAACTTGTCGTTACATAATACTGATCAATTAGAAGACGCAGTTATGTAATTTTCTCTGTTTGTGGCACTACTACGAAAGAAGAAGAAAGTTTCGTGTTTGTCTGATGGGGCAACGGAAAGTTCTTCATGAACGGTAAACAAAGTAACACGAATTGATGGAAACGTATATTTTAAGGGATTATAAGTAATATAAAACTGAGTGCGTCGAGAGAAACAATGGATTGTTGTTTCGTTTTATCGTTATATTTAGAAACTTTTAAAAGTATTGTATTGGCGAGTTGTGCACAGCTTGTACTCGCAGAAAGCGGAGTACGTTCCCAGTTAGGTACTCGAAAGAGCGTAATGCGTCTCCAATTTCAATTATCTGCTGGAAAATTTCTCCGTCCCATTCAGATTCTTTTGTTTTTCTTCTAATGGGCTCGCATCGAATTACCGGGATATTTATTTACCCGTACAATTCTGAGGATCTCAAGGAGCGAGATCAAAGCTCACGGGTTTTCTTCCTCAAACAGCGCTTCAGAGAAAATAATTCCTAGATGACTTTCGAAATTCAGGCAAAATAAATAACTGAAAATAAGTCCAGTGTTATATGAAATTTATGTGAAAAATTAAATACAGATAGCATTGATAATTTTTTTAATGTGATAAACACTTTGGAACTTTTATATTTTTTTTTTTAGTTACATATATATGATAGTAATTTATTAATTTTTGTGTTATGTCTGATAATTATTTGACCAAATACAGTGATAAAAAAGATAAAATTTTATAATTATATTATTAAGCTTATGCTTACACTACTGTTTCAGTTGTATATATATCTCAATGTAAGAACAACTCAATATAGACAAAACTTATCGTGCGAGGGAGTTTAAGAAAGAAAGAATACTGTCGTACCAGTTACGATACATGCAACGAGAACTATAAGAAAGAAGAAATGTAGCGCAAGAAATCGGGGAACAGAGAAAGAGCGAAAAAGACATTAGGAGATTTATCAAGTCTGAGAACGAAATGTGAAGGGAATGCGAAGGGATCCCTCCTTCTCGTGACTGCCGAGTATCAACTGCTTTCCGCAGTCGATATTACTGTTCGCCGGGTATGGGGCAAGAAGAAACGAAAAACAATCCATGAAACGCGAGAAACATCGCGAACGATATTTGCGACGCGGGGCACACTCGATTGGCTCGCATGAGTTTTTCCAATCCGATGAAAAGCTCCGCCAGGATACACATCACCCCCGCTCGTTCGCTCCGCCGATGTTAAAATTCTGAAAAGTTGAGCCTTTCATTTTTTCGCTTTTATGAAACGAATGAACGTCACTGTTGCTTAATATAATTATACGTTGTGAAATAAAGAAAATTGCCTCTCTTCGTCGAGCCGTATGGGGTGGGTCGATGCCTGCTTCGCCTATTAAGCTGAGCGGTGCCATATTAAGTTCTTCCTCTAACATCGTGCCCGCCCCTTGTCTCACTTATCCCTTTCCTCCTTCTCTATTCTACCTTTTTATCTTCTTTCCCTTATCCCGGTTATGCAGCGCACTTCGTTTCTTCTTTTTACGTTTTACATTTTTACGTTACATTTTAACTCGCGAATACGTGCACATGGAGTGATTCAATTGTCCCAATTCTTATTTTCGCTATTTATGCAAAAACTGTACGGAAGCTATACTTTTTTTTTAACAGAATTCTCGTATATTTTAATGTTTGATTAATTTAACAATTAATGCATTTTATCAGTATTCACGAAGAAGATCTCCGCATCCAGGAACAATTTGCACTTCACAATTACGAACAATTTTATGTAGCAAAGTTACGAACCGGTGCGCGTCTTGTGAAAGGGAATAAAGATAATAACAAGATGTGTTTATACTAAAGCCAGGTAGTAGCGGAATATTCGAGCGAATCTTGAGTCATAATAAAACTTGATTTCCGCCCGTTATAAAGATACATTAGCGTTATTTTACGCGGCGCCGCGGTATTCACGGTTTCCTTTCTTCGTGCGCCATTATTCTCCTCGACAAGTGTGTTTTCTGCCCGTAACTTTCGCGAGGCATTAATCGCTCGTTTCCCAGTAAGAACGCGAGCGAGGATGAGGTAAGACGAGCGGCAAGATTTGGATGCTGAAAGGGTACGAAAAAAGAGAAGGCAAGAGAAAGCGAGAGAAACGTAGTTAATTTTTTAACATGGTTTTACATTGACCGAACTGTAAGACCAAATAAAAAAATTCGCTGGAAAGTAATCCCACGAAATATAGAGTACAGTAACGGATTACCAAACGAGACAAATTAATAGTCGTCTGTACCAATAGGATTTTATGTGAATTTTATTCAAGATTAAAATGTAAATGTAAACGTAAAGTAAAGATTTTAGGAAGATTGAATGAAACGACGAATATATAGGATTGGAACAAAAGTGCATAAGCGTTCAAAAACTTCAAGCAGAGAGAGAGTCGTAACTTTGTTTAAATAAACGAAATTTAAATTTTTTAAAGTTTGAAATCTTTACTTTTGAAAGGTTTGAGTTTCTGTGAGTTCGATAATTTTTACGTATAGAAAACTATGAGTTGAATAAAATGGGAAATTTTTTCTCATTTTATGGGTCTGTAACGTGTCCAAATTTTCGACTTTCTAACATGAAAACTTAAACTCTTCCTTACAAAGTTATCTTTTTAAAAAATGTTCCTGAGTTTTTTTGTTACTGAGTTATCGCGGATTAAATAAAAGGAGCATCTTGATTGCTGATAATTCTATTAAAAATCATTGTTATACCGCAATTAAAAAAACAGATAAGTAAAGTTGAAACTTTGCTTCATCGCGAACTGCACAATTGCCAAATTTCTTTAAAAACATGTAGGCATACAAGTGAAGTGTAAGCTTCACGAACTTTTATTCCAATCTAATATATATATATATATATGTACAAATAAAATATGGAGCTCTTGTATATAAAGACTCCACATGTTTGTTTCTCCATTTTTCTAAAATAGAAAGGAATCTTCCAAGGAAGAGAAAAAAAAATACTGATGGATGAACTGACTATTTAGCAACTTGAGGCTAACAAACTTGATGAGTTTACGAGCTGTCTTTTGGAAAGCCGTTTGCGACGTCGTTACAGCATACGACTACCCGGGTCGTCGGAACTTCCGCTTTTCTTTTTCGGGTGTGCGAGGGCGATACGCCGGAATCTAGATCACGCACATCCCCGTGCCAACGCGTAAAAGGTCTCTCGAGATGCGTTGCTTCCGAACTATTAGGAGTCACTCGAGGATCCACGAAATTATTTTAAAGTGCCTCGACTTATCTCATACGGGAGAAAAAAAAATGTCGGCGAGCCTTGATGCACCGAAATATTGTGGGTCTGGCAATTTCGAGGATACCGATTTATCTCGATCGTTCCCACACACGACCCTCACGCAATGATCTCTATGCATTGAATGCGTTGAATATCGTTGAGATAACGCGAAGACATCTCTGTGATTTTTCAACGTCCCTTTAGTTGAAAAAGCTTAATCATTAAAAAATGGTCTGAATAATGCTAGCATGCAGAATGTCTCAGGAAATTTATAAACATATAAAAGTACTTGTTGCCATATCGAAGAATTTTATTTATTTGATTGACAGTAATCCAGAATTATTTTTTGTATGGAAAAATTTAAGTATAGAAATATTATTACATTAAAATGATCGTATATACAGAATGGCGCACAAAACGTCATATCATTTTACAATCCGATTTTCAGGCTTTGATAATTAATGCTATATTAGTTTTATATCAATTGTGTTAAAAATAATGTAAAATAAATATTATGTACAAAGCAAACGGTATGACGTTTTATACGCCATCCTGCACATGTTTTTTTAAATGAGTTTGCAAAATCACGCAATCCGTAAAAGTTATTGCCTTATCAAGTATATAGAAACATAAAAAAATCGTTCTCGCGATTTTCGTTGTTTCTCTGGCAATCGCTTTCCCCGCTCAAATTTTATTTCCTGGCGACGAATTATCGGCATTGATTGTTGTCAAGCCCCTGATGCACCTCTTCTTTTGTCAGCTGTAGACCGCTTGACGAGATATTGTGTAAACCGGACATTGGTAAATGAAATCATCTGTCTGTGTAACTTAAAACATGAAGATATTACACAGGTAGACATTACACATAAGAATTGCATGTGTGTGTATAGAATATATCAAGAGTTTTGAATTTTTTATCTATCGACTGTAAATATCACAGACAAACTTATTTTAAGACTATTTTTGCTTTATTTATTCTTTCTTAAAAATTTGTTTAAAAAAATTTTTAAGAAAAAAATGTTTTCCTTTTTTCTTAATTAAAAGTTACAATGTTACAATTACATCATTTATCTAACAAACTATATTGATTAAAGTATAAAATCAAATTTCTAAATTATGTCGATGTTATTTGTTCTTAAATTTAATGTACAAAGAATAAATAAGATAGGTATCAATACGTACAATACTTTCTGAAATATCACTAAGATGGAAAATATTCTCTGACTTTGCCACTGTCATCATATTCCCATCAGAATACTCCCTAGGTTACATAAATTTGATCTATATTTAATATATTTCCGACGTGTCCCCTAAAATTAAAGTCAACGAAGCATGCAACCTTTCGTGATGGGAACGAGAAGTCCTGAGAGGATTTTCTGAAGCTAAAAAAAAAGAGTGAAAGTACTTCGTACATAAAACTAACTTTAAATCAAAATAAAAAAAAATAATTGTTTATTCTTAATGAAAATTATTATTAGCATCATAAGGCAGGTTTTGATGTTTAATTAAATATTAAATTGCTGTGAAAGACAGATTCAACATAAAATTATAAAAATTTCTCTCTCTCTCTCCTCTCTCTCTCTCTCTCTCTCTTTCTTTGTAAAGTTCTTTTCATAAAATTATTTTAAATTTAATGTTTATACAAAGTACATTTCATTTAAATGGCTTCTCTCTCTCTCTCTCTCTCTCTCTCTCTCTCTCCCTTTCTCTCTCTCTCTCTCTCTCTCAAAGTGGCTATAGACTATAAAAAATTGTCTCCAAATAAAATACTTGGAATATATAAAAGTCTTGCAATATATAGACTTTATGCAACAGTTGTAATGCTTTCCTGGCTTATCAATATCGTCACAATATTGACTCACGCATCGATTTTCCACGCAGACGTATATGTGCGTACATAAAATATACACGCCTTACGCGAGCGTTTATTCCATGGCGTGCGCTTTCCGTTGAAGTCAACCTTTCCCCCGCGTTGTCAAAATCGAGTTTGAGAAAGCTCGTTAAAGCGAACTTCTCCAACCCATCGCGCTGCCCTTCGCCGAAGGGATGAAGCGGAAAGCCCGGCGAGAGAACGGCGTACGAATCGATACAACAATGGAGTTATGCAGCTGTACGTGAGTTAGGAACGGCGCAAAACGCGAAAAGTCCCTCCTCGCCCTGCACTTCCCCTACTTTCCCAACTATACCCCGTTCCGCGAATGATGGGCCCCCTGCATAATCCGCCCATATACGAGTTCCTCGATATACACGAGGGGTGCATAATTGCATCTAGATAAAACAGGTGAATGGTAAATCAAACTTGGATTTGCTCCCTTCGGCTCTCGTGATTACCGTACCTAATTAAGGGTAGGTTTACCCGCCCCTCATCCTGTCGTACCGGTCCGCAGTTTTGCAGAAACGAATAAAAAAAAGTATATTAATCTAATCAGGAAACGACAAGTTTCCTTTGGAAGTTGGAAAAGAAGGAAGAAAATGTTGCGGAAGACTTTTCTGAGCTTGCAAATCTAGTACGTCCCACTTTTACTTTTTCTTAAGTACATTTATTTTAGTACATTATTATTCTACGAAAAAGTGTGAAGAGTATATTTAAATTTGATTTATAGTAGTCTATTGTGTACAGTACTTTTTCTCAAAATAGTATAAATTCAAACCCAGATATAACAACACACAGAAAGCTCTGAAAAGTTATTGTGCTAAAATGTTAAAATGTAAAAAATATATATATGTATTTTTAAAGATAAAAAGAAATATGATTATTTTTGAGATTCACGTTATTTTCTTTCTTTCGGTTTCATTTATCTTGCCTTCTTTCGATAAGAAGTCTTTGGATATACGAGTTTGAGGAAATTCGGTTTTCCACGAAGGAAATCGACGTCGTGTCGTTCCTGTCGTATTTACAGTTCTGCGAGGAATCGTCCGGAACTAGCTTGCTGTAACCCCACGAGACTTCCGTCTGCTAAACGTTACATCGTTGAATCCTACCCGTGTCCTACAGGAGCGAGTTCGACCCCCGACCGATGGGAATACATTATAATAAGGGCACGAGACGAGGCGCTGTTTTGCGCCCTATACGCTCGACCGAGTTGCATTACACCGGAATTCTATGTAAATGCGCAGCTAAACCAGTCCGCTGGCGTTGCATTTTGACGGCATCCTGGTACTATCGAAGCGTGTCATATTCGGATATATAACATTTAACTAGCTATTGCTACGTATTATCGATCACATCATACTTAATATTTCATAATTATTTTCTTCCTTTAAATCATAAAAGTTTGTTTTATTTTTATGAGTGTTGAAAGTGTCCACAGTATCCATGCGAATTCAGAGATAGTTGTATATTTATACTATCTCGCCCGCAAACTTGCAATAAAATATAAGCTTATAGTAGAGGAGTTGACGGCACGGTCTATTAATCCTTGATCAAAATATGACAAAAAGAAAAAGTATTTATACCGCTTTTTCTCTTGCTTTCTCGTTTTTGTCCCCTTTTCTTTTTTTTTCTATCTTGTTCTCTCTTTCTCTTTTGAGGACGACGACCGACACTTCCGAAATAAAGTTTTGTAATTTCCGCTAACTGAATTAAATTTCAATTCATTTATAACTTTATTCGTGTTCGGTGCAGGATCAAACGTCTGAAACCGAATCGAGCTACCCTTTCATCTCAGCATATTGCCTTGATCGGCGAGACCGGGGTATAAATTTCGCACAAAATCCGCGCTCTGAAAAGTTTGGCATTTATATTATCCGCGGCGCTATCGTGCATTGTATATGCCCCTGGCGGATGGAAGGTGCACGCGATCATTAGCGAATTACAACTCATTCGTGGACGAAGCCTTTGAGTCCACAACCGATATGTACGTGTTCCCAGGCTTTTAGGATTTCGAGCGAGTTAACGCGTGTAACTGTGACCATCGTAGAATAAAGCGCGCTCGGATATAATTCTACACGAAATTAACCGCCGTGCACAGAAAGCGGAATCCAGATAGATGGCCCGTATTACATCGGGAATATTATGATCCATTTCACGTTACAAGATGTTATATTACGTCGACGGTAACCAATATTGCGCGCTAAGCCAGACGAACAGCGGTGACCTATCCAGAGCTTACGCTAACTTCTCTCGCGATCGTGAGCGATTCAGCATATCGCCTTCGAGATGGACCTCACGTAATTCATTGCCTGCGACGTGAATCGATGCCTCGAGCACGGTAACTCGTTTAAGTTCCCGACGGACGTCGAAGGAAAAGCTGCAATTGCTACAGGATAATGAATACGCGTCTATCGTAGGAAAACAACAGTAACAGCTTCTAGTTTCATACTAGCGATAAATTTTAGCACCTTTTAATATTACACTTATGGAATATTAAATATTTTACACATTTTTATTTATTTTATATCTAATAGCGAAATATGTGCCGATTAATAGTGCCACTTTCGATTCATTATCGGCCCACTTATTCATTTCAAATTGATTTGCCAGATCGGGTGCTATCGAAATACTTGTACACCATACTGAACCGTGCCTTTTATTTCACCTTCAAAATAGCCACGGCGATAAAGCTAAGGTATGCGCTGCTGGATAAAGAACTGGGCGCGAAGAGAGAGCGGGCAGGAAAAACTATACGTGTATTTGGACTATAAACAGAACCGTTCTCCTTCCGTCATGCCAACATAAAAGTTAGTCCGTAGTTGGATAAAGATCGAGGCGTTGAGCGATCCGAGTAAACCAGGCGAATGCGAACAAGAGGAAGAGAGAGGTATACACAAGAGGAAATAGAATCAAGGGAGAGAGAGAGAGAGGGGGGAGGGGGGAAGAGAAAGAGGTGTGCTGGGAAACGATCCCCTTGAACTCGGAGATGCAAACAGAAGAGTTGCAGTATAATGCGAAACTTATTATTGAGAAAGGTAGCCTCCGGCTGTAGGTTGCGAAGACATAGACGCCATACCGGAAATGCTATTGCCTTACTCTCTTCATTCTTGTTGTACCGTCCTTGCACCACCCTCTTGCTATATCTCTCCCCCTCCTCTCTCTCTCTCTATCCTTTTCCAGTTCAACTATATTGACTACAACTTGGTCTTACTGCCGTTTCGTAACAGGAGCGCACACATTGCATCGCGTAACTATTAAGAGCTCCTTGCGACTGCTTTTCGAATTTAAACAAGGCTCCATGTTTCCGTCGTTGTAACAAGCGACGGGGATTACGGCGCGTTAATAACGCTGTTTTATTTGCTTCTACCGTGATACCGGTACACTCATTAGGATCGATAATTACATTAGGTTCCAGAGAGAGAGGTATATACAAAGTACTATTACCGTACCGTTTTTGCGATACAAAAAGCCAACGTTTTAATCCCGTCATATTCTCATTACCATTTTCCAATTCGATTTATAATAGTTACATATCGAGGCTTCTGTCAACCGTACGGAATGTTTCCCGCGCGGAATATTTCGATGTGCGTATATAATGGGAGATTACGGCAACGAGTTTCATCATCGCCGAAAAGAACACTCTCGTCGAGCGAATCGCGCGATCAAAATAAATACGTGTCCCGTGGATCGCATCGATCTTCTGTTTGTTCATGATTTACATCGACCATCGGCGAAGCGAACGGTTGCAGCGTCTGTTCGTTATGCGCGCATGCACGTTAATGGCTGGCGTGAATATCGCGCGCGGGGATCGAAATTGAAATTAAAACGGATCCATCGTGAATCGTTTCCCGTTTCGCGCGTGATACGCGCACGCACTGTCGTTGTGTATTTACCGTTTTGTTCCCTCGAACCTCGAACGTGTCCATCGTGCCGAGCCGGGAACTGCTGTTATCTTGTGGCGGCAGTCGACCCGCGTTCTTCGCGTTAGGGGATTTAAATACTCGGCCGCACGCGAGTATTTACGGTTTTCTAATTAAGTGACTGAGCTTAGAGTTTATTAAAAAAAACTGACGTAAAAAATATTTTTTCCGGCGCGGTACGTTATTGTTGAAACATGATATATTAATATATATATCATAGCAAATTATACCGAACGTGTATTTATGTCTTATATTGCATGTAGAACAATATTTCATTTTTCGAGCATTGCGAAAGCTGCGTTTATGTCTGCGAAGATATCATAAAGATATAGTTTTATAACGTTTTTACGATGTATATATATATATATATATATTATAAAATATTATAGAATATATTTTAAATATTATAAAGATAGCATTAGTTTCTGAATTTTTATGAATCTTTCTTTAAGATATATTTTTCTATATTTTTTTCTTCCTCCTTTTTCCGATAAAATGTATGCTCAGATAAGTTATACGAACATTTAAATGTTATAAAGATTTAAATTTCTATCGTTTCTGATTATATTTAATCCGATTATTTTTTCATCATTTTAATTTTATTAGATAATTTATTACAATAATATCTTGTTTGATGTAATTATGCATATTATGAGAAAAAGTCTTTATCACTCTCTCGCAGAGAAAACTAGTCATTAAAATAATATCGGATTAATTATAGTCAGAGGACAAACAGAATCCGAGTGAAAAGCTTCAGCATTCGCTCCGTTGCATTCTGAACCGTTACATTCCGGCGGGAAGCATTCGAGAAATCGCTGAGAACCTCGATTATGGTCTGGCCGGAAAAGGGCTACTTCCGTGGATACAGGAAAGATTGAGGAACGATGGGGATGGGAGAAAGAGGGAAGTCGGCCGGCAAGAATCCTCTTAATTATAACCGATCCATCAGCATTTCCCGGTGGGATTTAAGTAATTAAGTCCGATTTAACGAAGAATTGGCGCCGACGACAGGAATAAGAGCGGAATAGTCGAGCAGTCGCCATCAGCGACAACGATTGCAGAAGAAGAGAACGCCGCGGGGTTCCACGAAGCAACGAGAAGGAAAAGACTAGAGAGACGCCGAGAGTGATTCCGATATCAAAATAATTGTTCCATCAAGTCGCACTCTCCCAACTGGGACGACGGTGGAAGATCTATGCCTTGTTTGACCGTTGCTAAAATTGCTCTAATAGAGAGAAAATTATTTCTTAAACTACCGGGTACGCGTCGTATCTTAATTCTATCTATAATTATTTAAAATTATTATATGCTCAATGTATAAAAATCGCCTTCCTTATTCGAAGATTTATAATAGAGTGTTTTATTTATAAGGTTACGGTTAAAGATAATATTGAGAAACTAATTAGTTTATTATATATATCATAGAATATACTAGCAAAAATAATGCTATTATATTCTCTCTCTTTCTCTCTCTTTCTCTGCAATATTTTATATTTAAAATCCATATTTATTAGCGACGCTTTTTTAATCGATAAATGTGTGGCTGCATTATCTTAAATATAATATAGAAAATATCTAATGCTTAGATGCAAGTATACAAGTATGTTTTACTTGGTTTTTTTATTACGATACGCAACTATACATATATGCTTCAAATGTCTATCATGTGAAAGAAATGCAGCTTCCGATCCCGAGGCATGCCACGTGGTGTGCACGCGACTTCTCGTAGTTGCCACCACCGTCACTTCGGCGTCGCTGACGTTCGCGTAGATCGGGTTGGCATACGAAACGGCTGGTTGATGGGCGAGAAATCGGAGTCGACCTGGTTACCATGGGTACACGAGGAATGATGCGTTACCTGGGTAACTCCCGGTGCGGTAGAGATGCTGTTCTCCTTGTCGGTACATACCAAGCACACGCATACGTTGGTGCATGGAGAGATAGAGATAGAAAGAAAAGCAGCGTGAAAGAGAGAGAGAGAGAGAGAGAGAGAGAGAGAGAGAGAGAGAGAACAATGCGTATATATGTATATACCATCTTGTATACCGGTATCCCATACCATCTCTATCATGTCGGTACACCCGGCCTTCCTCCACTTCTCTGGTTTCTCTCTTCTTACTGGAGAGCTCGTCCATTTTTTTTCCGCGTTCTATACTCGCTCGGTTCATTGCTCGTCCAATCACATACCATTCAAAGTGACGGGACTTCGAACGCCGCTCCGATCGATTGCGATCACCATCCCGATCGAGGTGTCGCGTTGCACACCGGGGTGTCGAAAGCGGATTTTTTCCAGATAGGTGAAAAGTGCCGGACCCTATTGGCACGAAAATCCGTCGAAGATGGTTCAGTACCGTTCAAATGGGATTAGTATCTCACGAAAGAGCAATAGGCTTTTCAACGCACACTTATATTTTTTGAAAAAAAACTTTAGCAAAAGTATACGCTGTTTTATGGCACGATGCATCCATTTTTATTGACGCAAACGACCGTAAAATGGATTTAACTTTTATTTTTGCAAGTTAAATCTGTACTGTTTGATATATTTGACTTGCGTCAAATAAATTCCCAAATATTTATTCGATGAAACAAACCAAGTTCTTTACGATCATTTAATTATCTTTTACAGAAAAATTAATTCAGTTATGAACACCTGCCACTTGTTTAATCTTTTTAAAACGCGAAAGATCAGCAGGTACATTAATATCCAATATTGCAGTACGCTTTCCTGCTTCTGACCCTACAATGCCATAATTATTTCCATC
Source organism: Acromyrmex echinatior (assembly GCF_000204515.1). The sequence goes on from NW_011626968.1 coordinate 530,171, forward strand.
CTCTCACACACAACTGGTTAAATATCCATTCGTGTCGTGTCGTGGACAGGAACAGATTGTCATCGTTCATTTTACGTTTTTCTACTGATATTGGATCAAAGATTGAAGCAAAAAAAAAACGTACACTATCCCTGTGCGGGACAACCGCTGCTCCCACCGTAACCAATATCGATATCACGTTGCCAACGCGAGATATTTCGCGATATATTTTCAACTCTCTTTTCATTCTCCATTCGTTCGTTTCGTAATTCGCTTCATTACACCTTCAATCACGCAGCATTCATACTGACAGCTGAATCCTCGAGTGTGCCGACTCTGGATACGATGTCAATTACAATCGGGGGAGCCATAAAAAATTTACAGCCTAGCGAAATATTGCCATTGCAGCGATGCCAAGATGATTTATTGGTTCGCATAGCTCCCTACTAAAAAATATTCATCACAACAATTATCAAAGTGTAATGTTTTCCTTTATTATCAAAGTAATGAATGTCTCGTGCGGGTAATCTCTCGTAACACGCCAATAATGATCATTCTTTCAGATATTATTGATATTCTTACTATTATATAATAAGTAATTTCTTTATATTTACAGTGCATCGCGCGATAATTATTATTAGGTCTTGCATATATGGTAATCGCTTAAATAAAATGCGTTTTATTTAATCGATTGCCACCGAGATATCACAAAAGTTAATATAATACGCGCTTCAACCCTGCCGCCCGATATTGCAACAATCGCGGCCACCTTAATGACGTAGAGACCATCGAGGCAGAACCAATCAATGCTCGATAGGTAATCTACACGTAAATCGCGTCGCTCGGTTTCCACAAAGGGCGAAAGGGGGAACGTTTGATATGAGCTGACAGTCGAATCGCACGGTACAGCATACAATAGCACGATACTAGCTTGCTCCATTTAGACTGAAAGTATATGTTATTGGATTATTGGTGAAGGATCTTAATGCACTACCCCGAAATTTCGACCTCGCCATCGCACTGCCCACCCGCGATTCGCAATTCCCTTTAACCCTCCAACGTCGACACATTCGCGCCGACACTCCCTTTGCCGTTCGAGCTGTTTGTCCCGAGTACAGGCCGCGCAACGGCTTATACGGTACGGCTCGCTACCGTAAGGTAATCAAATCCAGAAGCGTGAAACGCAACTGAACGCCCAACGCGACGCAACACCGCGTGGAGAGTGAAATTTCAGATGTCTCTAATGTAGCTGACCTACCCTCTCTACGAAGCAAATGTGCTTTTTTATACTCCTCTTTTAAATGAAGCTCATTTATAAACAAGCCTTGTCCCCTTTTTTTATATAATTTCTACAGAAGATAACTGAGCATTGATTGGAAATTTGTGCTTTCCGCATAAAAAATTACAATATTATATGCACATAAGATAGTATTTGTAATAAAATCAATATTTACTCGTATATTTAACAATATAATTTTATCACTTAAATATAAATTTTCTCATTTTATTATAATTATTTTTTGAAAACATATCTACTTATAGAAATAATTTTTTATCCAGGTTCTAAATGGCGTCAAACTTTTTGTAATACTTTCATAAATGCAGATATAGAAAAATCTGTAACTTTTTATAATTTTATAATTTTTTTTTTAAAGTGCATTTCAAAGAAATCCTCAAACATAATCTTGATTTCTTTCTTAATATTCGCAAATTGTAATGAAACAATATAAATATAAATAAGACTAAATAATTTAAAGATTTATTTAATATAGGAATATAATTGGCACATCTCTGATTTAATCATCACCTGTTAAATAATTGTCTTGAAATATTAACACTAATTGCAGTTATAACAGACGTTATACTTTTTACGCAAAATTCAAGTTTCAAGCGCACTGTAATCGTTTTCTTTTTTTCTATTGCGACTGATTGTATGCTAGATTAAAACAGGCGTACCCGATGTATGTATATACACATATATATATATATATATATATATATATATCTATATGCACGAACTCGCGTGCCATATACTTATGTATGAACATAGGCCTTTCATCAGCTCGTGCGTGCTTCCGCGAGCGTGCAAATCACTTTTCACGCGCAATGGCGCCGAAAAGCGGAGCGGTGCATGCACCTATACGTGCATATATGCATCCGACGAGCTACGTGAAGCACGTAGGTGCACACGGCGGACTGCACCGCGACAAATCGGCGTAGTCAGGTGGTGTGTACGATTTAACACAAATGACAAAGGAAAAATAAGACTGCGGCAAGCGCGGTTTGTCATAAGTTGGCAGTCACGTTTAATAACTGCAACATGTGCTCAACTATGGATAACAATTTATTAAATTCTTGCAACAATTAATAATGATATTAATACAATAAACAATAACGATATATTAATTTGAAAAGTTAATAATAATTAAATATAATTGACGTTTATTTAATTTTATGCAAATAGTCTCGCTTTTTTATATTGGACATAGGAATCACGTATTTCTTCTTTATCTGTTATACATTTTCATTGGCTCAAAGATCTAAGCTACGATCGTACAATTTCAATCCATGTGTGTATTTCCAACAGGGAAGACACAATACGGTTGTGTTTTCTTCAAGTAGCAGATGTTACGGGCTCTTAAAGGCTTTGTTGCACTCCATCCGTGCTTAAAGGCGCCGCGAGTACGTGCTCTTTCAACCGAATAAACGTGGGTTCTGCTTTCGGAGGCCGGGCGAATCCGAAAGAGGCTCATCCCAATAACAAATACACTTATATGTACGATGAATAAAAAGATTAGACGACAGATCGGCGCTTGTCATACGATTCAATAAGGAGGGTCCGAAGAGATCCCTGTCAGATTTGATTATACCTTCGGGATCTTCGCTCGACAGAGATATTCCTGCGTTCTTCGCTTGAACTTGAACGTCAAAATATTGAAAATAATACGTCGTTCATGTCAACGGGTTTCTATATCTCTATGAATCGAACGAAGGAAATAGGCATATAAAGAGACACAGGAAAGATGGAACTCTCATAAAACTGATTTCATTTCACAGTGTTTACAATTCGCGTATACAAAACTTTTCCAACATTTAGCATTATGCATTCTCGCAGACACGTTGTAACGTTCTCGAAATATTGCAATATTGCCAACTATGTGCATTTAGTTTGCAAATATATCCGTAGTCATAATGACGATGTAAAATAAATGGATTCCACAGTTCTTCCTCCAGGCAAAAATTTTTCTTTTGAGAGAAGTCGACCGTTTACATACATTAAATAGCATGTGCCTGGTATGTGTTACATGATATAATATCATGGCTTCAAGGAATGAGATGACGTGAATTTTTATAAGGTAATCCTGTAAAGTATTCGCGAATTACCAGCTGCCATTGAGGATAGTCACTGTTAGCTAAACAAAACCTTAAAAATGAGAAAACAAAATTATATTTTCTAAAATACGAAATTCGCTTCCAGTAAAGCGGCAAGGATATTTATATATCTGATGGTTATTCTCGTGATGGTAGTCTCGAAGAGATCATTATATATTTTAAGAAAACAATTTTTACGCTATTTCTGTCCTCGGTATTCTCATATTTCCGGAACGCGGTATCCAAGTGAATTTCCGAAACCACGAGTCATCGAACAGGATGGAAAAGTGGTCGATGCCTTGGAATGATGAGAGTACAATGCCAGGTTTATCGCGAAATACGTGTATGATATCGGACGATCATCCGTCAGCACGGTCACTTTACCCTCAGAAAGGGGAACTCGACTTTGATGAGAATAGAAGCACGTTTTGCTATAAAAATAGATATGTGCTACCTTTATCTTTATTTGCATACCCGTAGATAAACTTTCAGAGCGCAGATTTAACATAACAACTCGCAACCACGTACAACACAGCGAGATATTGTATTCTACATATCACAAACTAAATTTTGCTTAAATAAATAAAAAAGATCAAATATAGTCAAAGTTAGAATTTGCTTGTATTTATATGTAAATTTTCATATGTAAATGACATCTTCCAATTATATAAACTGCGTGCCGATTACTGTCGAACTTGAAATGCAATAATAAATAGAAGTTGAAGTAATAACATCACACATTAAATTAATTGTGAATTTAATAATGATGTTAATAAATAAAGAATTAAAATCAGATTTGAGGATTTTATTGCTTTAGAAAAATGTAAAAGGAACGTGCAGAGGCATTATGTGTTCGTGTTACAGAATAGTTTATGAGTATATGTTTCATATACCGCAGCAAAGTTTTGCGAAATCTATCATGTATATAGATGTTATGTAATATTTTGTGGACGTAAGCTTTAGGGGTACATTATGGACGGGACGGACACTAATACCACTATCTCAAAACTCTGTCGACGTCCAACTGCCTAAGCTCAGAGAGTCCGTGACGATCGAAACTCTTCGCAAAGCCGTATCCTCGGCAACGAGTTCGTTAAAACTTCCTTCAGACCTGTTCATGTTTAAATTAGGATTGCATTCTTTAGTACAAATTTTCCGCACCGGTCTTAAAACTTTCAAAGCCATGCTACATGACTCAAGGGATACTTTTTGGCCCCATTTAGTAAAATTCGTGCGACTAATCTCCAGCGGCTAAGCGTTCAGGATTAGTTGAATAATTTAATACTTCTGTAGAAGCAAGACTTATCTAGCGCGTCGCTTTTAGTCGATCTTTGCCTCTGAACTTAAGTGATTATACAAATGCTACGGCTACATAATGTCTTTGATACTTAAAAGTTACAGATATACGGGACGAAAGAATTAAAAATATCAAAAGGGCACTACTAAAACATATGTTATTATATTTTCTAACATTTCAGTAACGCATTTTTTGAAATATAATTTATATCCTTCTTGTATAAATACTCCTCTATGGAATTTAATATTAATGTTGTTTGAAAAAACATTTTGTTCGTCTAATATAAGCGAGACTTGATGATATCTGCAAAGTTTTAGATATATATTCTCCCTCTTCGTTGGAAAGCCAACCCCCTTCATTGACGTCGCACTTTCTTTTTCCCGGCTCGCATTTAAATTGAGTAATATTCCGACGGTCGAGTGTTCCTCAAAGTTAAAGGCTTTGCATTTCGTGGGGCGTTCACGTTTTATTCGCGTTCTCGGTTCTACGTTGCTCCTCTCGTCTCCTCTGTTATGTATATATAATCCGCATCGGTCGCGTAGCTCGTAAAGCGGGATGTGATAGATGGCTAGTTAAGGCGACGTATACCACGTACCTACCTTATACACACAACCCAACCTATCTACCTACCTATGAACACAAGTTCTCTTACCCCCTTCGTTCTCTCTCGCTCTCATCACCCCGGTCATACACTCACCCCAAACCACTAACATGCTACAAGCCCTCAAACGTTTATTCAATATCTGTCGAGGGGCATGCTCTATATACGTTGAATCCGTTCATAAGTCTCGTTATGTTAGAAGGCCGAGCAACCCTACCGTCGAATTTGTAAAGGTAGGCATCCAGCCAGCTGATTTCAACCCTTTGCGTCAACCCCGAATTTTAACGCTTCTCGTTTTTGCAATTCATCGGGCCACCCCTGACTGTCCTTTAATCAAGACTTTTGAGTGCTCATGTCTCTACCCATGTCTCATGACACTTCCAACAAGGTTACAGATCCAACCGCCTTCTATGAAAAGAATCATATGCATCGATTATCATCTCATGGCGTTTTTTGCATTCAGACAAGTTTATCAACTAGGCGCAATTTAAATAACAATTTCTGTTTAAATTTTCCGTGTATAAAAAAAACTTAGGGAAACCTCGCTTGAATTTCAATCCATTTTTTTCAATTTTTTTAACATTTTCGTAACCTGTAGAATATATCGTTAATATATCGTTGTTTCAAGCTTATCGCAAAGAACAGCGAAAGAAATTGCGAACTTGGAAATCGTCGATAACGTATGCTGTGGTCGCTTATAGATATTATTATTATTTCTCACGCGATTCATGCGGCGAATATGAGAATGTACGCGGCCGGTCACAGCTCTCGCTCAGTTGCTCGCTGCAATCTCGTTGTTGCACGCGAGGTATGACCAGAGGAGATAGGCCGCACCCAATTGTTCGCGATTCTGGCGTCGAGAATTAATTCGCACGAGGCCACGATGCGACGCGCGTACAATGATGAGCGCATACACGCGCCCATCTTGATGTGCCGCTCTCCCGAGAGGAATCGCGTGAATATGATTTAGAAATCGCGCGCCATAAGGCGGAGAAAGGGGCACGGCTTGGTTCGAATTCACCTCACCTTACCTCGCCACGCCTCGCGGTTACGAGCCTTCGGGTATTTGTTTGCCCGGACCAATGCCGGCCATATGCCGGGGCTGCACGACCGCATTATATGCAGCGCACCGTCATTGCATCGCGTCGTCGTGCCATACCGAACCCAATGGACCCTTTGTTTTCATTTCGGTTCAACGCACCAACCCCTCTTCTAGCCCCCTGTTACCGCGACCGTCTCTTCTCTCTTTTCCTTTTTCATTTTAGTCCAGTATTCCTGATTTCCTCCGTTTCACCCCTTTCTCCGAACCTCACGACTCTCTTTTTCTTTTTGCATTTCCTGCAGGCGCGCGAGCGTCACTTCGATATTTCTACATTCTCGCATCGACGAGTTCGGCCGCGTGAAAGAACCGCAGTTACCTCGGCCGCTCTTTTGTTTTGCGCTGCGTGCAGTAGAACGTAGAACCCTTCACGATTGTGACCGCTACTAATTCAATGGAGGACTTCGCGTCAAGAGTATCTTACGGAATCATTGTTGGTGAAATGTATATTGGAATCATTTATTTTATTAGTGAAATTCTCACTCTGATTTAAATTAACCCTTAGATTTTAGATACATGGCAGTCAAAATTTTGTGATACAAAAATATTTTTTTTATTAAAATTGGAACAATTAATTAATTAATTTGCTTTTCCACCAATTTTGTGCAAATTAATTTAGGCTATTTTTAAATAAGTAAGTTCAAACCTTTATAGGCATTTTGATAGCTCGTGGTATGTCACGTTAAATCGAGAGTAACGTTAGTTGCTCTCGATGATGTTCAGGCAAAAAAGCTCGGCATAGAACAACATTACGGAGCAACCGATTGATCGACAGGACCGGCCGTTCGATAACGAAAAATAACTTAATTTCAAAACAACGTCATTTCGGAGTCGAGGGGGATCAGGTCAGTGTCTGGGCAAAAATTTGACGAAGCTTTTAGCCCGTAACTCTATTAGCCAATGCTTTGGGAGTGCATTTTACACCGCTCTGTGTGTGGCCCTGTCATTTCCAGCAGGCACTGACAGGCTTTAAGAGAACGCGGGAGGGACATAGAAGTGAAAGAGGGCAAACTTAGGGAGGGAACACAAGACGCGAACGAAGTGAACAAGATAGGCCACTCTCTTTTGCCGCCACTTTTTAACTCTTGCCGCTCATGCAAACTGGCGGTGGTGGCCTCTTGGAACATGTCACTTCTGACAAGGGACAAAAACACGAAATACACGTTCGAACTAACGAATCCATTGAACCTCTCTCATGCCTTGGGTGCCTTCTTGCGTCAGTGTTTTTCTGGGTTACCGTACTCGCGAACAGACGCCTGGTTGAGCATCGTGTGGAATATAAATTGCACGTGGAAAAACCGTTGGACGCGGCTTCCCCTCTCGATGAATCTTTTGACGCTGTTCCAAAAACGCGAGAAAATTTGAATAAAACAGGCTTCCTTAAATCCCGACGTGTAAAAGTAGAGGACTACTACTTTTATGATAATCAATACTCAACCAGGTGTTCTTTGTTAATTCACTGAATTCGCTGCATATAATCGATATTATATCTCCTCTTTGAAAAAGACTTGCGCTGAACACGATTAGCATATCTTAAATATTAATGCAGTACATTGGCATTTGTGTCTAATTTAATTTATGTATTTAGCATCTCAGGCGTAAAAACATATCTCGACTAGTGGAGCGAAATTTGAAAGTTCAAAGAAGTCACCCTGCTTCATTATTTAATACCTTAGGCGAGGAAAGGGCCTAGTCGCCCCTGTACCAACAGAGGGGTGATGCCGTGTTTTACTACGTGTCTGCTCTTATTTTCCGAAAGTGCCCAGCTTATGAAATACTCAGAAATATCGCCGAGTTACACTACCGACGTATGAGGTACTTTCCGCTTTCTGCATCTTGCTTGCCATTTTGTAAATTCGTACGTGCATCAATTTTTCAGCGCTTCGTGCGAGAAAATTGCAACGGAGAGAACACATCGCGATTTCGGTTCAACACATACAACGTTCAGATATACGGTTCTCCCGATAAGAAAATGAAGTAAGACGTTGAAAACATTTACACCTCTGACGTAAACGTGTAGATGTTGTAGATGTTGTAGATGCAATTTAAAAATAAGACTTTTAATAAACGTTTCAGGATCAGGTGCATTAAATGAACTACAGCATCGCTTATATTTGATAAATGATTTTTTATTTGTAGTTCTTTAACAAGAATGGAGAACAAATTTTTATATATATATACATATATATATATATATATACACAAGGCCTTTGCACATAGTATACTTTTACGTATTTCATACATCTGTCGAAATCAGTTTCAAGCACGACAAACATAGACCATGCTTTGATTTACTAAACTCCTGTCGCTACCACGTTTTATTCCGATATTTGTTCTCGGCCGCTACAATGTCTAAGCATATGACAAAACACTCTTGCACAAACGCGCGGGAAACACAACGGGGGGGTGCCATACATTCACTCATTCTCTCTCTCTCTCTCTCTCTCTCTCTCTCTCTCTCTGTACCCACCAAAAAAACTATGTGATCTCTGTACCCATCAAAAAATCCATGTGATGGTCATCAAAAAAAAAAAAAAAAAAAAAAGAAAGGAAGCACTTGTGCGCGACCGTTAGAGAGCTTCAGGATTTGCAGTCGACGGATTAATAGGTGGGCACTCGACTAGACTCAGCAAAGAAAACGAACACCCGAATCCAAAACAAATTTCGGGCACGAAAAATTTTACGGAGAGCGCCGCGGGGTGCCTGAACATGCACGCACCCCCTCGGAAACACATGCTCCGCAGATGCACCCTTATACGGCGGATGTGGCGAGGAGATGCTGAAAATTGGTCCCCTTGACGCAATATTTCACATGTGTATTGTGTTACACTACTGTCGGCACAATAAGGCCCCGAATGTGAAAAGTTGGCTGAAAGTATCGATTTGAATCGATTGATAACGAGATGGTGCTGACAGTTAATACTGACAGACATTACTCGCGATTTACGTCACTAGTGATTTCCGACCACTTTGGCTGATTTGCACGGGACTGTTTCCAAAACATCGTTACAAACAACTTAATCCTATTTTTATTTAGGATTGGCCTCGCGAATATTCGAAAAGGAAGATAATTTGAAACTGGAATGTTTAAGATATTTATTATTATCACGTATATATGTCTGTGAATAATTTTTAAAATCTATATTTGTTTTATTAATCAGTATAAGAAATTGCATTATTTTACATCAGCTGCATAAAAGTGATAAAAAATAATAAAACCCATACATATACATTCATTTACCACGACGGAATGAATATTTATTTGCGGAAGCGGAAATTGAAAAATTCCGCTTTAGAGCATATTTAAATGATCATGAATAATGAGATTCATAGTCACGTATCTATATAAAATGCTGTAGACATTTAAAATATTATAAATTCTTAGCATATGAGCGCTTCAAATTAATCTTATTATGCGACGAATTCTGACATCATTCGAAAATTATATTACGTCTACGAATATCTTTCGTTTGTTATAACTCAATTATGTGATACATTTTCAATCAAATATCTGTTCTTACATACGATGTAATTATCTATGCTTAAATGAATATATGTGTGTGTGTGTGTGTGTGTGTGTGTGTGTGTGTGTGTGTATGTGTGTAAATAATATCAATATATGCAATTTATTTAATAATCTGATTAATAAAATAAACATTAAATATAACAAATTACTTATACACGTGACGTACTTTATGTGTCGTTGATTTTCGAAACATATGGAATCTCAAGTTGGCATATTGAGAGAACAGACAAATCCGAAAGAGCCAGATTGCGTGGATTTGTTCATATTTTGCGGCGCGATCACAATGACGATGCATTAATCGGATAATCCTGGGCACAGAATTGAACGACACTCAGAACGGAACAATACGACGGCTAATCATTTTTGTTACAGTTGCATTTTCGATAATTCGCAGTATTGTACCGCCACCATTGCGTTATGTGCCCTCGACAGCTGCGAGAAACTGTGCTATTACGAGTAACTGCGCGCATTATTGGTCAAAAAGTAACAATACCGCGCTTAGTCGATGGCTCTTTAACATGCGTACTCTAATAACAACAAATACAATATCGTACAACAATACAATTCATTCTCGTGTAACACGACTATTATTTAATTGCTCATTGTTTTAAATACACATTTTATCTAGTGCAAGTGTTCTCCATTTGACCGATAAATCTATATTAAAGAGTGATTTGAAAATGTTAATCGTTAAACTTATTTCAAAAATTAAACTGTGCACTTTTGGCAAGCATGTCACGGCGATGAATGCTTTAATGATTTCGATGTCAAATACGTGAATCTGTGAAAAGTCTCTGTCAACAGCGACAAATGATGCCATCTCTTTTATCAAAAGTGATGCTGCGAAGGCATATTAAAACTCTACTCAAAATATGTTTGTCTTTGCCGTAATCGTCGCGCGTGTTAACGCGTCGGTGCCTTTAATCGTTGCTGTCAGGACGTATCGAGCTTGATGTGAACGCGCGCGATGAGAGAGAGCGAGAGAAGGGTGGGTTCGGGTAAGTGCGTTGTATGGGGTAGTTGTGCAGCCTTTTACCACCCTCTTCCACCCTAGTAGCGCGGCTTTGGGCACCAACACAGTTGGTACGACCACGGAGAGGCTGTGTTGTCCGTAAAATTGCTTGCGCCCTCGACGCTACCCTCCGCCTCCTACATCCCTCCGTCCCCCTCCTCCCCTCCATTCCCCTGCCCATCGCGTTTTCCTCTTCCGCCACCCTTCCACTTTACCCGCCTCTCACATCTTTCCCGATACTCCGTCGCGTCTAAAATAAACTGACCGTGCAGAGATTTTCACGTTCAGGCGAACTCGAATTGGGAAATGTCGAGCGACGCCGGCCAGAAAAACGAAAAGCGGTTGGAGAGGAGAAAAGACGGAAACTCCAGGGAAGTTCGCCATTCGATCCTCTCGATTCGGCACTGATGCACTCACCTTCGGTCGTGCATCAACGATCTACGCGGAAATTTTGATTTCATTGTACTTAAATTTTTCTGGTTTTATCTACGAGGACCGATATCGATTATACTTATATTTTTTTTTAGGTCGCAAAGACGATCGTAAGACGAAATTGATGTTATACAAATAAAATAAGATTTTTATTGTATTTTTTCTATATATATAAATTTCACGCTTTATTGAAACTCATCAAGAATGTATAATAATAAGCACAGCATTTTGTATGAATTAGAAACATATTCTTTATTACTTTATACAAAACCGTCGATCAAGCGACGTATCGAATAAAGCGCGAAAACGTATGACTCTTTATTCGGATAATCAAGTAGACTTTCTTTCCACTTGTTTCCCAAGACGAATTGGCGACCGAGGGACGCGTACTCGAAAACTCTTGCGCAAACTCGAGACTTATTTTCCCAGCACAAACAGTTCTCGCAATGAACGCGTAAAAGCCAATCTTTCCGGTAGCCACCGAAGTTCCTGGGTTGAAAGTAGTTCCGGGCCAGTTTTGTTAGAACACACCCGACGACTCCATTTTCCTCGGTTCCTTCGTCGACATCGGCATCGATCTGCCACCTTCCATTCTGTTTACATATATAAACTCAACCTTAATGTACGATTCGCGTGTCATCCGCCATCCGGTACAAATCATTTTCCGGCATCTATCAGCTACATCGAAGATTTTTCCAGGGAAGCGTCAGCCACGGTAAAAATAATCCTCGAAAAAAAAAAATTCGCGCATAAATGGAAGTGCGTGTACAAAATTGTCGATGTTGATAGCGCAACGGTAGGTACATCGCTGCATCGTTGTCATCGTCAAACGTCAATTTACAGTCACTGTTTTATTTGCTTTTCGCTTTTTCCGCTAATTGCAATCGCGACTACCGAGAACGACGCTCATTAATCATTTACTGTTACTTGTTTAGTAATCACTTTGATAATTTTGTCTAAAGAAATTATTTCTGCCGTTGCGCCATAGACGTAACGGCGGAACGTTAAAATAATATATCGCGCCCATCAGTCAACGTCGATTTCGCTCGCGCGCGGATGTCTTATATATAACGCGATTTAAATTTATGTAAATGTACCTTGTGAAGGGTGCAACTGGAGAGAACCCGATAAAGGAAGTGGATACGTACATGCGCTTCAATTTTTTATCGATCTCGTATGCATGAAAAGTAAATCACCCATATGTCCCATACATGTCGCGTAGATAAAACATGCTTTCCTGTACACGTGAGAGTTGTCAACGTAACTGTTTTAAAGTGTTCGTCGTAATTTGTGCACAGAACGCCGCTATGTATACAGTAGCGAGGCGTATATTTAGAATTAATCTCACGAATATAGAAATATCATAGAGGAATGATACGTTGCGCCTGTAATACGAGCGCTGAGTAAAACTTTTAATAATGAAAAATGTTTAAATGCTCGCGACGTGCGACAATAAGAGGTCTCGTAGCGCAAGCTGCAAAGGCGGAAATGTGGCTGAAAAAAAAGTTATACATTATAAAACGTAATTATGAAAATGAGTTTGGGCGTTCTACGGCCGCGGAACAAAGCTTTGAGAGATAACATTGACCAGAATTACGAGGTTTTGCTTCTCTATTATTCCAACAGAAGCCGGTCGCTCGTTTGTTGTACCTTCACTTGCGAGCTCCCGCTTTCATGCCGGTATGTAGCGGCGAGAGTATTTTTCATTCATTACAACGGCTGCTTCATATGTTTTATAATTGCCATATATTCCGCCACAAAAATTATACCGATGGAATCTGAAATGAGCGGCGCAGGATTGAAACAATTGAAACATAATGCAGATATCTTTGCGCAATTACAGTTTTAATTGCAAATTATTAATAATTAATTGCGGATAGTTAAAAAATTCCTTCTAGTTTTGATTCATTTAATAGGACATTCTTAATTTTTTTCTGTAATATTGTAATATGTATTACAGTAAAGGTCATTTGGATCGATGATCTTAAATTACCTTTTTTTACACGAATAGTTATTATATTTCTTATACCGAATAAAATATTTCTCAGAGTTGTCTACCATTCTTTCGCCACCATTATTGCTGACATGCGGGGGGAAAAAAGCGTAATACGCATAATAAATTCAAATATTTCTGACATATCCCAAACATGCGAAGAAATAAACTTCATCCAAAACCCCTTCCGACGTGCGTACACGTCTGTAATCCATTGCGAGGGGAGTGGAGATTTTTAATCGAGTTTCGTGACATCAAAGTGCTGCTGTCATCGTTCTCTCCTCTTTCCATGCTGTCCTTCTCGTTGCCATACTACGCTCGTTCCATCGTTCATCAGCTCGTTCGGAGTTGAAAATTAATCGCCGCGTCTGAAAATAAGAGACCGGCTTAAAAATTCAGTCCGACGCGCCATGTCGAAAGAACGCGAAAGAAACTTGACACTCTCTTCACTATTTATGAACCTCTGGCTGCTGAAATGATTCCAATGTAAAAACGAAGAAAAAGGAATGAAGACATAATTATGAGCAACAAGAGAAGTGAGATATGATAAAGCACTTTACATCCGCGGTGTAAAAATTAGCGAAAGATATTGATCGCTCCTTCGACATATATCGCGATGAAATTACACTTTCCTTTCAGAATTTTATTGCTACAATATTTCAGCCTTCTCGCGAGGCTATCGTAATACGACGGTCGATTCCGGCAAAAGTACTGTCGCACTGGTCCACCATTGTGGCCTTTCGCAATCAGCAAAGTGCCATATGCTGGTATCGAAACGCTTGCTGGCTGAAATTCCTGGTACGCAGATAAAATCGCCCGACGTTCAGGTATTCCAATAATTAATGGAATAAAAACTCACCGCTCCGTGTCACTTTGCCGTCAGAAATAAATTTTATTAAAAAATTTATGCCCACGCATATGTGTGCTCCGTGATGTGGATTTTCGTTTATAAAGTATGTTGGTCGATGTTTTGCTGTGGCGTTTGCCACTATCCAATTATATCTTATTAATCAACATTAATTTCGTAAGAGAGGAAGAGCAGGATAAATGTGACACAGTTTCAATTTGATTGATGAGAAAATATTGAAACGAACGATTTGCGCTTTGCACAAATCTAGTTCGCATCTCGCATATCGTTATGTTAAAAACGCATCATTCTGTCAAAAACGCATATGTGCATTGTTGTAAAAGGTTAACACTGCTTCAAAATGTTAGCTTGTTGCTGATGAGAAAAAAAATACTACGTTGTCGTTCTGATCGAACGTTTTATATTTCCTTTGCTCGCGCGCTGATCGCCCTGACAAATCTGGAGTAACCCTGACGTCTTTTTTCTACACTCACTCCGACCAGTGATTTCATTCCTCGGGAAAAATGAAGTAACAAAATTACAGAGTCGACTCGTCAGCAACAGACTCCTCTAAATCAACTCTCTATCCCTCCCGCTTTCTCCTACTGATCTACCCCCATATCTATCTCTCCCTCTTATTTCGCTCGCACTAACTCGCACCCTCATCCTCCTCTCGCGTTTCAACGAAGTCCTTTTTCCCTCTGGTCACCCTGTAATCTAGAAATCTATGATTCAACGCCACTCGTGTGTCCCTAACATCTGCTCTCTGACAGACGCACTCCAAACTGTCTCGTTCACAAAGCAAGGCCCTGTTCTTAGGAAATAATATTTTCCCTGCGCATTTGGAGGACCTCCGAGATGGGCGCCGCGTGGGTCACGTCGCTGAATGCGATGTGCAATTCGGGAGAGTGCACAGTGTAAAATGTAGCTGAAACCCTAAGCTGCACTTTGTATACTGGCTGCTTCAACAGGTAGAGACTTAAAACGTTGTTGGTGTATTTGGCTGCCGAAAGGTCTATCATTTTACGCTGATTTAAGACCCAAAATAGATGCAATGATCCGTATAACAGGTTTAAGTATGGTGCATAAATATCATATATACAAAAAAAATATATAATCACATTTTGATAAAACGAAAAAATAATGTCATATTTTATCTTTTATAATGATATTATTTATTATATATATTACAATATTATGATTATTTCTTTTTTTTTGTATTTTAATTTTAGAAATAGTAGAAACAAATCAAATTATTACAGAAAAGTGTATAGAAAATTATTCATGGAATCGTGGGATATACTTTATATAAAAACTTAGAAATTGTGTTGACGCAATTGCCTCTGCATTTTGGTTTTTCTGTCATATTTGATATCAGAGCAGTGCGACTTTTAACCACAGGTAAAGTTATCGAACGTTCATTACGAACTAATTCATTGCATTCCCTCGTGACCTCGTTCGAACTTTCGAGGAATTAAAATTCAACTCCGTAAACTCTGGTAATAACGTCGACGCTCAACGACCGTATCTTTAAAAGCCCCAAAGTCTTCTCTTTATAACATCGTGTTCCAATAAAAATTTCGAATGTGACTATAATGCTTTTTATTTACTAATTAAAATTATATGAATAAATCATATTTGCGTTAAATTAAATATTTTGTATTAAATGAAATAATTCAACTTTACTCTCATAACTTTATATTTATTACTAAAAAGATATATATGAAACACGCTTTTCCTCTTTCACTATTACTTGAGCATTCGATACAAACTTTGTTTTTAAGAAAACAACCGTTCTCATAAAAGCATAAAAAAGCACGGGTCAAACAAAGTCGGAATCGTGCTCTAACGCGACTAGTCTTTTAAAAATTCATTATTTCCCTGCTTACTTTTGCGTCGGCTTGTCGCCAGTTTTATATCTTCCACTATATTATGCATGTCATCGACTTTAGTTTTATTGCCGCGTACAGATCCATCCACCCCTAGTAAGGTCGCAAATAAGGCGTAGATTTCACGAGAACATTTCTCTCGAATATATATGTATTATGAGGGGAGAGAAGCTGCGAAGACGCTTTCTCATTATGCGCCTTTCAAAAACTTTATGAAACATTAGCTTAATATTTCTGATTTTTATGATATTGTGCTAAATAATCTCGCTATAGTAAGTTCTAAATCAAAATTTATTCGTCAATATACAAAATGTATATCCCGAATCAAATATTTTTCTCGTATTAATATTTTTCGTATTATTGTAATCTTGAAAAAATTTATACTTGCAATATTCAGATACAGATAAAATTCATATAATGGGAGTACACGGTGAAAAATATTTATTTTAACAAAATAATAAATTTGTAACACTAGATTTGTTGAGTTAACATCCGCAGTTAAACATCCATTGTTGGATGTTCCATTTTTAACGCCAAGAGGTGAAATTAATGGCGTATTTCGCACATTCGCTATCTGGCAATGTCTACTTGAAATGCCAAATTAATCACGTTACTCCACTGTCGAGACAATTCGCGGGATTTTTCATGAATTCTACGCGGGTTTTTACCGAACTCGGAGGGTAGTGCGAACGAAACTCGTAAATACAAATTGTTTTGGAGTGCATTGGCACCCTCGCGCCATGCGAGGGTCAAAGTAGCCATGTCAGTGTGGTTGATTTATAACATGATAGGGATGTTACCATTGCAGAACGTTGAAATTCCGTTACTCAAAAGTCAGCATGGCGGTGACTTCAGTAAGAGTCAACTGAATCATTCCAATTAATTTCTCTAAATTGCACGCGATTGAAAGCGCACTCGCCGAAGCGAAAGTAGATCATTCATATTTCTCATATAATATTCTTGTAATATGTAAATAGAAATCTTCAAGTGCTTTATTTTAAATTTATGTTACGTTATTAATTTATACATTAACTATATTATTAAATATTTTATTTATGTGTGCTGAATAATATTTAAATAATTGAACGATATTTAAATAATAATTAAACAATACAAATATCTCATACAGTGTAATTTTTACGATACGTTTATTAAATAATTTGATGATCTATCTTTGATATCCAATTATAATATTATAGATTTACATGTACATCGCAAATATTATAATGTACGTTCACGTAATTTTAAATAATCGGTATTACACGCTATTAATTGTTATGTGCTTTCTCTTTCGTGAACGACGCTCGCGAATGATGCTCGCAATATTTTGTAACGAACCATAAAATATGACGTTTCCAACGATCCTGAATGACGATGTTATACGGCTCACTCGTTAATTTCGTTCGTTGAAGCTTCGCAACACGACGGAGCCAACCGAGTTCATTCGAGTGTTTTATTATTTGCGGTATGGTTATAAAGCGGTAAGTTTTACGGCGTGCGTGATAGTCGGTGAAACATTCAAGAGATTAATTCGAATGAATGACAGACTGGACGTTGCAGTCTCGTGGGAGGGACCGAACTCACGCCCCGGTGATTGCAGGCTGATGTTTCCTCGCCTTTCTCGTACTCCGTCTTGCCCTTCCTTCCTCTCCCTCTTCCCTCGATGTTTCTCGCATTCGCCCGTTTCTCCTCGTTCGTTCTCCCTTTTCTCCTTGTCAATTGCTCCCCTTCCTGTCTCTTTCTGCCTCTGTTACGCATCACCTACCCGCACCTCACCGGCTACCTTTTCATTGATTCGCAACGCAAGAAATTGCTTTTCCGTAGAGGCGTCGCTGAGGATCTCTAATTAGAGGATTTCCGAGAATCGAATATCCAGGGACGTTATATATGATCATTAACCTTAATATTCCCATATCGCTCGACGTCGTGACCACTCATGCAGACCGTTTGCATGTCAGATAGCAGATGCACATATATAAACTTAATAACTAGAAAATTCTGAATGCACGCAACTGAAGCTATGAAAAGACTTTATTAAATTCATTGATACTTTAATTGATTTTTATGAAAATATATATTTTAAGTAATTTCAGTGTTTACAATATTAATATTTTAAACATTTTCTCATATGCTGTATCATTCTGAGACTTGAAATAATTAAAAATCCGGTAGAGAGAATATAAATATACCGAGAGATATGTAAGATTTTTAATAAAGTTTGTATTTAATTTATCAAATTTATGAATAATAGTGTAGAGAATAAAAGTCGAAACGTATTTTCTTCTTCTCGATTTAAAGACGGGCCAGAAATAAATTATATATAATATCTATAGACAATTCGAAGTCTCTGTCAGGTCAACATCCTGAGAAGATAAAAAAAATTATATACGTGCGACGAATCGATTCTCGCTAACAACGCGTCGTAACGCTTAATTTGCGGTCATCGA
The DNA here is from genome assembly GCF_000204515.1 of Acromyrmex echinatior. The sequence continues at coordinate 548,665 of NW_011626968.1, forward strand.
TGATCACGATCGCGAAGGAAAATGCCGGTGACTGTCTCGGCAGTTTTGCAGGTGCCCGCACTCGATAGTTGCAGCTGTAATTTGGTTGAAAGAAACCGCTTATTAGACGTTCGTGTAATTATTGTAATTCGTGGCATTTCCCGTCGCGACGGTCCAAATTTCGACCCTCGGTTTATCCCACGCAAGAACCCTACGCCCAAATCATCCTGGGAGTGACACGGTCGGATTTCAAACGAGCAGGTATATTTTGTGCGTCCGATCGAATCCGAACCTTCGACGCGATGTGACGCGACGCGACGCGACGGTGTGGGCTTACAGAGGGTTTTATGTGCTCGGTATTTGTAAATTCCCGATGTTAGCGGTTCGTAGGAACGCGATCTTACCCGAGTGTCGTTTTTCCCGCGCTTTATTAAATACTTTTCTTCAACAATTAAAGGGGGCTTCTCAGACTGGTAACATTCCAACGGAAGGAGCCTTTGCGCTAACAAAACGGGCTTTAATACTTTACGATCGTTGCGTCAGATAATAAAGTGCTTGCTGCTGTTTAATTAATTCTTATCGTCAGGAAACTCTGAAGCTTACTTTTTAATTGAACAACGAATCCAATATTTAATCTTTTATTTGCTTTCCATTTAACAACTAAACTGATTTAATGGGTATTATATTATTATTTTTTTTATATTTCCTTTATAATGTTTTAAAGTAATAATAATTTGTAAGAGTCGATTTGAAGAATATTATTTAAGAATCTGTAATAAATTCATTTGCATATAAATGTATTATTCCAACATCTGCAAATGGCTCATCTCTTACTTACAATTAATCATGACAATTTATTTGACTTAATATTATAAAAATTATAATAATTTAGTAGACGAGATTTATATATTTATGGAAAAATATATTTGCGTTTCTTATAAATCATAATCATTTTAACAAAATTTTTCACTAAATCACTAGAGTTGTATGTATATATTCTTTAAATTCCGATGTACTCGGACAAGTTTTAATTGCATATGCTTTATATACAAAACATTAAACAAATTAATGTCCAAAAATTGAGATCGAAATTAGAAAAAGCATTAAGCCAACAATCAAATTTTTCTAAATGTCTTCCAATGTAATAGAAATATCTGCAAAACATATATATCCCGACTACGTTTTATTATGACATTGACAATAAATAGACATATGCAACCACGAACGAACATATCGATGTAAATAATCGACGTCTCGTACGCCATCCTAAATTCACTACGATAATAAAAGAAACACAGCGAGCCACCGAAATAGCCTAGGGGATCATTTTCATTAAGACCTGGTCAATTAGATGTGCTTCAAATGGCGCGCAGTCTCGGGCAAACTTGGACGACGTACTCCCCCAATGATACCTCGAACGCATTGGTCGGATAGAATGTGGACAAAAGGAGAGGCCAAGGTACAAACTAGCGCCAAAGACGCGGGAAGAGTCGAGGAGAGAGAGAGAGAGAGAGAGAGAGAGAGAGAGAGAGAGAGAGATATAGCAAAAGCGAATCAAAAGGAGATGAAAACAGACTGTGAGCGTCAGAGTGAAGAAGGAAAGCGGACCACTCCACCTATACGGCCTCGACACGAGGAGGCCGCCATAACCTCGGCACTAGTAATTGAACGCAAGTGGTTGAAAGTACTTCTTGGCTCCCGGAAGCGTCTCCTCTCCTCGACCACCACCCACCATCACCACCATCATCACCACTACCAGCAACAACCGGCAGTACCATCTCTTCTATGTCTACCGCTACCATCTGCCATCGTTTCTTCTTTCTCGTTCCGCATTTTTTTCTCTTTTTTCTTCTTCGTCTTTCTTTTCGGTTTCTTCCTTTAACTTCTCATTCCTTCCTCCTTATTCTTACCATCCGTCTTTTCATCTTTCGTTCTCCCTTTGGCCGCACTGCTTCGGCCGTACCTACCTACTTCAAACCTCGGTGGTCTTTACGTATCTCCGCAGCAGTGAAGATCGGTGGGGGCTTATGATTAATCCGGAAGAGATTAAACTCGTCTGACCATCCATAGGAACGGAGCAAGTATTTCGCCTCGCTCAAGAACCAATTCAGTGCCACCATGAAAGTCTTCTGCCTTCTGATACAGAGTTAAGAACTATTCGACGACGAACTGACTTTGTCGTGATCGTAAAAAATAATGAGAGAATGAAAATGTAAATGATCGGCGGATCTGTGTTGATGCTTATACTCTCTCTCGATGTAACTTCAAACTATTAGGTGTTGGAATTAATTCGTAGCGTTTTACAAGAGATGGGAAGTGATGGGAAGTACTTTCATTAATGTATTTTTTAATGCTCATGTGAAATAAATAACATTCTTTCATTTAAAAAACGCTACGAATTAATTCCAACACCTAATAATAACTGTACGAATTCGATTCGGCGACCTGGTTATGCATAATTTGTATTGTTTATCATTCAAATCTCTCGATAAGCGTGGACAAATCATGAATCTGCGTGCCATAACTTGATTTTGACTATTTGTACATGGATGAGGCAATCAAAATGATCTCAATTTTTTTTTATTAGAAAATTAAAACATAGATAAAGCTATTATATACTATATAAATTGTATACCTGCAAAGTAAATTTACATATAATATAATAATTTATATTATAACGTAATTACTCAAGTGAAATTATTGTACTTTAATTATTGTACATTTATTTAGAGAAACTATTTGTCACAATATAAAAGTAATTTTATCAATAGTGATAATATGATGTATACGTTGGCAGGAGGGTAGCGCTTCACCCTATAACGCACAAGCAGACACGCCTTTCACGAAAGAGTGCATTTATCGCATAATCGACGACGATCAGTCAATCCCCTGGCTAGAAGATACCGCAGTCCAACACGTCAATACAATTGAATGTACGATGCCTGTATGGGTTTTCGACGTTGGTTAATAAGATCTAATCGTCGATCGCTTGGAGCGATCACGCTACGCGAATCAGAGGAGATAAAGCACGTCAGGCGAAAGGACGAATAATGCGATTGCGCATCGATTGGGTCATTTCGAGTGTTTTATAGATCACAAATCTTCTTTATGTTCGGTCCCCGCGCTCTGTCCCTTCGATAAGTTAGCCAGACACTAATGCCACTTCCGAGCTGCGAAATTAATTAAGGCACTCTCTTTGCCAGAGTAATTAAACGACAAAAGTATCTCGGTACACCGACACCGATTAATTTCTCGTCGCGAGACTCGCGCGGCGGAGATCCGCAAATTGCTTCGACGCTCTGACGAAACGAGAGATCGCGATCGTGATTGCGGCTTGCGGACAGATCCGTCGCGTTTCAAGGACAAATATCGAGCTCCGCGAACCACAGCATTGTCGCCCGGATAACGGGCACACGCAAAACGAATCAGCGGAGCTGAACCGAAGTAGATGCGTCTGGCATCGTCGAGCTGCCGAGCTGAATGTGACGGCTTCTCTTCCTATCATCTTCAATCCTTTGTCGAACCCTTATACCCGCCGCGACGTATACGTTGAGTGCCGGGCGTTATCATAAATAAAGAGCGGGTAAATTAGATTTCCAAATCAAGATGGCGACGGCATTGTCTACGACCGGGGCTGAATTAATTGGATTTCAGAGCCAACTTTGTCGCGTCTCGCACCAGCCGACCCCATTCCGCACCGCCGCCCTTCTTATACCCAGAAACACCCCCCTGAAGCCCTCTCGGCCCTTATTCTACGCAACCATTAGACGGGGACCACGGCCGCGAGACGACGATGCCGTTGCAATCACCATCGCGTTGACATTGTTGTTGTAAGTGCCGATTATACTGCATTTTCCATGAGGTTAACTTCGCTGAATTCGGCACTGCGAGGGATCATGGGTTTCGTTCAAGATAGGGGAGGGGGCGAGCGAAGGTACTTGAGGGTTATTAAGAGCTCACCGGATCGGACAGATGCAAAGATAAACAAACCGACCGTAATGAACAAGGCTGGATCGTTGGAGAGCAGTCCGATATACTCGATGCTTATTGTCACAGAGATTTAGACCTCTCCCTCGGGGCAGATATGTTAAATCAATGTGTCGCCGATCGAGAAAGAAGAATACTACTCGCGATGCACTTAGGATCTGTATTAATCAAAAAGCATTGTGCGAGTCTCGTGCGAGTAACAGTAATACAAAAAAATATATAAGAACTTTATAAAAATTTATATACATACAAATTTATATTAGGTGTTGGAATTAATTCGTAGCGTTTTACAAGTGATGGGAAGTACTTTCATTAATGTATTTTTTAATGCTCATGTGAAATAAATAACATTCTTTTATTAAAAACGCTACGAATTAATTCCAACACCTAATAGTTACAAATATTTAAAAAAATTTCATAATAGTAATAATTTTATTGAGATTACGATGTGTCGATTTTGTTGACAAAAGTTTAATTTCGTTTTACTAATTATGCGTCCTACGAATTTTTATTGTGCTTAAAACTATTTTAACGTTAATCGAGCCTCATAAACTTTACGAGAACTCCATTAGGAAAATTAACTCCATTAAAGTCTTCTTACCGCTCGCGCTCGTAATACCTTTCGACTGCCATAGAACAAAAGAGACGTTATCGTTCTATACGCATCCTGCGCATTATATCCCCCTCGTTTTCACTTCCGACAAATACAAAACGGATTATGCAGCGAACGTAAAGCTCGCGTCCGCTCTCGACGCCAAGGCCGACCGAAGATTCGGAACAAAATAACGCGCCGAAGGCTAGCTGGCTGGCTGGTTGGCTGGCTAACTGGCTGGCTGGAGCCTATGTATTACAGCGAATCGCAGCAAATTGCGAGGGACCAGAATTCCCGGTTGCGGATTAGATTCCCGGGAATCCTCCTGGACGAAGATATCTGTTGCTCTATCTACGGCTACGGATCCGTCTCTGCGGGCGCATGGTTTTGATGTTACCGCGATATTCGCGAGCCCACGCGGCCGCTACCGACGGAGGTAGGTCTGGATTAGCACGTGGAAGCTTTGCCTCATTACTCAAATACTGGAATACCTTCCGCCAGCGGACCAAGGAACGCAAAACGGTGGTTATAGGTGGAAGGTAAGAGGGGTCAGATGGTGAACGGAGTAACACGAATTGGGATAGCAGAAAGGGTTGGTGAGATAGAAGAGGCCAAGGAGGGAGGAGGTAAGGGGGTGGCAAAAGATCAAACCACGACGAAATGGCAGACCGTGGTTGGGGTCCCGTATGCACCGAGCACTAGATAGATGGAAAAGGGAGACTGGAAGGGCTAAGAAGGGAGTTTGCTGAGTGATCCGGTGTGGCTCCGCGATATAGTCTATCCTTGTTCTATCCCTATCCTATACTTACCCCTCTTCCCCCCCCCCCCCGTTAGTCTCGTTCCTTCGCTGGTTTCTCTCTCTCCCTCCGGCCTTTCGCGCCCTCTCATGGTATTAAGATTAGCACAAAGCACTACCTATCATCGTTCTCCGTTTTCCTCTGTGCAGTATTCCGAGGCGCGTAGTCTCTGTGAACGTTATATGGGTAGACGTACCGCTCGCAGTAATTTGTGGTGTTTCTGCGAGCCCTCCAGAAGCTTCGCACACGTCGCTTTGCCATTACCGGTGACATTGACGGTAATCTCCTAAGCAGAAAGATATTTGCAGAGCGGATGATAATGAATCATTTAAATGTCGCAATGTATATCCTCGTATATTCAGGTCACTTAGTGCGTAAAACAACATGTCAGATACATGTTGTAAGTAGCTTAAGATGTTGTACGCAAAGTTTTAAGTTCTTCTTATGCGTCTATTACTAGAATTCGTTAACGCCGTTCTTCATCTTTATTTATTTATTTTCTTCCCGTATACACGCGTATCATAAATGCTCTTCACATGCGAAAAAAATCCTGTTGTAGTATCATTCTCAGATTCTTAGTGTTAGAAAGAACCGCGATATTCATTTGTAATCCTTTGAAATGCTCGAATCCTTTCATTCATCGAACCGTGATCGTCAATGTGAAGTATTTTTTACAAGTGATTTGCGATTCCTGAGACATTAATCCAGGAGGGACTGAGCTCGATAGTAGCAGAAGGGGTTGACGGATTGCGTCTACCGTGTCTGAGAAGATATAAGGGGAGCTATATAATCCTCTTGATGAGCTAGCTCGACGAGAGTACTAGCGCCTTTGTGCTCATTCTCGAAAGTATTTACTTCGAAGATTCTGCCTTGCGCTTCGCGTCGCACCGCGCGATGCCTGTTTCAATTTACGTCGAATTAAATTGCAAACATTGATTAAGGATTGAACGGGAATTTTGTTTCGGCGAGTTCTATAGCAGATTACAGCAACTCCGTGATAATTATGTACTCACAGTCTTTTTATTTACTGAATTCTTTTTAAATACAGATATTGCTGAATTTAATCACCTTAATAATTTTTTTTCTACATTTATTTGTATGTGTATAAATAAATACAATATTACATCGTTTATTTATTTTTACAACATCGACATAACTTAAAAATGGACATTTTTTTTAGTTTTTGGCAGAAAAAGAACGAAAACATAAAAAAGAAGAAAAAATATGCTTTAAAAGGATACATTTTTATTTGTTTTAAAATTAATATTACAGAATTTCAAAATTAATAAGTATTACAAAATTGTAATGATTCAAAACATTGAAATTTATTTTCTGTAACACTTTGTTTTTTGAAACACAATAAGCAAAGAAGCCATATTTGGTCAAAGCGAGTCTTGATGCTTAATATTATTTTTATATGAATTTTTACAATTTCCAGTTTAAACATCAAGACCTACTTTGACCGGATACGGTTTTCTCTTGCTTATTGTGTTTGAAATTTCCCGATCGATTTTAGCTTATTATTGTTTATTTGTTTTTTCTAGTTATGTTATTGTGTAGCAAATGAGTGATATGCTATAAACAAAAATAAATATCTATAGCAAAACTGTGGTAGATATATATCAAAATTTTATTTATAACGAAATTAAGTCACTGCAGTATATAAGTGCTTTTTTTAAAACTACTACCAAAATAATTATTTAAATAATTATACTGACATTGCATTTATAAATGAGATTGATACTTCTTTCTAGAGTTTGCTGGACAAGTTATACCGAATATTCTGGAAATTCTCCCTGAGCATCAGTAGACACTTGTCAAATGATAGTCCTAGGGATTTAACTCTCTCGTCTGGAGGATCGTCTCGATTACTAACGGATAGCTCGGTCTTTGCGTGCAACGAAACGTTAAATGCTACTACTAAACGGTGGTTGTACATTGTCTCGCGGATCACGCAACACCGCCATGCTCCATCATTATATCATCTCGTTTCATCGTCATCGTCGTAATCGCAGGACTACGATGGGTCATATCGGTCGTATTCGGTTTCATTTCCGTGTCGCAGGAGATAATAGTTCGCGAACGGAGAACGTATCTAGTCATCATCTTCCGCGCGCTCACTCTACAATCGCGGCTGCAGCTGCAGTTATCCAACGACGCCATATTGTACGAGTCCGAGTACGTAGTACTCCGGGACCACTGCCAATTTCCATGGCAGATTACTTTCCAGTATCACGTGCCCTTCTTCCCCACCGGGGGAGGCAGATGGAGCGTGCCGCTCTCGCTCCGCACACCTGCACGTATCGTGCACGGATAAAACTAATTTCGAGCCTCCCTGACGAAATAAGGCGCACGAGACGTGAATTCGTAATCCAGTAAAGGGTCGCTTTATCATTGAGAACCTATCGATGTGTCAATAATCTTTTTCGCTACACGGATTATTACGTGGTGCTACGCTAACGAATCATCAAACAGTATGTCGTGCAAAGCGTTTTCTATTGTGCTCAATTCGATGGGAGTTTGTAACTTCACATTTGTGATATCTTTTCTCGATAAATCCGTCAATTGAATTGTAGAAACATATATCGAATAAAAATCAATTCTATGAAATCAATATAAAATATTAATCTTTTTATTTCGGTTGTAAATCACAAATTGAGCTTAGTACGGCTCTAAAATTATTAATTCAATCGTGTATTATTGCAAAATAATTATAGTATCTCTTTGCCGTTGCTTATTGAATTTGTACTGGTTCCGCTGGATTGATTAATTGATTTATCGCAATGAGTGGCATTGGATTAATTAAATTTGTTCTTTCTGTTTCAGGTACGTGACCGGGTATTATAATGCAAAGCATCGTGAGTTATGACAGGTAACATGGGCGATATAGTATATAATCACATGTGTATTATTAATTTTGAAAAATATTCATTAAAACGATTACACGCTACACGCGCATATGAGAGAAATAATGTACGATATTTCTACATAAATCGAAATTCATTCTACGTAGATATCGCGCGCAAATTTCCTGCGAACAATCCTGTTCAAAATTTGTCAGAAAGCATCTTCGCGGCATATGGCGCGTAGATAGCAGATTTACCTTTGACTGGAACATAAAAGGAATTAGGGCTAATAAATTCGCTATGCTGGCTGCCGTCCCTTTCAATTTCGCGCAAGTGTATCTAGGAGGCAGGCGGCGATAATATGCGATCCAGCAGAGCGCGAATTGAGTTTGCTGAAAACGCGCGAAAGGGATTTTTCGCGCAACCCTCGTCCGACCCCGCAGCAAGACGAACGCCCTTTGATCTATCCCTTCGAATTTCGTTTCCTCGCTGGTGCGACGCGATCCCGTCTGCGCGTCTAATTCTTTCTTTTACTATCGATGAGGTCGCTACTTCCGATGTCACTTCATGCTCAAAGAGCTCGTCGTTAGCGGATAAAATGTTCTTTCGGGCGCTTCAAGTTCTAGTCTTTGACACGAAACAGTGATTGTTGATTGTTTTCGCACGTCAGTAAAAAAAGACACAATCAGAGTTGAATCAGGAAAGATGAATTTGTGAGAATATTGCTTCTCCTAGAATACTCTAGTGTTCTTCTGAAATGGAAAATAATAATCTGGATATTTTTTTTTTTTTCAAAAAGCAAATGTATTAAAAACGAACAAATAATAAAATAATAATCAAATAAGTCATTTCACGATCTGTAAAGCGACAAGTCTAATTTCTCAGGGTCACTTCGATCAATTCTGATTAACTTTAATCGACGGTTAGTCCATTGTAATTGGCCAATCACATCTGTCGTTGATAAATGCGATTGGTCGATTTCAATGAACTAATCGTCAATTAAAGTTAATCGAAGTCGGTCAAAGTGACCCTTCGCTACATATTTTTGATGAACCAAAAAGATAATTAACAAAAACTGGAAGATCTGTTTTGAATGAACGTATCGCACTCGTTTTGTACTTCAGCTGACACAAACTATCTAGTACCTACCGAAGTAGATCAAATCATTATAATAGAAGCTACAGGTCTATAGGGAGTTCACGAATGGAGCGAGCGGGACAAAAGTTTCGTACCATTTCGAAACTATCGGATTACTCGAGCTACCTCTGGATCGAGAAAAAAATAAGCAAGTTGGATCATGCTGAGATTTTCAAATACGAGCCCATTTCTGATGCACAGATCGGATGAGTCAGATAAGAAAACTTCTCGTACAGAATAACAATCTAAAATTTCGAACTACATCAACTACTGTCCGAAGATGCACACGAGCCCTTCAATTCCCAAGTGACGTAAAAGTCCAATATTGGCTGACATGAATCGATAACAAGTATAATTCCCATTTGCACTTTAGAAAGTTATTTTAAATTTTCTCGTAGTATATGTGAAAAGCTTAATATTTTCTCGATATATTTGCATAAAAGATGCAGTTTATTTCTATCTATCGTACACATGAACTTCCAGCGAGCTTTTACCATTGTTTTCTGAAAAGTAAAAACAAATGGACTTGTATTACTTGAGGTTCAATATATGCTCTTACGCATGCTTGTTCGCAGCTAGTTCATCCCTTATCGCGTTACCAACGTCGGTGAGACAACGTCCATGCCGTACGCAATTATTGAAGCGACACGTTGGCAAACAGAACTTGCCGCTCGCTCACTGAGTAGCGCGTCACACGGAAAAAGTGTTATCACAGCGCTCACACGCGCACGACACTCTTACGTCGGACATTGTCCGAGGACACGCGGGGTGTCCGTGAAAAGTGTGCTCCAAACAATAGCCAGTGAAAAAAACGGCGCCTGAAGCGAGACGGGGAAGAGAAGGTGACACGAGCGAGCGAGCGAACGAACGAAAGGCTGGCTAGCTTACTCGTGCGATGACAGCCACCATCGTAAGCAACGCTGCAAGCAAACAATGCTGACGACGAGTGTCGGAGCACCGAGAGTAGGAGCTTTTGAAGGGGTCCGTCCTTTCGTCTCGTGCCCGTTCGCGAGCGCGCGTTCCCGTTTCTCGGGATTTCCATAATCTGCGGCCCCGCCGCGGACTCCAGACAGATTTATCCGCGTTTTGCCACGGAATACGAACAATGTCTCTCCCTCGTCTTTTTTTCCGTTTTGTTTTTAGCATCACGGCTCGAGAAACTCTGCAACACACGCAAGAGAAAGCGAGAGAAAGGAAAGGCAGAGAGAGAGAGAGAGAGAGAGAAAGAAAAAGACTGACCCGCAGACGCGTCTGCATATAGAACCGGCGTCGCGAAAATACCCGTCAATCAAGATGATGCTCTCTCCCTTCGAAACTAAACAAACGTGCCGGTCCTCCCACGAGATAAGTCTAGACGGGCTATAATTGCAAATAAATAGAGACGTCACGACTCGAAGGGGAGAGAGAAGGGAAGATCCTCTTTTCCTGCCACCACTGCCGATTACTTTCCTTTTCTATTTAGACGTGGGTGGCTTCGATAACAAAAAGAGATGAACTAGACGACAAAACTCACTGTCGGTCTGTAGATTAAATTGAATAGATTTATCTTGATCAGTCGAAGATACATAAGAAATGCATTTTTCGTAGCTTTTAATACGAAATATCATGTAACATCGTGACATTGTGAATTTATTATATCATATATTTTATAATAAGTACAAAAATTTTGATGTATTATAATTGACAGAAAGTCATGTGAAGAGTGTCAAGTTTGCATTATCGTTCTCTTTACACTGAAAAAAAAAATTGAAATATGCAAGCGAATATATGTGACATTTTCTTGGATATTTATTGATTATAAAAAATTTGACTGTGATGATGAAATATTCATTTCTGTGAAACATATCTCATTAATTGCAAAACAATAAAATACTTATAATTTATTTTCTAGAAATAAAATTTTATTTTGTTATATTTAAATAAGGATTTATTTAAGTTAAATTAAAAATGTTAAAATAAACACTACATCTTACAAATAAATTTTTAAGTTTCTTTTTTGGAATATATCTACCACATTTTTTAAGTAAAGGAAAATAATTGGGAAAATTAGAGACGCGATTCCAACGTCCAAGATTAATCGCGATAACGTCGGGTGCGATTTATCGCGCTATTTTAACATCGGAATGGCGGTCGATGATAGAAGTAAAATTAAACGCTCATGCACTAAATCTCGAAATGAATCTCGCGTGGTTTCTGGCGACTATTAAATCGGAGCATTCCGAGAATTCATAAAAATTCGGCATGCGTGCCGAATACTCACACGCCTGAAACGTGTGACGTAATGAGTCGCTCAAATGATTCACAGATGCATATCTTCCTCGGTGTCCCACGCCAAAGCATCTCTCACGATTTAGTGCGGTATAATGGCTCCGAGAATTGCTCAAGTACGACTGGGTTACTGTGTTCTCCACCCAATCTTGCTTTCTCTCTTCCTCTTTATTTTTTTTTCTTTTTCCCTTTTTTCGTTTCTCTTTCTCCTCCGGTTGTGATCTATAGCCGTGCTGCCTCGCCAAAGGTCTTTCACTCGGTTCGATGGTGCGTTCCACGAACACCAAGTGCGCTTGTCAAGAAAAGGAAAGACAAACGTCGACCTACAATCGGTGATGGAAAAATGGGATGTTGGTCGGAACGCTATCATCGAGATACCACAAGAAACACTATGAATACTGCAACCAGGGATGATGCCGGACGACGCATATATTCATTTGTAAAACTTTTCGTATTTCCTCTCCTTGTATTATTAATTTAATAATTGTCATAATTATGAATAGCTATGATAATATAGCAAAATAATGAATTTTGCTATATTATCCGCCATTTATTATAATTCTGACTTATTTTGCATATTGGAACCTATTTATATTCGAAATGGAAGTATTATATATTTCGAAAAAGTGTTGAGAAGAAAATTCACGGTGAAATTCGCGTAACAGAGAGTGCGTCTCGTCGTCGGGCACTGCGTGCGTAGTAGTCTCTTGCGGAGACGGTTTGTGACAGAGCGAGTGTTATTCTTCGACGGTCCATGGAAATTGTTTATTTCGCAAACACGCCCCCGACCGCTGGCTCGTGTCACAGGACCATCATCCGTTTCGGTTTCGCCTCGTTTCCGTTTACAGCTTGGTTTGTTGGTTCATCTAGATCGACGCTCCTGATACAGAAAGGGATGGAATAACAAGAGAAATAGGAGAAAGAAGGCGAGGAAGCGAGAAGGGCAGGAAGGGAAAACGTGGGCGAAAGCGAAACCCGGCAAGAGGCAGGAAGAAAAGAGAGACACGACCAATCAGAGCAAAGCTCATCTAGCACGTGCCACTGACAGCCCTCGGTCTCGCCCTTGCAATCCTTCGAATTCTCATGTCCGTCCTGCACGTCATTCATCGCAAGCTAATCCAGCAAAAATAACCGTATTAAACCGCGATTGCGAATGATCGAAAATTTAATAAGGGAACGATACACTTATATAACGCGTGATTCCGCCTGTTAAACGTGCCACATTATTTTATTGCACGTGAGTTTTACGTTTGGACACGATTACAGTTTCGTTCGTTTCAATAGGGATAACTATCGAGCCGGCAGTAAACGCATTACCGGCGCAATGTGCTATTTGTTGTCGTTACGTCAACGTTGTCCGACAACGGTGTCCAGCGCGCTCCGTCGAAAGTTTTATCGTTTCACATATGTCGAACGCTAACGGACTCATATATATATATATATATATATATATTTTTTTGTTAGCGTTCGACATATGTGAAACGATAAAACTTTCGACGGAGCGCGCTGGACACCGTTGTCGGACAACGTTGACGTAACGACAACAAATAGCACAATGCGCCGGTAATTCGATTTTTTTTTTTCACTGTGCTTCAACCTCACCAAGGATTTTACAGCGCGTCACCCCGATGGCAACCGTTAGCGTTAATTATCCTAGACTGAAAAATCGTGTAACGTAATAAATCGGGGATGGATATTGGTTCTGGTCGCACGACGGACGCCATTTGTCGATACGTCCGATATATGAGAACGTGTATATACGAGAGACCTACACTTCTTATATTTACCCGTCTCCCTCTCGTGATCCTCTCATAGTCCCACCGCGCGAAACAGTCTGTTCCCATTGGAACCACGAAATCACGTTTCCTGTCCGCAACTTTTGCTCTTCCCGAAGTTGTTCTTTCCCTCTGCGGTGCGGCCAAGGTCCTTCCGCTACGCGAAAAGAATGGTTCGTGATAAATCTTCTGACCGATGGCCGAGCAATTTACTTACTCGGTTCGGTCCGGCACCCGAAAATTCCTTCGATCAAACTCAATCATTTCCATTCGAATGGCACGCACGTACTTCGAAACTGTGACTTCCTAATCATCGCCGCTATGCGCTGCCCGTGTGGCTCGATACAGGCGTGTACGGGCTCCCGTGTAATGCGAGAGAATGTTGGCGTGCGGCCAATGCATCATATTTGATCGACGGATCGCACGAGTGCCCTGGATATTTTAATCGGAGAGTATCATGCATGAGTGAGAATCCACGTGCGCCTTTGTGGCAGCTTACCCGAAGAACTGAACTTATACTTTTACGAGCAGTAGACTTTTTTAATAAACGCATATAAAAATTATTACCGTAAAAAAGGTGAGGGACGCGAGAGGCTCGTTGTTGTATTTGTTTTTATTCCTGATAGGTCTTAAAATAGGCGCGCGCGAGTAATCCGTAAAACTGAACTAATATAAAAACTAGTAACATTGTTGTAGCTTCCCAACTTTGTGGAATAGTGTTACGAATTTTAAATAAAACTTTAGTTTGTATTTATTAATCTTGCGTAACTTAGATTTTGGAAAGGAGATAATATATTTAAATTAAAAAATAATTTTAACTTTATGCGCTCAGTTTTGCCGTAAACCACATTTGCGGCATGTATCAGTACAGTTGCTGCTTTCGTTATCTGGCGAAAAGACATGATAGATTCAGTAAAGCGGCATGTGAACTTGGTTTCATAAATAAAGATTCTTCTGCGCGTCAGAGCGGCTTTTTAAAATTTAGTTCGCTCGCGCTGGCTAGAGAGAATCTGTAATACTGGTGAGGGATGTCTTTCAACGAGATGAACTTGACTCGCCTTTGGCGATACTCCGTATTAGCCAGTATATCGACCTATTCGCTTATAATATCTATGTTTCATCTCTTTTTCGCTCTAGAGTAATACTACATTACATTTGTTATATGTATATAATCTCAAGAATTTATATGAAATTGTCAATCATAACAGAAAGTAGAATTTTGATTAATTAACGTGTAAGTCGAGCAAACGTTCATCAATAATCATATATTATTCGCTACTAATCGGCTAATTCGTATAGCCTATCGTTATCCTTCTTTCTTCATAATGCAAATCATATAAATTTTTAACTTCAGACATTACAATTTCTCAAAAAATTATTATAAAATTTTTATAATAATTAAAAATTTTTTAAATAAAATTGTAATTTTTTTCTTTAAGAAGTGTAATATTACTTGAAAACTTGTTTTAAGAAAATAAATTTATTAAATTAAAATTAACCTATCTTTTTTCTTTTTCTCTTTCTCTCTAGCCAGTTTTGTTATTTAATCACGTTATCTACTGCTAATGTGAAAACACTCACATCTTTGACGTGCACTTTATTTAATAGTGGATAGTGACTATTGCAAGATAGGCACAAGTCTTTTCATGGATAGATCATACTCACAAAGGAACTGCCGCGAAGCATTCAGCCAACAAAGTGCTTTTCATATTCTCGAAAGACGTGACGATCGAACACAATAAATCTCGTGTATTATAAATTTTCGAGATTTTATGGCCATCCCTTTCGTGACACTCGACATCTGCCCTGGCGCGCCAGACTTAAAGAGGGACGCGAGATAAAGTGCGACGCGATAGAATTTTCGAACACCCTGCTGCGAGGGGAAACGACGATAATCTAGTCTTAGCACATCATTTATGTACATTATGTGTACTTCAATCTCTCCTCTCTCTTTCTCTCTCTCTCTCTCTTTCTCGAGCTAATTCTCATTCTAAATCATATTACTTTCGTGTCTATTATTTATCGCGTACGTTATTCTTTGCTTTCTTTTCGTTATTACAAATTATTTTTGTATTACTATTATTTTTGTAAACTTTGTATATTTTTGTATTTATATTCTTCTCTATTTAACATTTTTTTTCTAAATATTCTGATGAATTTTAATAAGATCTTTCAGTAAAATCGTGAATTTTAATAAAAATTTTGATAACATCAGTCCATAAAAAGAATTTTAAATGTAATATTATTGGATTGAAATGATAAACTATATATGATGTACTTTTACTTTGAAAACGTAGATATTCAATTTTGCACATCTCGGATTTACTCATTATTAATCTGATTGGAATAACTAATAATAGTGCATTGAGTAAAATCTTAGACAATGCTTTTTATTAAGTTTACAATGAAATTTTGGTGAATACAAGTTGGAATAAATAGAAATTCGTCGGACAGCACTTTTGGAGTTTCTAGAAGTAGTAATCATGTTCGTCGCAATCGGGAAGCTGTGCACAGCAACGACGATCCCGTCGGGAAGCCCAATACGTTTTCGTGCCGACATTTCGCCTCAAACGCTGCGTCGAAGGAAACCATATACAATTACAGGAGATTGTTTACTCGTCCCGAAGAATCCGTTGCTCCCGAGTTGGGCGCGTGATCGATCGCACCCCGTCGTAATTAAAAACTTGGTTGGAAGGAGTACTTTTGACGCTGAAATTTTTCTTTCTCCGACGATATTACTCGGCCGCGAAAGAGCGTAACTTCACCGTTCGTTCTAACGCGCCCGTTATGAAAGGTAAATTGAGCAACAACCGCGAAGACGAGCTCACCCTTTCGCGTCAACGAGCGCCGACTAGAAGCGGACCGACAAGAAGCTTATATATTCCCCTTCGGACCTCACCGTTCGCTTGAGAAATATTGAAAGGATTAAGCTTTCTTGATTAACATTCGTTAGTATTCGCGACGACGCTCGGGATAATGAACGAGCAAGGAATGAAAATTCAAAAGCTGCGAGATACGTGGAATTTGGGAAGACTTTTCAAGACGAGTCACGTTTTCAAGATGTAGTTTGATACTTTCGAGCTTTCTTCGCCACGCACGGAAACGAAGTAACTTTGCTGCGTTTTGGTCATTAAATCTTATTGATACAACACGTACGCGCGTCTGCAATCTCCTGGTGTTTCCCTCAGAACATTTCCTGTATACGTTCTTATTTCGAGAGTTCTCTTCCGTCGGGACGAGGGCGGTTTCCCTGTCCTGTGTTTTTGAACCCGCAGCCACCGCTGTGCGATCGTTGCGGTAGTTATTATAGAAACCTTTGGACCGTGTATACTCGTATAATGTGATGTCACATTATACAAGCAGCACCATAAAGCCACATGCCCGACTCCAATTGCACAGCCACGTGAAACGATATCGTGTATTTTTCCAACTTTCGAACGTCTCTATTCAAACCGCTATAATAATATCACTTATTTTGTTCGAGAGTTACATTACACGGCCGAATTCATCAAACAGGAAGTCCGCAAGGCTTCATTTTGATTGGCGTATCCGGTTTCACGTAATAGCTATCTGATATACGCAATAATTTGACTATAAAATCGCCCAGGAATATTACAGTTTCTCAGTTACGTATAATCATGACATGACATTGATATTGATAAGAGTATTTCTAACGTAAACATTTATTATCATATGATATAACTCAAGATTCTATAAATAAGTTAAGCAATTTTCTCTTAAATACCAAAAGAACAATAATAACTCAATCCTTTGAATTAAAAATAACATTTTGTTATTTTCAACTTCCATGTGTATCAAAATGTACACAAATCAATCCATTTCTGAGGTTAATTTCAAAACGTTTATATTAATGTATGCACTCAATAAGTAAACTAAATTTCAAGTCAAATAATATATTTTCTTAAGAGTATAAATTGAATTTATACTCTTTGTTTTACTTATTGTTTTGTTAACAATACATTTAATAAGAGCAGTAATAATCCATGGAAATTATTAAAAATATCTCAAATTAGCTATGATTTGATTATAAATTTAACATAAATAAATATAAAGTATTAAATAAAAATTGCTAATAGAAATAACTAAGTAAAAGTTCATCCAAATTTACAATTTATTTTTTTGTACCTATATCTTCCAAACGCTTGAACTGCTTATATCCATTTTTACCAATGTAGTTTTTACATTTTAATCTTGATTTGACTATAATTCTTTATCTTTTTTTTAGTTCTAAGAATTAAAAAAAGATAGCACGTTGTGAACCGAGATTAAAGTAAATCTACATTGATAGAGACGGGCATTAGATTGTATTTTCCGTATAATAAATGTTTTATATCGCTAAACGTTCATGCATTAATATATGTTTTCATTGGATCTAATTCATTGGATTAATTGTCATTCTAAATTAAAGAGTGTCAGCTAAAGGAGAAATAAACGGGAATGATTAAAACAAAACTTTCCTTTGACTCCGCGATAGTTCGCAAGTTGACGGGAAAACCCAGAGGAGAGTAGGACGGGTAAGCCACTCTAGTCATCTCAACATCCCATCGCGGTAACATCCGGCCGCTGATGTGGACCTCCGCTTTGCGGCATAGTACTCCACCCTCCCCATTGCAGTCATCCTAGTCGACCTGTTCTGTGTTGTACGATGCGAGGGCAAACGGTACCAGGAAGTAACCTGCTCTGTAATTAGCGTCTTCGTTCGCTTCTTTGACAAAGGACGACTTCTGGCGGGGCCGACACAAAGGAGCCGACTTAACAGGTACCATCGACTGTACCTCGCAATTTAGGTCAAGATTATACTTGTTGTTTGTTGTGCTTGGAATAGTTTTTGTACCTTTACGTAATACCTTTTGAAACGCTCGTCATGTGTCATTAACGGACCCGAGTACTATTAACTTGTCCAGCAAAATATGATTTCTCGCCAACGACGATACTATTTCGAAATAACATATGTTACTTTTTTTTTAGTTAATTTTATTTAATAATTGTCTTATCAATTAGACAAATGTATGCTGTTAATGGATGTACAATCTCTAAGTTTTTTACATTTTTTTTATATGGTACTTTAAATCAGAAATAATTGGCACTATGGAAAGAGGGATTAATTTATGCCACGAATGGATTTAATCTCGACCTCCGGCATAGAAAATGTGCATTTGACGGTTGACTGATAAAGGCTTTCCCATTTAGGAGTTAAGAGAGATCTACATAAATACTCGCGCTAATTCCCGCGTTCTGCTGAATATTTAACGCCACGCGCAATATTTACACCGCGTTGCGTAGTAGTATATATTATCACCGGCGCGACATATATACAAAATTTACACAGAGATACTCGCGGAATGCGCGAAAAGGCGAGAAAGTAAAGATAGCGGAAAGAAAGTGAGTGCGTCATTATGCAAGCCGTGCGATTTCCATATTCTACATATTCACGCTCGTTACACATAATTTGCCCGCGATCCTGCATTTTGCTCAGTGAGATAGCGGGTACTTTGTGCGGGGGAATATTGTACTAATATACTACACGGAAACTAAGTATTACGCCTTTACCCGCTACCTTGACAAATGTACCGTACAAATACGGAGTCAACTCCCTCGGATGGGGGAAATTTTTTTTTTTTTTCACCGAGCACATCAAGAATCTTTCTCCAGTCGCTGCGAAGCCATAGTGATGAATAAAACATTCAGAAACCTGCAGTTCGTGCCTGCTTCCACTTGGCTTCAAAACTCGCAGAAAAGCGTGCCCTGCCATTATATAATCCCTCCTCGTTCTTTCCGCGACAGCTCATAGGTGAATACTTCTAAAGTACGCGATATATACCTAGATAAGTGTTGCGTGTATTACGATTTTACATTACGTTTTGATCCGTGTGCGGTTGAGGATCAAAATAATGAAAAGTTTGCAAATAAAAAAAAAATTGTATTATCTTTCAGTGAAAAATATATTTAAAAAATATATAAAATTTTCAAAGATAAATTTTTATTCGCGGAAAATGAAAATTACGCATAGACAATTGTAAAATTGTTATCTATAACTTTCGTTTATTTGTGTTCTTTTATTTATCTCCAATTTCTCCACAAATTTGCATACCGAATGTATTTTCTTCCTCGACCGTTGCAAAATTCTACCGTTGAATCCATTCAAATGGAAGAAATTACGATCTCTCCGACAGCCGGCATTTCGGTGAGGCGTTCCTTATGACGACGCGGGATTTATTCGTTTCTGAAGTGCCGCGAAGTACCCTCACTCTCCTTCACATCGCCCACACCGCTTCTTGCAACCACTCCTACAACTCCGATACGGTCTCGCGGCTACGCCGGTATTGTTTGAGTTGACAAGCTTCACTGTTATGTGCGAGAATCGGTATGGCTACACCGCCTATCCAACTTCATACAAGTGGCGCCTATTTAGATCTCTATCCGCTTCTGTTTACACCACCGCGTTGGTACACCGGTGCGCGTCTCTCCTCCGGTAGATACGGATCCGACAAAGTTCGCGGGAATCCGACTTCCTTCGCGGAGCGCGGAATTAGGAGGAAGGACGAAATAGGCGAAAGCGGAAGCAAGTCCGGAATGGATGATGGAAGGACTCGAAGGGACGAGAGAGAATCAAGTGTCGTGATCGCGCGCGTTATGTTACCGGTGTCACTGCTTCTGCTTCCGTTACTGTCGTCTCGCCGTTGCCTTTGTCGTTGCCGCTGCTGCTGTTACTGCTGTTAGATTCCGTGCCACCGTCTGCAGTACATCTGGCGTTGCTGAGTTCGGTTCTTCAACAAGGTGGCTCCTGATAGTTCTTGGTTTTGGGCCACACGTATATAACATCGTCCTTCGACCGCGATGGCTACCACGGATGCCAGTGACTTTCGCTCCTACGAATTCCGCAAAAGTCGAGTCGCAATAAAATCCTACCGTAAATTTGCAAATTCAGGCGCTGGCTGGTTGGTTGGCTTCCTCCGCAGACCGTGGTCGCACAGCCGCGATGATCTATTGCTCCTCGCGGTAAGAGCGGTGCAGTTATTGTATAAGCAAGAAGAGTAATGGCGTGAGCAATAACGATAATCATACTAATCTTAATGTGGTTGTTATACATAATGACACTGCGCATTATTTCATTTGAATAATATTTTATTCTATGAAAGTAGTCCGCCCGTGTTTCTTGCATGATATACACTGTTTAATGTCAAATTATACTCATCTTCAGTTATTTTTAATCATTTTTATATCTCGCCGTTTTTATATCTTGCTCCTATCCAATATATTGTTAATTTGATTAAAATGGAGTTAAACAATTTAACTCAAGAAAATGTACTAATTTGATTCAAATTTAGTTTATTATTTACTAAATATATATACGTTAATATGAACGATGTTTATTTTGAAACTAATCATACAAATGAATTGATTTATATTTTGACACACATGGAAGTTAAAAATAATAAAACTCAAGGGATAGGTTACCATGCTCTTTTGATATCTCACAGTGTAGTAGTATATGACAACGATCACATTTATACAATAATTTATGTTTACTTGCTGTGCCTGTATTTTTTTATTTGCTCAAAATGCCGTGCGTTTTATGGGCTTAGATTTCTGAGCTATAGAAAACGATATGTGATTTATTTTATTTGAACGATATTTTATTCTACAAGAATAGTCCGTTTTTGATTATTGCGTGATAATAATATCATAAAAATGATTCATGTTTTTACAATAATTTATGTTACTTGTTATATATTCCTATACTTCTTTTATTTGTTCTTAAAATGTCGCATATTTTATAACTTGCAAACGGAATTATTTGATTGCATGGTCGTGCGTTCGAATATTCACAAGCAATTTCCGTGAATCTTATAATTCAGCCATCGAAGTGCGATGAAGGTTTGCCATTAAGACACGTTTTAATTGTGCGATACGATGCGGCCATTTGACACCCCATAAAAGGTTTAATCAAGTCTAATGTCCACATTTATTCCACGGAAGCCTCGATGACCGTGTTTTATCACCGCTTTCGACAAGAAGTGAAGATGAGAGAGAAGGCATCGAATTATTACACTCAGCCGAGATGATAATAAAAAATAAAATTGTCCCAAGTAATGCGACAGCAGCAACTTGTCGCTTGACAAATTGGAACACGCAATTCATCCAAACCAAAATAAAGATAGCGTTATCACGGCATTACTCGCAATCGTGATTACGTGCTTAGTTGCGATTAAACTATTTTTGTACTGAGAACACGGCGTGACTTTCGGATATCATAACAATGCGGTTTAAGTTACGGTATAATCGATAGAAGTCATACGAAATAATGAAATTTATTAAAGAAATATTATCATACATTTATACATTTTTATGTTATATATGTATATGTATAAATAATACGTATATATAATAATTTTATATTAAAACTTGAAAGAGGGAAATAAAAGATATTATTTTACAATAAATTATTTTATGATTTAATTATGAAATATTTAAATTTTTCAACATTAAATTATTATTCATTAATTTTGTTATAATAGAATAAGAACTACATTACAAGAAAAATAATGTAACACATTCCAAGATAGAATTAAAGACTGTTAAAAATACTCAACCTTGTTAAATAGGATGGTTCGAGCTCGAAAACATAATTATAATTCGACGCAATGAAATTAGTACTCGACTACCGCATACAAACGACATTTACGATCTATCAGGCGTTAGTTCGTTAGCCCCTTCGTTCGAATCGTCAGGTGGAGCTGCGATTTTACGCGGTACGTGCCAGTCCATCAATTCGTTTCTCCACCCTCGTTTTTCATTTCCGCACGAAAAGCCCATGACGGACTCGGCGCGATCGGCTTTTAAAAGTGCGGCGGAAAAAGCCGGATCCGTTTCGTTTCCTCTGTATGCGAAAGCATATTTGCTTTTTTACTTACCAGCCGACATGTAATAATTGACATTAACGGTTAAGGAAATATTTGGTATGCCAACTAATAGCTGCAGCAGCTGAGCAAGCTTTCCCGTATCGGCACTTTTTCCGTTCTCCTTTAGAAAAAATAAAAAAGTTAAAGAAAAAGACAGAGAGAATGTGAGAAAGAATCGTATTTTGAAATAATCAATTAAAATAAGATTGAAATTGTCTGGAAAGATATATTATAACGAAACACGAAGTGGAGATCTAATTTGAGTGACTTGAAAGTTATTTAATGTACATACAATATAAATGATTACACATAAACATTATAAAAAGCAAGTAAATGCTAAAAAGAGAGAGGTAGAGGGAGAAGGAGAGAGAGAAAATAGAGTTCCAATGTTTGTAAGCTTGATTTGGCATGGTGTAAAAGGTAAACAAGTTATCCGGTACTGGCATGTACCATTTACGCACGTTAAATATTTAAATCGGTAAATTATACTCGGTGATATCAAACATGCTCGCGAAAGCGTTACCAGCTAGCACTTCTTAAATTTAATATGAAACGCGCATGAGCTAATTACTCAGTCGCGGCAGGAAGTTACACACAGACGCATATATTACTCGTAATGCTCATACATGATGTATGTATACGTATATATTTTATTTTTGTTTATTAATATAAACAATGAGATTAGTGATCGGACTTTTGATCCTCTTTAATTGATAGATACAGAATATTTAAAATAGAAATTATAGTACAAAATTATCAAGTTCTTTTATGTTACGTGTAGGTACGTACGTACCAAGGTGGATTAAATAACTATAATAATATAGTTCAACTAGGAAAAAACATAAAATACATTTATATATAAAGCACTTATTCAGAATATAAATATGCTGCTCCAACTTCGCATGCATATCATGCATAAATATACGTATTTATGTCATAGCAGCTGCAATATACATCACCAATTTCACGGAGCATTCCGTTCATATTCAAAAAATTAAGCCCGACATTCATCGATCGTTTATCATCTTCCCCGAAATCATTTAATGACGTAATAGTCCAATGGGAAGTGAATCGTAACATTTTCACGGTTCATCTTCCGAGGAGAATCCTTGATCTCCCCGCGGTTCATTCTTGGTCGCGCGCCATAAAAATTGCCACAAAAAAGGCCTCCGACGCTAAAAGAACCCCTCGAAGCAAGCCATGACGCGAAAGGGCGATGTCGAAGGGTGCACTTACGGCAAAAGGGGCCGCGATATACGCGCGAGGTGGGGTGTTTATTAAATCTTCTGTTAAAAGGGGTAAAATTAATTCCGACAGACATTTTTGTATTGTTCGCAATTATTCAATAATAATTTCAATAATAAGAGACTGTATTGTCAATGAAGAGAGTTATACTCGATAGATACTTATTTACAAAAGAGATCTGCAAAATTTTGTAAAATGTTGTAAAAAAGAATTTATAATAGTTTAGAACAATCAGTTGCTAGACAAACTTTTCTTGTGTTAAATTGTAAGTAGGATGTGTCTTATAGTAATTTTTTACTCTGATTTCAAATCTGACAAAATGAGAGGTGGGGGGGAAAGCAGGGTTTTTAAATAATACAGGTATTTAAAAATTCCACTACTTAACTCTTCTGCTTAGATATATGTAGATAAATAATTCATAAGGAATAGTTACTAAATTTAACATAATTTTCTACTCATTCAAAAGTCTTCAAATAAAAATAAATTATTTTAATTTATGAAAAGAATTTATATAACAAGCTATTATCAGCAAAATGTATATATTTTAAAAGAAATATGTTGGTTATAATTAAAAAATTGGAACTCGTAGGATAAATTCTAAATTTATTCCCAGCACAAAAAAAATACATAAAAAATCAAATAAAATTAGCCATTTAACAAATTATTGACGAAGGTTATTTGTGACTATTTTAAAAAATTTAATTGAAGTTATATGCACCATTCTAATCAAATAAAAAACTACGTCTACTCCATTATTATTAAAAGTTGCTTTACGTAGGGCTTTGTATAGAGTAAACACTAATTGTCGTCAGAAAATTCTGAGGAAGTCAATTCCAATTGTGTCAGATAAGTAAAGGTGTGTATTGTGATTTATCGGCGAGTTCTTGGTAACAGTTTACCGTATTACGCCCCCGACTTCTCCCGCGACGAAAGAAAATTACGTGCACGCATGTGCGATTGTGATCAAGAGAGCAACATATTTCCTGGAACTGATTCATCGCAATCGAGCGACGATGGACAGCGCGAATATCCCTCTTCTTTCGCCACCTCTTTCCATACGCGCGACGTTTCCGTACGTACGAAACATTCGTCGCGATCAGCACGCAACAAACATTCGAAATGGTCTTTAATAGCATATCGCACGGATGGAAATGACTCTCGTGGGGAATGGCTACGCACGTCCAATTTCGCCTACTAATTCCACCTTTATGACCCTTATAAATGACAGGTTTCTGACCTGGCGTTGCCGTACCAAGCGAGTACAATAATACGTTCGTCCTTTCAAAAACCGGGAAACGCGACGCGATGGCAACGGCATAAAATAATATTTGCACTACTACTCGTCTCTCTCGCAGCCAAAAAGTCTCTCCACTGACGACCAGCGTTTAGTGCTTACTTTCATTACCATCGCTATCTTTGTACGTAAGTTTCCCTTGATGTACGAATTACAATTTAAAGTGGCGCGATGGAGAACATCGTTTTCTTCAACGATACACTTTCAAAGGAGGTGCAGGCTTGAAATAAAAAAAACTCAAGTACGATTTTCAAACAACAAGTAACGTGTGTGTGCACGCAGTTTGAAGATAAATAGAGATCACCGGCTCTAAGCGAAGACAATCCTAAGCGCGATCGAACTTCTATAAATAAGATGCAAAGACAACAGAAATGGACCGATACACTTCGGGCTGCGACGTGTACTCGAAGTACACGTGAAATGTATTATGTATAAACATCGTCTAATTCTCCTCGCCACAGTTACAGAAAACGCATTCAGCTTTCAATGCACAATACGACCGGGAACTTGCATCGCCATATCCTCGTTCTTCTCACTTCTCCGACAATTGTATTCAATGCGCATGCAGCATAGCCAGCTTTTACGACGATCGAAATGTTCGCATCATTCGACACAAATACAGCGAAACACAAACCGTTTGAAAGTATATATACACACTAAATGATTCTCCTTTACAAACGTCTAGCTAAAATTCAGTTATCAATATTGTGAGAAAGAAATGTGAAAGTGGAATTTTGCTAAAACGGTGCCAATTACTTGGATTCATATTATCAATTCGCAAAGCTTTTATCTCGTTCAAAATATTTGTCTGCGTACTCTTTTTGAGACTCTCAAATGTCATAGAAAGCGCAGTGAATTTAAATCATAACATAAATATTCAGAAGATATGCGTTAGATTTAAGCCATTTTAGTAAAAGTGGATGAAGAGAAGCGGAACTAGAGCGCATGAAGAAACAGGCGCAAACGGAAAACGGAGGTAAGCGAGCGTCTCGTACGCGTTGGGGAAGGGAAGGTGGTGAGAAGAGAACGATAAAAGATCATTAAAATGAGAGAAAGAGAGAGAGAGAGAGAGAGAGAGAGAGAGAGAGAGAACATGATATGCAGATAAAAGCAGCGGGACAGAGGTAACGCAAACTATTACGTAGCTCTTTCTAGCGGCGAGAGCACGCCCTTTTATTTTCTACGCTTCCGCCGTTGCTGTATGCGGGACGCCTTCCTGGATTCTCGTGCACACGTGGAATACATCCATTCATTTGGCTTTGAACCTCAATGGTAATGTTATTGCATCGTTACTGAAGGTCGGCAGCATCGCACACTCTCTCTCTCTCTCTCTCTCTCTCTCTCTCTCTCTCTCTCTCTCTCTCTCTGTCTCTTTCGCTCCGCCCTTTGCATGAATAACCCTTTTGCTCGTTTCACCCATCTCCACCTGCTCGCTTCTCTACCTGCGTCCGCACAGTAGTCGAACGAAGTCGACGAATAAGCCGGGTGGCGATGCTTAAAGAGGGGTTTTTCGCGTCGTGATACGTGTACGTGATCCGACACGGTGTAGTTAGAGCCGGGTAATAACTGTCATTAGCATCGCAGTGACGAGTCGTCGGACGAGTACGAGAGTCGTTGTAGAAAGCCGATTTACAATCGTAACTGGCAACCTTTCCACCCTTTTCACTGCCACGTCACGTTTTGCACGTCACATATAACATCGACGCAGATTTTTCAGCTTAATTACTGCCAAAGTGTGAACAAAATGAGGCCTTTTATCATGTTACGCATTACTCATCGAAATGATTTAATTTTGAAAGTTTGGATAGGTCAACTGTGTGTCTCTCCAAAATAAACTTACGCTGTTTTTGTTGTATCTCATTATTTATATATTATATATTAGTTAATTCTCCGTTGGCAATGTAAAATTTTTACCTTTCATCCTCAATCTGGGTCTTTAGTGTAGATTTTATTATTCCATATTATATAAAAATGTGAAAAAGTTCTTATATACTTGTGAAAGCTTTAACAAATTTCTATTATAGAAATTAGATTGTATTTTGCTAATTTTTTTTACTGATTTAAATTTATCTAAAGTTTACAAACAATCGATAATGTCTTTGAAATCCAACAGTTTGCTGGAAGTATATTTGATTACAGTTTTATCTTACTCAATTTCGCTTAAGAAACAAACACGCTATTTGAAACAAGTGTCATAGACGTTAATGATTTCCGTTATATTATAATGCAATACGTAATCAACGACGGCGAAGAGCGATGGCGCAAAAACATTATGTCCTCGTCTCGTCATCTTAACACCTCCTTGCGCAACCCTCCCTTCCTCTTCGCTGTTCGCCAAGACGGTATCCGATTCTCCGCGATAATTGGCACTCCGGATTGAATTTCCACCCCCGCTTCTCGTCACTGCGTCGAAAAGAACGAAGAGGAAACGACATCGGCGTTCGCACGGCCGTCGCGTCGTCCGTCGACGTCGACATCGACGTCGGATAGTCGGCGACGACCTCCGGGAATGGCGAACGCGATCCCTCCGATCTCGCGTTAAATTTGCTGAACGCTGCTTTGCAATTCAATGAAAGAATCCAATCCTTGCGTAGAGGTTGGCCTACCCCATTCTCCTCGACAACGGTCCCTCTCAAGGATGCGCTCTCAGGGGTGAATCTGTATGGAAACTAATAAAACTTAAGCTTTTAGGATCAGGACAACTATTTGGATCGGGACATTCCAAGCACGATCTTGTTTAAAATATTTATTATTGAGTGTATATATATATACACACACACACACACACACACACATATATATGTATATATGCATTTTTTCAAGAATCTCTTCCGAATTTTTATAATGAAACATTCGTATCACGCTAAACTGCAAATTAAAATTTTGTAAGAATCATCATCCGAACTTCTCGAGAAATACGAGAAAGAAAAAAGGTAGAAAATTGAAGGATATTATCGCTATTCTCATCAAGACGATATTATTCTGTTTGTCATTCTAAAGTTATCTTTGATCGAAGAGGATGAGGTATGTGCAGATAGAAAGATGTTAGAAGCGAGTAATAACTCGCTTTGTCTTATATTCCACTTTTTAGTAATATAAGTGCTGACAAGTTAACACACCGGTAAGAGAAAATCCACGGTATCAAAATACTACGGGCGAAAATTGATATGTTATTCCATTCCAATTTCAGATGAGAAATCTGATTCGGTAACTGAAGGTTTTGCATTAAAAAGGCTATAAATGAAGAAAAATGAAAACCTCAGATCGAACGTTTTCTCTATATAAATAACAGTTATATAGTTAAAAAAAGATATAAAAGGAAAAAAAAAATGTTTATATTTGTAGTGCTTCCAATTGCATCGTAAAAATAACTGAAATAAACGTTCATTCTCTCTCATATTACCGGTTTATGCGATTGCAACATCAGTTACACGCTGCGAGAAACCCAGCAATAATTGAGTGCGTAAAGCGACCGTGTCTTTCATATCCAGGAATATCCTTTGCAAAATTCAATAGCGTTTATTTACTGATTGCGCGTAATTAATATAATATAATTAAATTAGTATATTAAACTGTGTTAAAATACCTCGTTATGATCAGTGAAACTTATTAACCCGACTGACGGTTACGAAATATAGATAGTATATATTTCTCCTCGCACACACCGCCGGCATCGCGTGATTCTCTTTGTGCACTCACTTGCGAAAGTATTCCAATTCAATGCTCATTTACGTGAGGATCGTGCCTGCGCTTGACATTCGAATACGCTTTCTCACAGCAACGGGCGCGCAGATAAGCACGTGCCCGGGTGGGTGCACAGTTCGTGCATGCGTGTCTCGATCTCACAGCACGAGCGGAATCATTAATACCTGCGGTGACCCACGAAGGCACAAAAAGTCAGTCGACGAGGCTCGTGACGCGGATGCTTTTTCCCGACGCCGGCGTAGACGCGGGACACGAGGACGCGCGCGAGAGAGAGAGAGAGAGAGGGGGAGGGGGGGGGGGGGGGGGGGAGCAGCACAGAGGGGAAAACGGATGGACGTGGAACGGGGCGGAAAGGCTGATAGAAAAAATATACGGGTGGGTGGGTGGTTGGTTGGTTGGTTGGGCAAGAGGAGAGAAAATGAGACGCGCAAAAAAGGGCGCGGGGATGAGGAGAGGATGCGCGATGGAGGAAGAACGGGAGGGAAGAAAAAATCAAATAAATAGGCGGACGTGGCGAATACGTGGTTGGAGTGCGAGTCGGGAAGAGAAAAGGATCGCCAGAGAGATGCGGACAACGAGCGCGAATGTAAGAGGAATAGATAGTAAAAGAGGAGAAGGGGGATGAAAAAAGGAAGAGCTGGGAGAAAGTGTAAGGGCGGCGGGAGACGAAGAGCGAGGGTGGCAGAAACTGCCAGATGTTTTATTGACGGCGGAGGTGTGATGGATCGTTACGATATTATTGCGTTGCGACGCAGTGCACCCAATCGAATACGTGTGCAGGGTGCAGCAGGATGCAAGGTGCAGCGCGCGCACCCTTCGGCGCTGCGTCATGCATTAAGGGGGCCGCCACCGCGATTCGATCTGCTCGCATAATACGTTCCTCGCACGGATGAAAAAGAAAGAGAAGAGAAAATATAGGTGGGCCTCGTGCACCTCCCCTCGCCTATTCTTCTTTCTCCTCGCAGCTCGCCGCTCGCCGCTCGCCGCTCGCGCGGCCTCTTTTTTCCCCCTTTTCCCCGTTTCCTACGTCACTCCTCCATTTTACTTCGCCTCCTCCCCCGCACCCTCTCCTATTGTGTATCGCGTTGCAATAACGCGACTAGCGTGACCGGTGCTAACTTACTCCATCCGCGAGACAGTGAACTCGATAACTCCATCCTTCCACCGAGATATCTGAGCTTTCGTTACGTTTAGTGTCCGGAAATAAGATGCTCGCGCTTAGCGTTAATCCTGTTTTAGAACGATGATAAATGGAAGCATTAAGTGTAACGAAACATAATACACTATATTCTCTTTAAACATTCCAGTAATTGCAGTCGGGATATGTTAAATCTATTAAATAACAAAGAGATATTTTTTAGTACTGTCTGTGGGGATTAAAAATCTTAATCACAACACGCATGTAGGCAAAAATGGATGTGTAAATTTTTCTTTTTATTACATTCGTTAAATGAGAAAATTCCGATAAGATCCGAAACCATGTCACAATTCAGATTCTCCTCGATAATTACACCCGTCGAAGTGGACCAGATAAATTAACTGCAAACCTGCATACTTTCTCAAGTCTTAACTGAGGCATTCACCATCGTCTGCCAGGATCAATGTCTGATACATTGATACTCTGGCATCCGAGCCGGCTGAAGTATAACCCGTGAAAACGATCGGAGTACATCTTTCTCCTTCCTTTTTTCTTCCTCATCCCCAGAAGTGCATGTCATCGTACGACGAAGTGTGTCGCGTGTCCGTGACACTTCCTCTCTGGAAAGTATGCTCAACGTAAGAGAGCGCGATTACCTTCTTTGTTCTCTCGGGAGGAGGAGGGAGGGGTGGTAAGAGGGAGAGAGGAGAAGGCGCATGTTTCTACGGACGTCAATAGCCCGTAATGCATGTGTCACAAGTAGCGTACACATCGTCAAAGCATACGGATACCGACGATGATAAAGAATGCAGACGAATCGATTGCACGCGGCGCTTCGGGATACACGGCATGCATTTTGCTCACTCGGAATGACACGATCGACGTTGAGGATTGTCGTTTAGCTCACGGATCGCTCTCTGTATTCTGTAACAAGCCGCGTCGCTGTGGATGAAGGAATTCCGCATCGTGTACCCAGAGAACGGGAGACAGCGACACCGCGCGCACACTCGGTCGGTGAATATTAAAAACGCTGATGAATGTATACAACTCTATCCGGCAGCGTTAAAAGCACGTCACGCGTACGGATAGATTGCAATAAACGCCGGCGCACTCGTGATAACGCTTTGAAACCCCCTGCACTTTACACGCCGCTGTATCATGCAATTCCCCGGCTCTGCTGCCTGCCTGCTCGCGTATCGAAATACGTGCTGTTACGCTCGTATAAAATACCTTTCGCAAATTGTCGTTACGGATCGACGATGGCGATCCTGCGTCGTACATTAAATCCGGGTTCTGTAATGGATAAATCATATTTTGCAACTTTCGCACGAAACTGTCACTGCGACTACGATATTTCGTCGGTCATTTACAAGATTGTGCACTTTATGAAAGATGACGATCCAATTTCAACATAGCGTTTGAAATATCCGATGGGCTGATCCAGATCCCGTTGGGCATGGATGCTTGCAAATTGCACGTGGATACTGGCGAGTGATTTCAACTGGCGACGCATAGGAGGTATATCGGAGCACGAGGGATGTATATCCCCAATCCGGACCAAGTTTTCCCAAACTCGGATCATGCCTGCGTGTTAGTCGAGACGTGCCTGATCCCGAGCGTTGCAGATTCGTCTCGGTACCCGGTGGGTTAATCTGTCCGCGAATTATCGCCGTCGGCCCGAACTTCTAACCCGCCGTCAGCCGACCGCCGCGCCGCGCCGGCTCGAGAGCCTGATTTACCGCTGCGAAAGTAATTCCGCATCCGGAGAAAGAGAGAAAGGGGGAAAATCCGTCTGCTTGTAACGCACCGTAACACACGTACAACGGCATATCCGTCGTTTCGTTCCGCGAGATTCCAATCGGTGCTCGCTCCGAGTCGATCAAGCGAAAAAACACTCACGACGCGTCGTACTAACGTACATTATATATATATATATTTTTTTTCTTATTTTTTTTTCTCTTCTCCACCTCCCGTCGGCACCCTCGTTTCCTTTCCCGACGGCGCGACGGACCCCCCGCGGAAAAATACATGGTCGTACACACACACACACACACACACACACACACACACACACAAACACACACACACACACCCACAAACACACACATACATACACACACAGCCGCATAACAGAGACGTAAACAGCTACGAGCTACGAGAAGCAGAGGGCGAAATACACGCGTCATACGCTCGCATTCATAGTTCATATGTACGAAGTGACATATGCATGGGCGAAGGGCCGAGCGACATGCAAAGCACCGTAATCCCAGCGTGGGCGTTTGATGTCTACGGGAAAGTTTAAGGTGAAGGCAACCCCCCGCTGCTTTGGCATCCTTTCCCTCTCCCTCTCGTTGAAACGTGGGGTGAGACTCGGCCAGGAAACGAATGAGCTACGACAAGCCACGGATACGTTGTTACGAGGTGTCGTAGCCTATCGTCTACGACTGGTCTATTAATACACCCTTTATTACTCCGTTGAAACAGTTGACAGACGACAGAGGTCTGTTAACGACACCACTATATTTATGTCGAGCTTACGGGTCGGCGTTTGTAATATTCGTCGCAATGGGGGGCTCCGAAATAATGAAAATGTACCTCCTATGTTAAGATGTAGAGGTAAGAAAATTACATTGTGCTGCCAAAGAAAATTTGAAGGAGAGATAATTATCTTTAAGGATATATTAAGAATAGATATTATCTTGCTTTTTCAAAAGACTGCATCAGACATCTAATCCTGTGGTGTTTAGGCTAGTCATGGCTATGTACAAATTACATAAATAGAATCATATATTAAAATTTAAGGCAACATCCAACATATTTAAACCACACCTAGGAATATATCAACCGCTTATCGCATTCAGCATCCATTTAACTTTTCGGATTTAAGATCATGTTTTTTTTTCTTTAGTCGAGAAATCACAGCCCGGACGTTTCGTCGTAAACATCGAAGAGAAACGGTGCAAGGTAAATACGCGGTCATAACACCATACATCTCCTAGCCCAGCAGGATTAGATCGGACAGCCTCAAGACATTATTCTCCGGGTTTATCGACGATGACGGTAACTCCGAGACACGGACCGATCTATCAAAATCAAGGAAACGACCGTTCGATGCAATTAACATCCTCCCTCGCGAAATTACCTCGCACCCTGATATGTACAGGCGAGCGCAAGTGTCGAAACCGGCGGGAGAGATCCGGAGTATATTAGCAGCATTAATTACGCGACCCTTCGGCTCGTCGTTGCAAGGGTAGCTGTGTGCGAGGGCCCTAACCCCCTGCCGAAATCTGCAGGTCGCAACGGAAACGAATAGCCAGGGCCGAGTCGCGGTCTCGAAACGAACGATGGGAGCTGAGTGCCTTCACATAGCGGTCAATCCTTGCCTAAGTAAACAATCCAGACCTCCGAGTCTCCTATTAATTATCCTGAGCGCCGTCTTTATAAGATTCGAGAATACGCATAAACAATAATAGTTTACATTAGAAATCAATACACTTCGAATTAGTTCTAAAAAACCAATATAATTTTCTTTTAGAAACACAAAAATATAAAAAAAATTTTTATCATATCAATCTTTAAAAAATTCATGGTACGAACTTTCTTTTTAGAAGAAACTTCGTTACTTCTCTTTCGTGAAGAGATTTGAGTGAGATTCGCGGAATTCGATTAGGATAATACTTAATTAAAATTTAAATGGAGACTTAATTTAAAAATTCTTTCTCCAATTTCTCTCTTTGCTGCATTAAAGAAAAATGTTCATACATATCTACTCGCACATTTTTTGCTACGTAGTTGCAATATCCCTGAATTTTTTTCGTGAGATGAAATTGCCAACTTCGCGCGTCCAAGTTGTCTTCACTCGCTTTCCGACAGGGTGCTGTCCAGAAACTGCGTGATTGTATTAGTCTGCCGTCACGTTGCCCGACATTGACCACTGTCAACGCATGATGCGAACGTTGGGAGGCACAATGGAAGCAGAGAATCCTTTTATTAATTGCGTCCGAGGGAGTGCGCAGGAGGGCAAAAAAGAGGGAGAAATGAGAGGGTTGCTCGACCCATGCGTCCAGCCTGGTCAGCAACCTAAGATTGCGCCGCGTCCCGATAAAATCCCATTAACTTTATCTGCATCCTGCGCGGTGCCCTATGAAAAGCCGTATTTCGCCCGCTTTTATCGCGCGTGCCACCCCAGCCGCACTCTCGCACCCCCACGTCCTGTTATGAACCTTGCTCGACAACGACAACAACGGCGACGGCGACGACGACGACGACGACGAAGACGACGACGACGAAGACGACGACGACGACGACGGTAGTGATGGTGGATCGCCGTTACATTGCTGTTCTCTCCTTCCCTCCGTTGAACGGTGATGTGCGATATTCGCATAATTACAAGATCGGAGATTTGTGTAGAGGCATTAACGACACGTAGCTATTAGGGAGTTGATTTATATAGAAAGATGAATTTTTTTATATATTAGCGTACACACAACATTCTTCATATTTTCATGTATCAAAATCTTTTGGAACGCTGCATTGATGGGTAATTGCTAAGTGGTTGATTAATTCAAATAAAATTATCTTTTATGAGTTCGTTTTAGTAGTACAAGTTAGATTGAAAATCTCATTTTGGTCGGTATGAAATTAGAAACGATCCACGAAAATTCTCAAGTTACAAGTTATAAAAGACTTATTCTACATCTCGACATCGCTACGCTTTTAATTAGAAGCTATCGATCGTTACAGTTTAATTGTCCTGGTTTTTCGTCTTAAATACACCCCGCCGGGCCCAGCTAGGCCATTAAACGATTCATTCGTTGATCATGCGTCCTGCGCAAAAACTCTAACCGTACCTAATTTCCAGTTCCGAACGAACGAACGTTTGAATCACTTTCATGGAGTAATTACTGCAGTTAACGCGATATCGGCTATTCATTTATCTGACCACGACTCAAGATTCGTCGTTGATTGAGAATGTTCGTAATTTTGGTGGAAAAGCGAAGTGCGGAAAAAAGAGCAACTCACTTTTCTATAAAAAAAAAAGTCGCTTTACCCAAGTTCCACGAACATCTTATTAAAACAAATGGCCGTCCATACCCTCGGAAAAGACACCCTTAATTACGTCGTCCTTCTCAGCAAACCGGGTCATACTATCTACATACCCATTGTCGTTAAGTGCTCCTCCTCCAGTTTTTGTGTCCCGCGGAACTTATGCCGTTTGGGAAGGATCTCGAATCTTCGCCGAGGATATCCCACAATACTCATCCCGAAATTCCTTATGCAAGCTTCCGAGTTTGTAACCGCGGACAGATCGATATTAAGTGGGGCATTTTGTAATAGTCGTTCCGAGAAGTTCAACGGGCCGTCTTAAAATGAATTTATAACTTTGCTAAATTTGACGCCAGCGATCGATCATCCTCATCGAGTTACTGTAATTTAGAAAATTGATGTTCCGCTATTTTCGGCTCGTCTATGTAATACAAGACGTAGCGACCTAGCAAAATGGCGTGTAACTACCGATTAACCCATAACGCCTCTTCGCGCGATCAATATGCGAAAATATTGGGGATATAGATCGGCATAAAATTGTGTAGCTCGTAATAATGATAGCGACAACTAGCCAGGTATAATGCGACACGTTTACGATCGTTCGATTGAAGTACTCAAGTTTCACGTCAAACCCTCTCGTAATTTCCTTGTACTCTTTCTCTCAGTACATCATGGCCTACACAGTGTAACTCCCACTGTCACGCATACGCTTTTATACAATATCCAGGCAATCTACCAAATGACACGAGCAGTCGAACAATTTAGGGGAGGACCATATTGAACGCATCATATACCTTTTCAGAATCAATGAATTCTGGGAAACATTCTCAAAGCTTCTTATTAAATAAAAGATTATATATAATAAAAAAAACTCCGGTCATATTTAATTTCAATTTTGTATTTAAACTCCTACACATTTTATAACGTATTATTCAGAAATTTTGTAAACCATTTTATTTAACAATTCTGTAAATGTGAATACAATAAATTTTACAAAAGCTTAATGAGGAAGAATTACGAAAGTTTCTGCTGGAGTTTAAAATTTTGTACAAAGTTTTAAGTATCTTGTCGCGCAATAAGGAGCAGCTTCCCTCGAAAAAAAAATCTCAGCGTATCCTGGTCTTTCATGGCAACAGAATAACAGGAGGGAAAGCAAGCAGAATCTCCCTCCAATGACTCACGGTGACCGCGGTAACCGCACATAAATCCAGATCGACCCTTCACCTCGGAATCGCGCGCGGTGATTTAAGCACTCGGCAGGCCGACCTAATATGGTTTCCTAAGTAGAAGAGTGTCATCGAGCGTGTGATTCCCCGTAATGGTCTTTCGCTTTCCAGACCGTTAAGCAGCGATACGTTGTGAAGCCGGCTCAAATGACAGTACATAGTTAAGATATCTTGAGAAGGTAGATTCCTCTATGCTTTAACGTCTATAAAATAATATGTAGATACAAAAAAAAAATCAACTTTGACATTGTATAGATTAGATCTAGGTATTAAGGCTTCTGAGTAGTCATCACAGCCATATTGAATCGTGTCAGAAGCGAGAAATGACACGTTAATTTTTATTACGTGGCATTTATAAATAAAGACAATTTGGATAAAACAAAATGATGAGATTGCTTTAAAACATTTGTAAAAATGGACGAAAGTTATGTTTATTCCTCCTGACAGTCGGTAAATAATCGTAAAAAGTGATAAGAGGCACGTGTAAGTGAAAATAAGCTACGCATGCACATTGAACAAAAGTAATTTATGTGTCTTTTCTACTCAAGAGCCTTAACAGAAGATTTATTACAAGAGACACATTTTCTTCTAAAAATCTTATATTACAGAACTGTAAAATAATTGTACTTTTAATTTAATTAAATTTTAATAAGATTTCATTCTGGATAGATTTATTCAGTACTTATAATTTTTTTAGAAATTAATTCGTAAAATAAAAAAAATTATATCGTTACGTTTTCTCGTCTGTCTGCTCATACGTAACACATCGCTTTTGCCTATAAATATTCATTTGTTTACGTTGGAAGCGATTGAATTTGTTCGCGGCGACAAAGCAGAATTTATAATTGAAAGGTTAGTGGATATAGTCTAAACTGGCTTTACTATGACTATATATAAACAAGAGATTAAACAGTCATTAAGCAATTGCGTTTGTTTGAAGTTACGTGTGAAGTGAATGGGGCAAATGGGGAGTTTCTTGAGAGGAACATTTGGTAACTCCATACTATTTTGGGTTTCGCTTTGGGACGTTGATGCGCAGACAATTCGCGAGGGACGTGATTGCATGGCTATCGATTTCGTCGGCGCGAAGTGCCGGGAAAACGAGGCGTTCGCGTATAAAATGCGCGCGCGGGAAGAGTGTCACGTTCGAAACGGAAGGCGTTACGTTCGCTGGCATTACGATCCCCGATCGTGCGAGTGCTCTCTCGTTCTCCGCAGATATAAATGCGCGTATGCGTGGAGAACAATAACGTTTTTATAACCCGGGTCCGTCGTGCACTCTTCGTCAAGGGGAACGTCTCCGCAGAGTAGGATAGATGAGCCTGTAAACGTACGTCTATAGCCACCCTTAGGTCGCAATATCACGCTACTGGGAGATATAGAGGCGAGAACGGCCTTGTTTCTCTCTGATGGCAGATATTCGTGGGCCCTCCAAAAAATAGCACAGTCGGACCCAGCGTACTCAGAAATTCGTCAATGCATGGAAAGAACAGTTTTGCTAAAGTATCTAAATTTAGCTATAATATATGATAGATCTGAAAATAATTTTCATCACAATAATTATAGAACTTTCCAGCATGATGAGTAATGCTGTAAAAAGTTTTGATATTCTATAATAGCAAGATTGAATCCTAAATATTATTTTGATGATCCAACACAATTATTTTCAAATCTGTGTCCAGCTAAATTTTTAGATATTTCGACAAGACGGTTTTAAAAATCCTGAAACCAGAGATGGAAACCGTCGTGCAATATATCGAGAAACTATTTGGTTTATCTCAATTCGCATCTTCGCATTTCATTAAACTCAATAAATACACATCATTTTTTATCATATCTCCACACATCTTTTTAGTAAATATTTTTACCGTTTGATCGATGCTGACATTTATCATGCTGACATTTTATCAAATAATACTGTCTGATGGACTCGAACTGTCAAGCGAGTCTTCCTACACGTCTTTGATATGACTGTTTTTGAGAGATCTCCAGATCGCTCGGTGCATTGTGCTGTAAGTCGACACAAACGTACATTATTTATCAAGAAGAAGTGCTACGGGTTCCTCACTTCGCGATCATTGCCGAAAAAGTCTAGTAAACTTCGCCAAGAGCCCGATAACCGACGCAGTCACGCAAGCCTCCGATAAGACGTAGACTCACTCGTCGCGCTCTCAAGCGAACTTTGTTAAGCTACTCTCTGGTAAATCCGTCTTAGCGTCTTCAGCAGTCGTCGCGAGCTATACGCACACCGGTGTTCCTCGTAGAGGCAAGCCAATAAATAGATTCGGTAAGGATTCGCGCATCGTTGGAGGGTTAAAGTCACGACTTGTGCCCTCCTTCCTCCATCTCTCTCCCGCTGCGACTATCTTTATCTCTTTCGCCGTTCGAGCTTTGTCTAGCTTCTCCACCCGGTTAAACAACCGACGTTTGCTCAATGTTTCAAACAAACCGGCCTGGGTGAGGCTTTATTTGCAGTGAGTTGGGCATCGGCGAGAGCTTCAGCGAGAGAGCCCAGTCACCCTGCACCCAGCAGCAACCGCGATCTCAGTTGAGCTCTTCATGCTCACCGGAAACGGCGGAAACACGCACGTGTACGTACATATATATCTACCCATCTACTTCCACGCGATCCTTCGACACACCGAGACGCGTGATTGCGCGTGCACACCGCATACATGTGTGCTCGCTCGCATATAAAAGCAAGTGGAGAACACAAGAGGAGATTAACGCCACACGGTTCATAGCGGAGCGATATGGAATGCGTAGATAGTGTTATAGATACATGTAACGCAGTTTCGCCGTGCGATTACGTGTTTGTGACAATGCGATACGGTGCGTAGGGCTCTCTATTGTGGAATCCCCTTTAAGTCGGTCGCCTGGAGAAGCGTCTGTATCCCGATTCCCAGCTCGCTAATGGCCGATTCAATTTACTAATGGTCGCAGTCCGGGTCGGGTCAGTCCTATTAGTTCGCGAATTTCGCCGACATTAACTATCGCTCGCCCCGTAGATCTGATCGGCCCAAAACGCGCGTGTTGCAAGATTAACGCGGAGGTTCCGCTATATCGGCTTGGCAGTCGAACGAACTCCGCTCCGCTATCGCGCTTCCACGCACGACGGAGTCACGTCGTTTCGTCTCGATGATCGAACTCGATATACACAGCAGCATATATATATAGTACAGTTGCACTATATATAGTACAGTTACCTTATTAATACATGAAATCTTCTCACTTTTCAATTTTTTCCACAATATGTGTAAAATACACAATATGTATTCCTAGACGCTCAATATTACCACACTGAGAAAAATGTTTTGGTACGTATAATCATTTAGTTTGTTGATGTGCGACTAGCAAGAACTTTCTTAGTTTTTCATTAAAAAATTTTGACTAGAACAACACAATATTTAAATGAAAGAGTAAGAAAGTTATTACAATCAAAATCACATATCATCAAAATAAATGGTTATACGTAGCAAACATTTCTCTCAGGATATACATTTATTTTATACAATATAATTAATTTAAACAATTCCAAACAAACAATCTGAAGGCTCAATATAAACTCCAAACGATCAATAAAAAAATATTGTACAATGTTAAATATTTTATAATAATATTAGCCATTTAAAGGCTGCTTTAAACCTAGACGTTTAACGGGATCTTCTGTGTTACCATCAAGGCAAAATTTGTTACAGATCTTCTCGAGCATGGCTTACGGCACGTAATCAAAAGACGGTACCGAGACCATTCAAGATGAACGCGAGCAAACGACGAACAAGGGCAAATTGTGGGGTGTACTCCGCTCTGAGCCTCAGATTATTCAGGAGCCGAAATAAGTTTCGCGCGCGCGCACACGCGGTCGATATACCTTTCGCGCTTCCGATGTCTTTCGAACTGCAGGGAAGCGTACAACTGGAAGGAGAGATAGGGGCCCCAGGGAATGTCCGCGGGGGAACGAGATTGGCATCCGGCCAAACGCCGCTGCGTTATCGGCGTCGCCGTTGGTAAATGCAATACGCAGGACCTGATTTGAATTATGCCGCCTGCCGCTCGTCCGGAGCTAGGTAAACCGTTCTCTCGCGCGCGGAGAGGCGGACATCATAATATCCGCCGGGATATGATATTAAGCGAGCCGCATCGCGCTGAGGCCGGGGGTACCTCCAAACCATCGACCGAGAGAACGCGAACGAGAGAAGACTGGCGCGACAGACTTCGCGGATCGATTCGTCATCCGGCGAGTAGCGCGCCGGTTATGTGCGCGGTTAATGGGCGATCGTGGCCCAGACAATGGCCTAGTGTATGGCATATCTAGAAGCTTGCACACTCCTTCGCGGACGCTCCTTACTGCCGTGCCGTTTCGTTCTTTAAATCATTAAGCCTATCCCCACGATCGATCGACCATGAACTCGATTCATCTCGGCGAAATTATCAGCATAAGTGAGCGTTTCTGTTACGCTATGTGCATAATATAACGGACACTGAATGGAATACGTTAACGTGAATGTATTGTTTCCTTCAGAATTAAGTGATTTAAACAAATGTAATTTTCGAGTTATTACGTTTCTCTGTATTGAATCTCCAGACTGATTATTTAAAGAGGACTTATAATATTGTACAAAATAATTGTACAGTAATATTGAGCGTTAGGGGCCGCTTTACACGCACTGTGAGGAAATTGAAAAGTGAATGAATTAGATAAAGATAAAAAATAAACTAACTTAATCTTTGTCCGCCAAATAGCACTTGTGTTAGTTCTTAAGGTTTTCAAAGAGTTCTCTATATTTTTTACAAGAGTGATGAAATTTTTGAATCGTTTTGAATCGTTTTTATAAATAAAAAGGAGAAAATTTTACAGAGAACATTTAGAATTGAGACAGTTTTGACAATTGAAATTTGAAGAAGAAATTGTTTCATTTTAAATATAGTCGTTTCAAGATAAATATAATCTGTTGGCGATATTTTTAGTTATGTCACTTTTGATGAATTATTTCGGATTTGTTATAATTTTATATAGAATATCAAAATAATTACAATTTAAAAAAGATACTTCCAAGATGAAGCTTTTGAAAAAGATTATTTGATCATGTTATTGTCATTTCCGTTTCACAATAAGCATATTTTCTAACAATAAGCATATTTTTTGCTAATATTATTTGAGTAGTCAATTTGAAAAGGTTAAATTTAACTTTTTCGAAACAACTTAAGTTCATTTAATTGTACCACTTTTAAAGAGAGAGCAATGAAACGATATATTTTTCATCATTGAACATTTTCACTGACAAGATACTAATCAATATCTGTACACGAAATACTTTGAGAATTGAACAGTGCTTGATAGACAGATTTTGCATGGATTTTGATACCTAAAATATTTTGCATGCGGACGTCGTTATGTATTCATTCGTATTTTCTCAATAAAAATAAAACATGGGATACGATGGATTTCGCTTTCTCGTCCTCTTTTATTTTTATCGAAAAATATAGATCGCGTCCGTATGCAAACTGTTTTAGGGATTAACTTCTATGCAAATTCATTCTTTTTTTTTCCCATTGGAAATATAAAAAGTGGCGTTCGCGTCGCTTTTACATCTATCTCTCTAGATAAATTCTCTTTTATTATTTCGTCCGCACTTGGTAGAAGGATCTCTCGATATAAGGCGTCAGTTGACCACGGACATACAAGAATAGGTCCTGCAATCCTCTCGACTATCGACCGTTCGCAAAGTGAACACTCGCCGCGCTGGGACGAGACAATGGTCGAGAGCGA
Organism: Acromyrmex echinatior; assembly: GCF_000204515.1. Next base: position 590,394 of record NW_011626968.1, read on the forward strand.
TGAGCGACGTACTCGCTCGAGGTCCTCGTAGAGGGAATCTCCTTTTTCCCGTCGTTCTCTTTTTTAAATCAGCTACCTGAGACTCGGTCGTATCGCCAATGCGGAGCTCGTTTCCTTCGAACGGAGTACGTGCGCGGGCTGTGTCGTCTTTTCCGCGTATATGTCGCGTACGTACGCGCGTGCATAATGCAAAAGGACGGGCCCCGGTCGAGGAATATATCTCCTCCACCGGCACACCGCAGGCCCAAATGTATTCACCCAATTATCTTCGCATCGCCGTACCCGACGTTCCAACCTCCGCGCGTCCCTCGTTGCGCCGCAACTTTTTCCCCTCTTACTCTCTATCTTCGCCGGCGCATTTGCATGGAATGCATTCATATGAAATCGACCATTCTTCCGCTGACTTCTCCGGTCTCCTTCTCTCTCTCTCTCTCTTGTCTCTCTCTCTCTCTCTCCCCTCCCCCCCTCCCTCCCTCTTTTACACCCTCGCGCAAGCACATTCTCGCCACGATCGTCTACGTGGCACATCTTTGGGTTCTCTTCACAGCGCGATAAATCCCACTGAGGATACTCCGAACTGTAACGTGCGTCGCAGAAAATTGGTTCGTCAGTAATGACGTGCTCTCTTTCTCTCCGTTTTTGTGAGACACACACTTGCCGCAATATTATAATTCGAATCTCTCAAAACTTCCAATAGCATTCTTCTATGAAGCAAAATCTACACATTTCTACTATTCACATTAGCATATAAAACGTTAATATATTATGATTTGTATCTTCCACACAAGCAGTGAGATTTTTCCAAAGATATTACTACTCTAGATTAGCATTTTAAGAATTTTACATTGTATTTTATTTACGTAATCTACTTTATCAAATCATTAATTTCAAGGCTTTATAAAATATTCTGCCCTCCCCCCTCTCTCTCTCTTTCTCTATTTATCTATCTATTTCTCCATCTTAACATATAAATGAATGTTCTGAAAGCTCACGCTATGTTACGACTATGGAAACGATACGCAACGTAATCCGACGTATGCATGCGTATAACGCTATCGCGTGTATAATCCATACGGTACATAAACGGCGAAACTGGAGTATATTATAATGTCATTGTAACAAGTATTACAAGAACGCTATAATGAAATAACAAAGTACTGTTAATTATGCACAAGTACATACACAGAACGTTATCGATCAGGGTTTACAAAGAGATGAAATTCGCGTAAGACGAACAGATTCATTTTGTTGGTGTGCTTTCTGCCTCTACTGTAGTTAGACTTCCAAATGTAGAGCCCTTAAGAAAATTACTTAGAAATTCAATTAATGAACTTAAGAAAATTAGACAGTTTACACACACACACACACACACACACACACACACACACACACACACACACATATACCGCATAATAGAAACAAATCTCAAATTCAATTAGAAAGCGCAAATAAAATTAATAACAAAAAATTATTATTTATATACAAATATTAAATAGAATATTTATTTTGCTTCTCGTAGAGTTTACCTGATAATCTGCATATCCATTTATATTAGTTTATTAAACATACATTAGAATTTTATGATGTTATTAAACCGTAATGTAATGTATCACAAATTATAAAAAGATAATTTGTAAAATATCATGAATCTGTATATTAAAATCTACCGCGAAGAGGAACTGGAAAGCAATATGAAAATCCATAACAGAGAAACTTCAATTAAAGGAAACCACCATCTGCCCCGAAGCGATAACATCGCAGAGGTATTACATCAAAGAGAACGCAGTTAAAAATTCTGAATAAGACTTTGCGATGCCTTCGAAATAACCTTGGGAAATAGCTCTCACTTTCTCAATTTATTTCCTTATTTCACTACCGTCAGTTAAGACCGCCTGTACAATGCGGATCGTCTTCAGGGTCGTCCACGAGCGACAGACGGGAAGAAAGCCGGAGATGCTACCGTACATCCGGACAGGTCGCCATCCCGAAGGCAGAGAAGTGACTATCGAGGAGATAAGGAGAACAAATGAGTGCTTACGGCACGAAGGAGGGTAAGTGATATCTCCATCGTCTTCGTCGTCAGGCAGGCAGCCGCGTCACAAAGCAACCAGGACTAAAGAACTAAGGAGATGCACGATAAGAGCGCGCGACGAGGAGAATGAGGAGTGAGGGCGGGATTCAAAGACGTCCGATATTTTACGAAGGTGCTGGAGGGACAGCAGGGAAAGTATACAGGGTGTACGAAGGGCGGAAGGAAGGAAGGAAGGAAGGAAGGTCCTACACCGTGACGCGGCAGGGGGTTGCGTGGAAAGCGACGGATGGATAGGGTGGGCGGGAGCTGGCGTTTTCTGTTTAAGCAACATCAAAGAGCTTGTCGCAAATTTTCTACCATCCCCGTCCCTTCCTCTTCTCGTCCAGGATCATACGAGACTGTGTTCCGTCTACCCACGTCTACACACTCGCGTCTACACACAACGCGTTCCAGCCCGGAGTTCCGGAGTTCCAGGCGATGGTTTTAGGGCACCGAAGAATGGTGAACGTCGTGAGTGGCAATGGGTGGCAGCGGCGGGGGGCGCCCCCCAAAAGGGGAAAAACTTAGGCCGCCGCCGGGGGGTTTGGGGGGGGGGGGCGGCTGCCGCGGTGGATTTTGGTGGATGCATAACGGGGGGGGATAAAATAACTTCTCCATCCATCTTCCTTCCTACCTCTCAAACGCGACGCGCGCCAACGCGCGTATGTGTGCGCGCATTCAACGAACGTTTACGCGCACATATACGTACGCTACATACATATTTGTGAATATGTATTTGGGTGAGGGTGATGTGCGTACATGTGTACATACAGCTGAGAGTGAGTATCAACGACCGCGGGGCGCGATGCACTGAAGAGATAATTAAACTTCCTTCCGATCGTTCTCACGAGTTGTGCATGAGAGGGAGCCAAGTGGCGTCGGACGATTAAAGTGCCCGATGGTTCTACGCGAATCTACACCGCTTCTCCGTCTCTCGCGGAGAAGCTTTTTTATTTGCTTTTTTTTCCTGAAGAGTAAGTTTTACTTGAGAAGCTTATGCCGAATGCTAATAAGAGCGCCTTTCAGCATCGAAACCGTGACACTTATCTGAATTGACCTATATATTCCGCATGAAAGAGTCGTGGAATCATCGCCCAATTGCATTTTTATTAGGAATATTATTAGACACCTAATTTTTTATTTAAAAAATAATTTAATATTGAAAAATGTTCCATATAAAATGTTATTGTCGAAAAGACTTTGATGCTTATTTTAATTCGTTGCATTGATTTATCAACGAGACACACTATGGAAATAGTTAATCGGATTTACCGCTAATACATTTTAATAATGAAAGTTATATATATATAACTTTACTAAGCTGGGTATACACTGCAAGTTGATACAGGACGGCTGCGCATTAAACAAAATTTGATGTTAATCACTTTTGGCAAGTTATAGAATCGTTTGACATAAAAGCAACGAATTATTTTTATATTACTAAGTAAATACTTAATATATTGTTTATATATGTAGTGTGTTTTTTTTTCCAGAAATGATCATAAATAGGACATTCATTAAATATAATGAAAAAGTTAAAGTTGCACATTTATCGCGATTTATATGCTGCTTATAATATAATTAATATAGTATACAATCAATTAATCTCTTTAACTTTAGTTTTACAGCAATTTCTGTAGTAAATGTTCCTCCTACTATCGACAAACATGGAAAGTATGATTTTGCTAAAATATTCAAAAAGCTAGATGCAGATTTAAAAATAATTTTGTTGGGTCATAATAATTATGTAAAACGCTTAGTGCAAAAGTTTTAATATTAATTTTCTGGCAACCAATTATACAAGCGTCCTACATAATTATTTTGATAACCCAAACAAAATTAATATTTTCAGAGCTGTAGCTAAATTTTTAAATGCTTCAGCAAAAGTCGTTTTTTCGATGGATGAGTAAGAAATTAAAATAAACTTAGCATACCTATTTTCGTTAAAATAAAGCATAGCGATAACGCACAACATTGACTAATTTAAAGACATATCATACAAACGGGGTCGCGATGACGCGATCTTTGACCCCGAATCGAAAATACAAGTGCTCGACGTCCACAAAATCCACCACTACCACCATGCAGAATGTGTGCTCTTTCTCTCTTTACAACCCCGTCTCTATAGTTATCCTCGTCGTAGCGCACGCGCGTCGCTATTTCTCTTCTCACTGCTCGGCCATAGCAAGGGTAGCATTACACGTGCACACGTCTATTACGTGTGTCCGCGACTACATCTATGTAGTCGAAAACTTGTGCTTGCAGCAGAATGAACCTAGGATATCAAATTAAATCTGGCACGTACAACGTGTCTTTAATCGTATTTTTTTCCTTTCTCTGGTACTTCGGTAGCGGTCTGGATTGTAAAATGCGAACCTACGCATTTTATTGTCCTACTATTCTTCTTTATTTTTGGAGTATTTGTCGTACATGTAAAATACTAATAGACGTTATTTCATTTTACACATCACATATCTTTCGCGTCGTGCAATCAGAGAACTAGCGGTGCATTAAATTCTCTCCTATTAAAAATTGTGTTAAAGATTAAAATGTTAATTGATGGTACAAATAATATTTTAAAATTAACCCTCCCCCAGAGCTGACACCAAAATCTGTACAATCATGTATCAACACAGTTATTGTCGCTAAGTCTATAAGACCTATTTAATTTATGCTAATTAAAAGATACTAATTAATTTCAAGGATCAAAATGACAAAGTGAATATTAATTACGTTTTAATAAGAATAATTCAAATTTGCAAACATTGGAACATTAAAAAATTGAATTATTTGACAATAACAAATGATTTATTAAGACCGTAGGCGTTAAATTCTTATTTGTTGTGAATTATTTGATATTTTTGACAGAGTTTATAACTGAATGGATTCAATATAAATCTACCGTGAGAGTTCCGAAGGGTTAAATATCTTAATACAATTATACGAAAGAAATTTATTTATGTACAAATAATTTAAATTGTCTACATTCTAAGATTGAAATTTGTCACGTAATAATTTTTATAGACATTTAGTGAATAGACAACAGATAGGAAATAAAGACTCTAACGATCTTTTAATGCTTAAATAATTCAGTGTGAATTTATATTATATACTACATATCTAATCCTACAAATCGCGCGTTGAATTTAATTCTTAGTCTTGAAACACAATTCTACATAAGAGAATTAGCGTAGTAATATCACAAATTAAGTTGACAAGCAGTTTAACAATATTTCTCATGGGCCTCTTAGAAAGATCTTCATAATTCGATGCTGACAAGTATCTTATTCCAATTAAGTGAGAAGACGAAAAATTGTCAAACCTCCGCCATCGTGCGTTCTTACGCGTTATCCGTGAAACGGATGGATTTATGCTATCGACACCCAAGCGCCCGCGACCCTTATGGGAAGGCGCATCATCAAGGGCCGACGACCACGGTGCGACGATCCGAGTAGTGACCGCACCCTCCGCGTGGCGGCGTTCCCTCGCAAGGGTCGCAACACCGAACGAAACGAGGGTGAGTCTGAGGCCTGAAGAGAGTGAGGGTTGGTGACGCGCGTGGGCGCACGCGCCGAATCTGGCTTCATGATGGTGGGGACGTTCAGTGTCACTTCGTGCCGGGCGTTGCGGCGCCTTCAGTCTTTGATCCGCAACTGCCGCGGTTGCGTACCGTCTCGCACTCGCAGTGTCTCCCCGCGACCAACCGAGATTAACGACCCCGTCCGTCGTCGTGCGCGAAAGGAGGAGACGTTGCGTCCGGTCGCGGCGGTGACAGACAAACGGTCAACAACGAGCAATCTTTATTAATATCTGAATGTACGATTTTTAATCTTGCAACGATCAACGCGTCACCAGGATTATGGAAAATTGAAATTTTCAAGATTTCCATTCCGAGACTTGTGGGGAGACGATCGCGTCGTTGGTTCTCGATAATTCTCGATAACGATCGGTGATTCTTCTCCGGAAGTCGACAACTAAATCACTTTGGAAGTCTTCTCGGAGAATCGACAAACAGTCGGCAACTTCGACGTGACACTTTGGAATCGGATAGGGCGGACTAAGCGGAGGAAATTGCTCCGATCGACCTCACGAAAAGTCGGAGCACTGTCGCGAAAGTTCTCTCGCTGCTCGAGAATCCATAGGTGACGTTCGATGGTCTGTTATCCTCGCTGACGCGAGCCATCGTATAAAGCCCGGGGATTTTCGGAGCTGCTCCACTCACGCTCCGCACCAGCGCGGGATCTGCGTGCGCGTTTCTCGGCCCGCTGACCCAATTAGTTTTCGCACAATCGAGCAGCGCTCGCGGCTAAGAGAATGCCCGTGAGCGAGGGTCCACATAGCGTACCGGCCGATCGTAGTTTTACGAAACGTGCAGATTGAATTCTACGACGTGAGCTTTGCGCGCTGCGAACGTGCTCCCTTTGACGCGCGTCGGAATTCGTTGTGCGCGCCGGCTGCACCGAGCTGAAAGCAGTTCACTCAACGGTACAGCTTGGAAGAGGCTTTGGAAACCCCTCGGGATTTCAGTCATTTCATCGAAGTGGCGAGGTGGTGAAATTACATAGTCGATCGGATAGTGGTGTTTCTATTTTTTTTTTTTTTTTTCCTGTGGAGTGTCGTGAGCGCGATTTTGGAGTGTACCCTCCAAAGCCAAGTTTGGTGAATGAAGGATACAAGAGTATCGGCTCTCGCGAGCGGATAACGCTCGCTCACGATCCGGAGCACGTTTATAAGAGTGTCGGTCGAAATCGTCGAGGAAAAGGTCGACGCCGAGCAAGTTCAGACCACGCTGAATCGCCGTGTCGAACATCGCTCGCGGGAGGAAGTTGAACTTTCTCGCTGGCGTTGACAGATCGATAACAAAGTTTGCGTACGCGAGTTTCTCCCCCTGTCGTCGTGCCTGCCGGCCGTGCGAGAGGTAGCGCGCGGAGTCTGCGGCACCCTTCTGGTAGCACTCCACCTCCTTGCCACGGCGGACGTGAAATGTGTTTAACATTAAACGACCCCCGCGCCCGTGCGTCCTGAGTCCCTGCGGGGCCAAGCTCACCAAGCGCTCACCCGTAAACGTCCAGGATCAATGAACTCGCAAACGTGACTCGCAGCGAGTTCGATCAACGTCACCCCAAGGACGACGACGACGACGACGACGTGTCACGTAACCGGTGCATCCTGCGCGAACTTGGGGTGATATGCGATCATAGAAACGGTTCTTAAAAGGAGCCGACTGTCGCGCAAGACTTTCGATGCCGATCGTGCAACGCCCGCCAGAAATCTGACATCCCAACGTTCCAACCATCGTGGAAGCAGCCTGTCGTTTTCTTTGCCGACCAAGGAGTACCTTGTAAAGTATCGTCGGAAGGAGGAGAAGCGACAAGAGAACGCCGTTGAGCGCAAACGGGGTGTCAGGGGCTCCTCTTGCCCCAAACTCACCCTTGAAGGTACCGCAAAGTGCGCAACGGTGAAGGGCAACGGCGGATTCGGCGATTACTCGGCGGCGGGTGAATTTGAAGTCTGGGGTGACGAACACCACGCTGCGGATGGTGGTCTAGACCGTCAGGTGGCGAGGCCGCCTTCGCGGCAGCAACGATGCGAAGGCGGTTCTTCCCTGAGACCGTTGCTTCACGTAGCGCATTGTGAACTCCATTCGCCACGGGAGGCTGAGCTGCTACGTCTCGATCATCTCGAGGGCCTCGATCACAAGTCCGTCGAGCACGACGCGTACTCGATGATGGATAACTTTCACAGTCCAGTACCGCCGCCGTTACCACGACGCCACGTCCGGTAAGAGACGTTGTTAAAATTATATATCTGGATTTGGTATTGATGCTTGTTGAATAAGGATATATCCGAGAGATAGTTTCGAGCGGTTACAGATCAGAGTTTAGCAGTTGGACTCGATTAATGTTTAGTTCCCAACGGGCTCCTTCAACGGAATATGAACAAGCAATTACGGTTTGGCAATAAGTGCGGAAACTGTTGGATTATTGCTTGAACATTACCTATTCTGCAAATTCGAATATCGCCATTTGCATAAAAAAATGCTAAGTCTCAAAATTAGCATGCAATATATTTGTACAACTAATAAGTACATGTTGTACTTATTATCTACAAATACATTATGTTCTAATTAACCTTTACGTACAGCTACGAAAACTACAGTTAAGTTCTAAAGCGTCCTGCTTGAAGTACAGAATGCAAGTAATCTTCCGCCTTACGGTGATTGATAGACGATGGTTCAAAGTTTTTTTACCTCCATTTTAGAACTTCAAATCGTATAACCAGCTAAAAATTTTAACTAAAAGTTAAAACGCTGTTTCAATTCAGAATTAAAAAAATACTCTCTTGAAAAGTTGTTAAGTTGGAGATGTGTCATTTTTCTATCAAACGAACGACATGTAAAAAATTGTAAACAAATATTTTCTGACACAATTAAATTGTTAAAAATCTCGGATGCTTTGATTCGCATTTTATAATTTCTTCTCATAGAAAATTTAAAAAAATACATATAAATAAATGTTTTCGAAGAATTCTACAATATTTTGATACGTTGAGGTTAATTATTATCTCATTTTACGCCATTTCAAACGCCTATTAGCTTGGCAATTTCATATATTACAAAAATAATTTAAGTATTGAATTGAATCAACCAATTGCGCTATTCATATTTATTATTCAAATTCGCCATTTTAAATCAAGTGTGCCATTGAGCGACGATCGATATCAACGTGCGCGTCGAAACGACCCGTCATTAACTCCATCCCTCGAGCGTGAAACCCGTCGAACCTCACTGTGTATTTCGAGTGCGCTGTGTGAACTATATTGGTCCGTAGCACGCACTCGAAATGTCATGCCCCTTACTCCCTATCTTTGTTTTTCGCTCGACGTGCCGTCCGTTCACGTCATGGATCTTAAACTGTCGAACCGAGATTCGCGCGCTTCGCTACAACGTGCATGGAACGTCACGTCGTACGCAATCCTTGCCGTTCTCCATGTACACGGTGGACGAACGCGAAGCCGAAAGCCCGCGTCTTCGTTTCAGGCTGCGCTTCGTATACGACGATCGATATCGAACGAGCGAGAGGTGTACCAAAGACAGAGCGAACACCGACGACGATTTGAGGCAAATGGAACGAGAGGAGGACATCTTCAGCGTTATTCCCCTTGGAAATATTCAGGTTCCTTAAGAGCTCAGTTTCTGACGTCACGTCGTTTCGGAGCACCCAACAACCTGTTCACCACGCGATAACGAGCGCGACTAAAATATGTCGCCGACCGCGCGTCAGCGCGTACATTCGTGGCGCCCAACACGTCCCAGAGCGAGATCTTCCAAATTCTACGGTAACGCCCGTGAAGTATGCAAAGTGGCGTATAAATTCACACAACGTTCCGTAATTAAAATTAACGCAAAGCGGACCGACTGCATACTGTAACCGCACTATTACAGCGCGCCCGAAACACGCCGTGAGAACCTTTTCGAAATTCGTTCTTCCCTGAACCTGAAATGTACCTTGACGAACTCGTAAAATATGCTCGCCCTGGAGACAGGGATGTCTGCCTTTGTAACTGCACGCGAGAACGACACAAAGCAAACAACAGACGGAGAGTAACGACAGGGAAGAGTCTAGAACTAGGAAATCCACGCATGCCGTACTCTGCCCCGAGAGCAATCAAAACAACCCCGGAAATCCGCGCACGTTAGTCTTAGCGAGCGCGATTCGCCGCGGCTCGTAGAAAACACACGTTGTAATCCGACGGATTCTGTCGTCGCGAGCGACATCCGAGATGCGCGCGACAAGGAAGATGCAAGCGCGCGGTATGCATCGCGGGAGCGAGTGGTATGCGAGAGAGAGAGAGAGAGAGAGAGAGGGCCCGAGCATACGATCGATATATACACGCACACGGGGATGAGAGAAGAGTGTACGCGAGTAAGGCAGAGCGCACGACGACGCGACGCGACGCGACGGCCCGCCGCGGGAAAGGCAAACAAAGTGATACCGAGGAGAGGAAGCCGCGCGACGAGAGTGGCGAAGGAAGGAGCATAGGACGAGAAAGCGACGGTAGGAGGAAGAGACGGGTTTAGAAAGGGTACGTCGAGTATGTAAAAGGCGTGCGGCGCGGGACGGCTGCACGGCGCCGACATTTCGCGGTGAAGCAGGCGACCCCATAGCCATGCATCACCCTGTCCTCTACCAACAACTACCCGCTATAGCTGCACCTACGCGACCCTCTCGCAACTTCTCTTCTCTCCTCCCTTCTCTCCTTCTCTCTCTCTCTCTCTCTCTCTCTCTCTCTCTCTCTCTCTCTCTCTCTGTTTCCTTCTCTCTCTTCCTTTCTCTTTCATCGCCGCGCTTTGTCGCTTCCGCCGCAACTCGTTCTTTCTCGTTTCGTTTTCCGTCCTCGCGTTTTTCTCCGTTCGGAGAGCTTTTTCGCCTCTCTCCTCTCATCGTTGTCTATCTTTTATCTCTTCCGTGAGTACGGCCACGTCTCTCCCGACTATTCGTGCCCTGGTTTTCCCTCAACACAGTTCGACCGCCGTCGTCGCTGGTCTTTCTTGCCACTCCGCAATGCTTCCTAACGCTGAAATTTCATTTTATGCACATCGCGTAACACGCAGCCAGCACCATTACCTCATTTTGCCGTTCATCCCGTAATCTCGATGCGTATTCGCGCGATGTTCATTGGCGGATGCAACGCGACGGAACGATGCTACGCCGGTTGAACGACGAAGGAAGAAACCGAAGAGGACGGGGAAGACAGAGCGAGCTTCCGCCGCACGGATAGGCAGCGTGAAGAATGGAAATCGTATTTCCATAATATCCTAAACTGCTTCCGCGTCGGTGAAATGCGAACGGAGACACCGAGAGAGAACGTCGCGGGAAGAATCTTACAGAGGCGAGCGAACGATTTCCATCGTTCGATATTAGCCGACTGTAGCGTAACACTGGAGACGCAGCGGTTTTTCACGATATGAGGAGGGTAGGACCGAGGTGCCGCACCGAGAGGGCCGTGAGGAGGTGATAGATACTTCTCGCTGCGAGAGAAAGAGAGGGACGGGTGGGTGAGAAGGAGAAGAAAAAAGATGAGAGAGGTGGAGAGAGAAAAGTGCGCGGAGAATTCTCTCGGTGGAGATAAGGGTTTTACATTCTATGTTACGCCACACTGGATGAGCGATGGTACGACTTCTCTCTTCCCACCGGAATATTCCACTTACCGGGATATTGGTACACCGATGATATTTCTCTACGCGGGCGCACGGCAAGCACGTTCGATATATCGGCGTGACAAATCGTATTCTAGCTGGGCCCACCGCTTAAAGCTATCGATACTTGTGAGAATATAGCGATTAGCCAATAAGTTCAATTCCTCTCTTGCGATTTTTGTAATACATCTCGGGATGACATAAAGTTAACGTATACTGAGAGAGAAGCGTTTGATATTTGTAACTTGCATGGTAAAATAATTATTGTGTTAGAAGCTCCATTTTTATACTAAAAAATAATGAGCAGTGCTGCAAAAAATTTTGATATTCCAACAACCAGTTTGAATTTCCAACATAATTATTTTGATGGTTCAACAAAATTATTTTTACATGTGTATCTAGCAAAATTTTAGATCTTTCAGTAAAATTGTTTTTTCCGCGTATCGCTGTTATAATGATAACAATAATGTAGTGTTTCTATTTTTATTAGTATATTCTATATAATAAAAATATGTAATTGGCATTGAAAATGATTATAATTAATATTGTATTATAATTATTTTCGATTAGTATATATTTTTTATATATAAAACTAAATATATAATTATTACTAACATTATAGTCATAAAATAATTATAGTTAAAGGTTTATATAGCTATAATTATAGGTAAAATAATTACAGTTAAGAGCTCTACTTACAGTTGTTATCGAGGTTGTTATATTTATAATAACTATAAAGTGGAATTCTTAACTATAATTATTTTACCATTATCGCAATATCAAACATTTTTCTCTCAGTTTGTTAATCGTGGTACTCTATCCATTATATATTATTTCTATGTGATTTTACACTAAAATATAAAGAATATATATGTAAATAGAATATATAGAATATATTTTGCGAGACGTATAAATCATTCTTCTCACTGAACAAGCGAAAGCTTGTCTTTATCTTCCAGTAGCAATACTTCTCGAGTAATTATTGATTCAGGACAAAACTGCGAGTCATCAAATATCAAGAACTCCCTAAATTACTGATTCCAACGAGGTTTTCCTGCGAAAAACTTTTCAAAAGTCTGCTGAAAGTTACAAACTTTTTTATACACACCCGAACGAGTTCATTATAAAACTCACATATTCAATATTACAGACAAGTTATTCTCAGAATTCGCTTGACCTAAAAAACAATGTAGCTGCTTTCTGAGGGAACTTCGTCTATCTCGCGAAATACTCAAAGGTAACAAGTGTCAAACACTTCTAATTCTCTTGTATCGTGCTGATGTTGTAAACAAAAAAGAGCCACTAAAACTGAAATTTCCACTGGACTCGAAACTGCTAACGCCCGACCCTCCCAACTCAACACGGCTTGCGCGGAAGTCGACGTGCGAACATAACGTGCTCCGCGTCATCATTAATTAGCGAAATCAGCCCATTGCGATATGGTTATTAGTGGGGCCGTTTCGCGTGTGACGAAAACACGTTGTCACTCTCATCGTACCTAGGGGAACTCCCGTGCCAGGCGGACATGCGAAAACACATCGAGCGCACGCTCGTAGATCTCAGATACGCTATCGCGTTATACCAGGAACTTTGGTAAGAAATAAATGTCTTCGGCCACGGTGTTGAGAACGTGTAAACAACGTCTACATTCGCATTTATTTACCTGCCCTGACAAGTAAGAAAAAAACTCTTAAACGCGCTTTAGAAACTAGAGAAAGAGTGATTCCGGAAAAGCGCCGCAAGTGCAAACGATCGTCTCCCAGGATAGACTCCGTTTCCGGATACAAGTCCGTTAAGACGGAGCGGAATTAACCGCGCGAGGGGTTTATCGGAACGCTTTATTATGCCACTACTCCTGATGATGCACATGGTGGGGATCGATTTTTGGAAACGAGGTCGGACACGGCGTTGATTGCGGGAATGTAAGAACATCGATCAACGTTTTGGTGGGAAAACTGATGCAGTACCTGCAATTCCAGGTTTTGCACCACATTACAGCAATTTATTACGTGCATTTGTTGAAATTTCTGGTATGCAAGCAGTTTAACATCCACAGAACCGGAATACGAGGAGAATGCGGGGTATAATCGAACAATGATAAAATCCTCGGTTTTCCTGTGGTAAATAATTAGGCATTAAATTTGTTACTGCAAAAATTTTATGCGTTTTCGTCTCGCTATTTTTCAAAGTTTTCCACAAATAATTTTCCATAAATCTGCAGCGACGATACGCATTGAAAATATTGCGGGATAGGAGCATTGAAATAACAAAGATCGCCTATATGTAGCTATACGTCGCGCACCGCTACCTGAACGCATTTATGGCGAATCGACGTCGGGAATACCTCCGGAATATATCCAAGTGTACATACACACCGCCACGTCACTTAGACGGCCCAGACGCAGTCTCGGCAATTGATAGGTAGTCACGCTAGGCTGACCTCAAGGGACATCAGTTCGTGTAGCGCATCGTGCGCGGGTCCGCCGCCTCCACCGCTACCCCCCTGTGGCCGCCTTAGCTTTCGTAAAATCTACTCCCAGACCCGGCGTTCGTAGCTTCCGCCTCGTATCTTTCGCCTACAACCACGCTCAATCGCCCCTCCTGGTACACCCTTTCTCTACCATCACTTCGTCCTCTTTCCATCCCGGACTCGCCGTCCTCATCGCTTCCGTTTCTCTCCTTCTTCTGTGCCGCCACCTCCGCGCCATCCCCTGTGTTCACCTACCTTCCTTTTCTTCGCCGCGTCTCTCTTTCTCATTCCCTCTCTCCTCGTCCTTTGTAAGCTCACCTCCGGTTCCATCGTCTCAACATGTCGGTGCCTCCGTTCTCCACACTGCTCGGATATCTCACCGCACTTTTACCATCGCTCTTAAACCACTCTGTATCCTGTCCTTATCGACGCATGCGTGCTCCTCCACGTTTTTCTTTCTGTCTCTCTCTCTATCTTGTCTTTTTTTCCCCATCCTACTTTACCACCCTCCTGGAGCGATCCCGACGCGTTCCGCCTTCGTCTGAGGGTTTTCTCGCTTCCGCCACTGACCACCACGCATTTTTCATCCTCGCCACCCCTGTGGCGAGTAACAACCAGCACTGTTCGAGTGACTCGGGATTTTAGTCGTTCCCCTTGATCCGCTTCTTCGCACTTACTCCGCCTGAGCGATTCGCACCTAATACTTTTCTAATAGGAAAAAGACAATATCAAGATATATGGGAAATTCTCCTACACAAATGCACATTCGACGAATGCGAAAATGTCATTTCATAATATTCCGGATTTTTAAACATTTCTTAATATTATCATTGTTCATCATAGAATTAATTGTGAAGAAATTATATATATAATTTCTGGAAAATATACCGTTGTGTTCTTGGAAAATTTTAAAATATCTAATAATATAGTATCTTTTTATTATATACCAATTCTATATTAAAAACATTCGTTAATTTTTATCTTAATTAAATTAAAAATTCAACATTCTTATTTTAAGCTAACTTGATAATCATTTGTTCATAAAATTTCTCGCACATATTATCTTAATGTAAATTTTATAATAATAATATATCACGGGATTACGGCTTGTAAGAAGACACGTATGGCAAATATTAGCTTTAACTATAAGCTGCTAGATATGGGCTTTAGAAGAACAATTATATTTAACTTATAATAAGCAAAAATAATATTTACATTTTTCATTTTAAAAGAAATTAATCATTTTTGTAACTATCCTCATTTTAGCGCGATTTACTTCTAGTAGACACAATTAGACGCCACGCGTTTAGATTTCTCGCCGTTTCTATTATTTCTACTGTTATCGCATCACATTCGCTGCTCCACAATGGCGAACATGCGCACTGAATTTTCTATTGTTATTTGCAGACTATCTGCGCTCAAGGACTACCTCTACGAATTCCATCTACGATTTTTTTCGCGCAAACGTCGCTCGGTCGAGGCACTAATATCTTTTGTAACAGCACAAAGGCGAACGACTCTTTGGAGCAAATTAATTACTCCGGCGTATTAAACACAGCGAGATGCTACATTATTCTATCAGCTTTCTTATCTTGCGTCAGCTTCGACGTCCTCGGAGAATTAATTAATTAATTTTCCTCGCTCGTGCACTGCATCGATACAAAGCCTCGGTCCCTCGAGCGCGCGCGCTCGCTTGCGAGCGAGCGAGCGAGCATCACCAGATAATCTCCATTGTATGCTATATTTTCGAAAGTGCAACATTGCGTTAATGCCGATAATGGGTTACGAACTTTATCAGCGGATTGGCAACAGGCTCGCTGCATCCACCGACACACAAAGGACCATTTAGTTCGGTGACTGACCGGCCATACGGTGACGCACCGCACACCCGCATATCTAAAACGAATTTTAATAAATCTCGTCGGGCGTTAAATTACTCGTCGCCTCCACACACACACACACACACACACACACACACACACACTCGCTGCACTATTCGCTGCACCCTCTCTTCAATTTTCCAACGCGCCATTAGATTCTTCGTCTGTTTATGCAAAGGATGTCGTTTTCGCGGCTCAGATTAACTTTCTTTTAATTACGCAATTAGTTGTTTAAGGAGAAGCGTGAAGCTCCCCAGGCTCATCGGAAGACAATTGGGGGAGATCCGAACAACTACTTCCATCGTTCACGGACGTAGCAAGAAATGCCTCTTTTCCTGAACTCCGGTCTCAAGTTTCCTTAGACGGAACCAGGGTAGCTACGCTTCTGGCCTCTGTTCGTTGCCTCCGGAAAATCGAAACACGGCGAAGACGGAGTCTCTCTCGCGAATGCGAACGGGGAATACAGAAGCGGACCACCTACTGTCTATAGAACCCGATTCGGCGACTGTTCTGTTCTGTTCTGTCGCTGAGAGGCATTTAACGCGGGACCGTCTGCAACGGACTTCGTAATTTAGAGCCAATCTCCTTTATTATCGGCAATGTCTACGCCCCGCTGGGGACCTTTCCGTAAACTCCGCTCGTTAGGCGGTCGAACGTACAAACCGGCGTGAGCTTCTCAATGAGCGGCGGATAGGAATTTACCGGAAGACATCAAACGAAACGTAAAGACGATTACATTGAATAGCGCTGCTTAATATTTGATATCTCGTGAGTATTCCGGAATCTGATTAAGTCGTCTCCGGTCACTCGCTCCGACATTCATACGAGCCAGTCTTTTTCTATATTCTCGAGGAACTTCAGTTGATATATTTTTCCGCGAGATTACGTTTTTCCAACGATTACTCGTCCCTCGTCGGGAATTCGTCCGAAGGACGAAGGATATATTATGTCCAGGCATCTGATCTTTGATTACTGCAATCGTTCCTTTCTCTGTTACGCTATTCCATTTACCTCATGTCTTTGGATTTGCACAAAAAACCTTTTGTACGTACCATTGAGTCAACGACCAGCTGCCTGGCTATCTTATCTACCAATAAAGAACGTGGATCGAATGAAATTTTTTGTCGAAAAACATCAACCAGTTATCTCTTTGATCGCCATTCTATTCTCAAGTTAATTTATTGATTAAATCGTTGTAATACATAAAAATTGTTATATAATATAAAATAATTCTAAGATTATAATCCAATAAGTATTCTTTCAATTGAAAAAAAAATTTAACTGTAGCGAAAAAATCAATAGCTACATAAAATATTTGATTTATTGTAGAACATTCGAACAATAAACTTTGCCAGTACCGTTGTCTTTTAAATATTAAACAGATGCAGTAGATTAAATTAACTTGCATCACGCGAGTGTTATTGAGAAGTTTTTATTCGTCTCGTACTAAATAGAAAAAAATATCCGTTCTGAACTATACCTTAGATGAATATTATAGACCGCGAATGTAACAGGAAAGTTTTGCAAAAACTTGCTGATCGCTACTAACGTAGCCAACCTATGAACTTCTTCATGTAATGATAGAGTAGACAAGCGTCGCAACAAAAAGACACAATCCCGCGAGCCGGGCGAGCATTCCCCATGTCACGAGAGTCGCCTCTTATCCATGTATAATCTATCATTTGAAATCGAAAACATCAAACGTTGACATCGTGACAGTCGTGGAACATCGAGTGTAAGGGTCTGCATATCTAAATAAAATTGATAAGACGACGCATTGCATTTGTAAACAACGAGATTCATCACATTCAAATTTTAAACTTCTATTTATAAATTCTAATTTTTATTCCTAAAAGAATTTTCAACGTATTACAAACTTCTGTTTATAAATTCTGATGCTCATCTAATTTTTATTCTTAAAAAAAATTTCAAACGTACTTGATTTCTTGACGTTGTTTGTACTTTTTGCACTCAGAATTTTTGCTTTCTCTTCCTTCAACTTGATGTTGTAATAATTATCTTGAATCTCAAATTATCTCTCAAAAATTTATCTCGTTTTAAATGCAAAAATTTCTAGGGATTTCAAGCAACTCAGAAAAACTCATTATAAATTTCTATCTATAAATTCTGATATTCTAACTTCCATTTCTAGAAAAATTCTTATTAATCGAAAGCGTGCTCACATGAATGTATAATTCTTTAAATCTGAAATGATAATCATAATTCTCTATAAAACTGAAATAATACAATAGATTTGTAAAGATTTGCATTTAGTATTATTAAACTAAGATCTGCTTTGTCTAAAAATAGGATTATTTCAATTAATTGATCTTTATTTTTTTTTTAATATATCAATATTTTAATATTTGAGAATCTCCGAGTATTCTAGTCATTAAGCGGCGAAGGAGAAGCCAGAATACGCTAGCGATCTGACGATAACTAAGTGTCACCGACTGCTTATAAATGCGCGATATTTATACGCCAAGACGCACGCTCAGACGAGACGCGATGGTAGTCAGAAAGAGAAGATAAAAGGATGCGACTGAAGAGACGCACTCGTGGGTGTGTGAGATCGAGGTGGTTATAAGTAATTCATCGCCCCGTAATGCGCGGCCAAGTCGGCAGCGATGTAAATGCCGACGATGCGGCGAGTTCCAACTCAGCCAACATCCGTGCGCCTTTCATTGCTCTTATCTGCGGCTCTCAGAAGCATTTAAATCTCGAGATCTAGATACCGTGACAACGCGATTTCTTCCGTGGCTTCATTGCAATTAGCCATGCTTTAAGAAAACAGCAAAACTGTAACTTTTTTCTTTTCATTTTATTCATGTAACCGTGAAACGAGGTCGAAAAACTGTAGTAATACAAAACATAAAAATCGAACACTTGACGACGATCTATATTGTAAGAAGTGATGGATTGATCAGACTCTGAATAGTCACCCCTGCTGCGTGTTCTTTCCATGGCATTCTTTTCATGGCGACTGCTCCTCAGTATCGCTTTCCGCTTTTTTCTCGACTTCTCCCTCCGCCCCCCCCTCCCTCTTTCTCTCTCGCTCTTTCTCTTTCTCTTTTCTTCCAGGGATCTCTATCTTTACCAGCCTCTCGGTCGGCATCCGTGTATACTTTGGCATTATGTATATCCTAATCTAAATAGATTCCCTGCACTCGACGACGTCTAGGCCTATGCATCTCACGATGGCCATTAACTATTAATGACAAACGATCACATCGATGCGACGAGGAGAAAGCGCTTACGGCGCATGTAAAGAAGTAACAGTGGATTTGGTTAGGGCGGACTGCACGATAGGAGATGAAAAAGAAACGAAGAGCCAGATAAAATGTGACCGAGGGCTGGTGAAAGAGAGAAAGGGAACTGGTGGTGCCGAAGGGATGCGGTGAAAGAGGCAGGAAGGTAGAGGAGCACATCGACACACGCAGACGCAGTTATCTGTTCCAATTAACCTCTTACATTTCGTTCCCTTCCACTAAATCCCACCCTCCCCGTGCCAGATCCTCCGCCTGTCCACAGTCTGGAACGTTGAAATTGAATCGAAGCTCGCCACGCCATCCGAAATGGAAGACGCGACGAAAGTGCCGTTTCCATGGAACTTCGAAAATGCGCGGTCATTACGTTAATAAAGCGAGAGAAAAGGAAAATGATAACGCGTCTCTGTGGCGCAGCATATTATAATACGTTGAATTGGATTAATAACGACCGGTTCCAACCGGCATTATTAATATATCACGCATTGTAAATACACGTAATACATTCATGCATCTTTTTGAGAGCTTCCGGTAGACAATGGCAACTCATCGAACTTCACAAGAAAGATTGCCATTAAAAAGTACTGTACCGACTATACCAACATCTGATGTCCCCTGCTGGTTAGCTCTACCACGTTTTATATAGTCATGACACGCAGTCGTTACACGAAGTTACTTATAGTCCAAAGTACTTTGCACTTATGCTAATGTTTGCCAGTGCATATCGGCAAATCTAAATTACCATTTCCCCTGAACGCACACCCAGGAGACATTTTATATTTTATTGCTTACGTATTTTTTATTTCACTTTTTGTTAAAAGGTATTTTGTAAATGTAGCGGTAAATGATGCATTTCTTTAATATAACGAATAATTCGATATTAGACAATTTATTGTACGAAGTATCATTCAGAAATGATTCTTTTCTAATTTGATCTGCGACAATTTAGTTTCACCAGTTTCAAGTTGAAACTTATTTAGAGAAAATTATTTACACATGGTATAAAATATAATGTATGACTGCATCTTGTATCATATTTCGGTCGCCACGTGTAAGCCGTGTCTTTCTGTATGGGCACAAAATAATAACCGAAGCGGCCCCGCGCCACGTTGGATCAATATCGGTCACGGGGGTTGAAAGTACGACAAGGGGGAGAGAAAGAGCGAAAAGAGCGACGGACGCGGAGTAAGGAATCGCGCGACGGACAAGCCGGCGTAAACGAGACGAGCTCTTCATCGAATTTCAGGTTCGTAAACTTTTGCGGCATCGACCTGGGGTTCGCGGGCGTATTTCCACCGGAAACTCTTGACCGTATGTACGTACAACTTCTTGCGACGCTTTATAAATCTTGCATGTAACCGCGATCAATTTTTACGGCGGCCAGTACCGCTGCGCATAAAACTCGAGAGGAATTTTAACACCGATAAACGATGAAACAAGAATAACGACGGTGAATACGTACGAAAACGTTTAAAAGCCTTAAGAATACGATCAGTAAGGCGAGAAACGCGCATATAATCTTGCCGATCAACGCGAGTTAGAGAGACATTTCTTTCGAAAATGAGATGTAAAATTTTTTTATTCGAAATTTAATTTCTCTCTGGAAAAAGTTGAAATTAATGAAAGAATCTTGAGACTTGAGGTATCCGAGTTTGATCTTGAGGTTTCCGCGCGACATTCTATATATCATTCTGGATTTCGCATCGAATCCCTTCCGACAAGATACACCCGACGCAATCGTGAATCGCTGTGTTCCGGGCGTATCGAAAATTTGCCCGCGGAAGGCACCCGGACGTTTCTCGTTACGGTGGATAATAAACGACTAGGAATCGCTTTCCGGGCGTGCTCGGCGCGGCTGCCGGATCCCGTGGATTCGAGCCTCATGATTAATGCAGGCCTTTCGCCGGCACGACGTTTCCCAATGACAGGAAACGCGGCTCGAAAATTTCCCGCGGCTGGCGGAGCGTAACCACCGACGCGCGAGCCTCTGAGATCCGCTCTCATCGTCGTCGCGACGGCAACAGCGGCGAAGGGATAAGAAGAGGGAATCGTGGGCGCGCACCCGCCGGTATAAATAGATAATGCACTGGATAAACGTCGGTAGCTAGAATTTCAGATGAAAGAGGTCTGCGCTCGGTCGGCTTCAGGAGTCAACCGTCTCTCCGCGAGACGTTAATGACGTTAAAACCCGTCGTAAACCGCGAGATTGTCGCCCGATAGAGTTCAAGTTGAGCCGACTATGAAGATTCAAAGAAAACTTTCCGCAATTAGCTTGACCTGCTGATACTGCCACTTTTGTGCGTCTGCGACAATACAAATCTAAAATGGTAAACGTATGTTATGCTTTTGAAGCAATCCTTTTGGTAACGTTTAATTAAGATTTGTATATATAAATCAGACAATTCTGTAAGAGAATATCTAAGCGAACGTACATTTACGCGTAGCAGTGACGATTCTCTCTCGTAGTAATTAGGTAATAGTTCGAATGAATCGCGAATGATTAAAATATATACATTTCGCGATGCGCTGTAGAATCGATTTATGTTAAAAGAAATAGTAATAACAATAAAGAACGATTTCAACGACGTTGTTATATCATAAACCAAAGAATAACGATGCCGAGCCAATTTCAACGTCGCGAAAATTCGAAGTGAGGTGGTATAACCTGACAGTATCGTAAACATAAATAATGTATAACTTCATACCGCGTAATAAATGGGTAATGTGCCGTATACATTAGATTTCGCTTCAAAGGCACGCGTGATGAACGATTAGAAGGCGTTACGCGGACCCGCACGGTTTCCGCATTTATTCCACACAAGCAAAGTATAGCGGTCGCACATGCGTGCATATCTGCAACGAGCAGTCAAGAAATAATTTATAAACGGCCGGTCTTTCGCGAATCTCCGTATATAAGCTCCGCGCGCGATGTATAATCTATCAAAGGTGCAACCTGGGCTTCAAACAAGATAGATGTTCCTCACATGATTAAAGGCGCGCACTTACGTAATTAAATACGTTCGTGATACCGTGTTTACCGACCGCGTTTAGACGCGATCTCTCCGCTTCTCTATTTTACGGCGTTAAACGTTTCGGTGCTCCTTGCATCTGAGACGCGCGCGCCTCATGGAGAACCGAGCGAGCGCGCGCAAAAGCCGGAGTGGTGATAAACGACTGCGGTGCAGCCAGCAACAGTGGAGTTTATCCAGTATGTATGATACAGAATAAGTAGATCATAGCGTCGGATAAAAGCTCCGGCTACACGGCCCGCTTGAAAGAGATCCGCAGATTGCGGACGCCCGGGATCGTGTCGTCGTCCCGCGAGACGTTAATAACGTTAACCCCCCGTCGTAAACTCCGAGATTACGGTGGCGGAGGCCAATCTCGAAATCGCCGCGACGACGGCGGAGAGGTGAAACGTGTTACGACTTAAGTCGATCTACGTAATATCGCCGACTGCCATCCGATCTGTTACAGTTACAGCCCGTTGCGCTTTTGCATATACAATTCTGGTTTCCTTCTCTTGGCTGAAAATTCTTTCTCGGCTTAACCGTTGTTTCACACTGTGCAATACGTATTATTCTCTGGTCTTTTAAATATTAAATAATAAATTCCTCCTTTTGACGTGAATTTTTAACATGTTAAACGCGGCTAATGCAAACATTCGTGTTTACGATTACACGAAAAGGGCGGACGTTTTTATTGAAACATCTAAAAATTTAGCCAGATACGGACTTCAAAATAATTTCATTCGATCAAAATAATTATGTAGGGTGCTCGAATTGTTGCTACAACATTTAAACTTTTCATAGCGTTACTCATTACGCTTGAAATTCCTACGTAATTATTTGGATGTAACGATTTGACAAAATTATTTTCAGATCCGACTAAATTTTTAGGTAATTTAGCAAAATCGTTCTTTTTGTGTAAATATTGTCGGTGCTACAAAATTTCAATTTCCGATGTCGTATAATATTCTGCTGCCTGATAACTTTTATCAGTTATTATACGCAGCCGCTGCCTCGCGTGTACAAATACGCTTTGCTTTTTCCGCCTCGTGCCGCCCGTGTATTATGGGATATACGATGAAATAAATTATATAAAACTCTCACGGGAGGGCCGTATTGCGTTTCATTTAGTCCCGCTTTACAACCTCTGTGTGGCCCAACTGTCGTATCTACCTCGTGTCTCGTCCCGGAGTTCAATATGAGCGGCGCATTGTCTGCGGATTCCAAATATGCGATGAAATTCCGGAGCAGGTACCTCGTCATACGGCCCGATTGTATTCCTGTTCCGAAACTGCGACGCGCGTACCTTTAACGACGCGCGTTCGATTTTTCACTCTTTTGATCTACGCAATTAATTAGCGGCGTAATATGCACGCGTCGGCTGCAGCAAGACTCACAGAGGCGCGTGCTGAGGGGAAGGGAAAAAAAAAGACCACGGCAGTCCAGCCCGTACGAGTGTTTTTTGCAAATAATCACGTAGCGACCGGGAGAAGAGTGAACGTAATGAAAATTTTTACCCGAGATAATTAAAAGTGTATAATTAATTATGAGAGACCGCCCGGTAATCTGATGTGCCCGGCGGTACACGCCGCCAAGTTGAAACTCGGTTTACTCATAGTGTCCTCGTGTTATTCTCAGAATTTATTAACGCTGCATATTTTATATAAAACGCTGTTTCATCGAGTTACATCGCGCTACCGTTCCTTGATACGTTTTCATATTACAATTATTGTCCCCCGACGATTACGTGAACATGAAATACACGGAACTTGCAGCCTCTTACCACACATGTCAAAGCTAACAAGTCAGTGCATTGTCCGAGGGCAGATATACCACCTGCGTAAGTTCGATCGATTATTCTTTCAGTCCCTTGTTTTTCCGTGAAGTGGGTTTGTTAGCCGCGCGATGCAGCGACTATAGAGCCTATACAGCGTCGATTTATTCCAACCGTTTTCTCTTGCAAGCCGCTTTATTTTTTCATATTGCTGGATATAAATTTTCCGAATGAAATTTAAATTCCTAATCCTGTTGGATTTCACATTCGAACCGGGTCAAAAAACCAACATTGTACAATTTCATCATTATTAAGTATTTATTATAATATATATTTTTTTTATTTTTTAAATATATGGAGTATTTCGCGAATAATATATATGTAATATATGCGAATAATATAAAATAATCGACATATTTTTATTCAAATCCAAAGATATTGAAACAGAATTAAAAGGTTTGATAAATTTCGTGCGGTGTGTTTACACGGCGCATTAGTTACAGCTCTCGGTAAATATATGCGGCAAATATACCCGCTGTACATCTGTAACGATATTACGGATCGGTGTTTTCCGATGTATGTACGCGACGGCGTATCACGTAAGTTTTGCAAAAAAAAATAAAAAAAAATAAAATTGGCAACGCTCCAGTTTTCTAGCGCGCATTTATTTCGCGTTGCCTTCATGATATTCCCGTTTTAAAGCAGCGAAGTTAATTTCACGCAATGCAGATTCCGCGATTGTACATTCATCGCTACGTACATACACGGATAGCTCGACACGTACAACGGCTCGCGTGTGTGTTTACACGCTCGGCAACGCGTATGGGACGTGATCTCATATTATAACATATATCAAGAGGGCGAGTTACACGTCGAACGGGAATGCGCGTGTTTACAAGCACAGAGGATGCATGTGCCGCTTCTTTGATGATACGCTTGATCGCGAGTGTACATATTGTTTCACTTTCATGAAAATCAATGAAAGTGTCTATCAGGAAAAAAATCGCACGGTCATCCCTCGTATGATTACGATGTCATAACTCTCGTTTCTTCTTGTCGCCTTACATGCTAGAAATATTGCGAGACAGCATTAAGCTTAAAATTATCGTTAAAAAAGCGTTTAAACTGAAATTATTGAAAGAATTCGTAGATGAAAAGAAATGCTGAGATTTATACAAAGGGCACGGAATATCGCTGTCGATAGAAAAGTAACACAATTCAAAATTATAGCAACTTTTCAGTAGAGCTTTTATTAAATTCTTTCTGAATTGAAACATTTTAATTAGTATAGTAAATATATGTAACTTTTTTTCTTTCATGTTATATTTTCAATTATAATTTTTTAAAACTATGTTATGAATTTTTTTCTAAATTTAAACACTGCCTAGAATTGTGTAAATTTGATTCCTTAAATCCTTATTAGAGTGTTGTGACACTTTTCCATATAAATGTGTTGACAAATTTGTCGTTTTTCGACAACAATATATTAATCTTTAAAATCAATTTCCTTTTATCATCTTAAAAATATCAATCTTTTACTTGTGTCTCACTTTTCTATCAATGCAGCGACGTGTATAAAAATAAGAGAACGCAAATAATGATATATGAAATAATTTATTTACGGGATTTAAAGTGCGTGCGTAATGTAACTCGCGTTTCCTGCTTCTTTGCTTCATCAATTTAGGTATACAACTCTAAAAGTAAGGGGGTTCTTTTGGCATAGCAACCTGTAGCACTTTATAGCTGCGGAGTACCGCAGAGTTGCAGAGCATTCGAAACTTCGTAATGTGCGACACAATAGACATTCTTCACCCGCCTATAGATAAACGTTTCGAAGTGGTAACAGTTATAACAGCCTATCTGACCGGCCACGATAAAGTCAATCAGGTAACAATATGCAGTAGCATAGCCACTATGAACTGTCATAGCGTTAGGCTTGTAAAGCACAATTGAAAATTCATTACAAGTTCGCGACACCGCGTATCATCGGCATGTTTTGTATAATGTAGATGGGCCGAAGATATATAGAAATGTCCTGCAAAATCGTATACGTATACATCGGATGCCGCAATAAGGACAATGCCGGTCTCGATGTCGGTTAGAAAGCAACAAGGAAGTGCGGAACACTCGCGACAATATGATTCGTATGTCTACGAAATCTCAAGTAGGGAGCCAATGAAAAGTGCGACGACATTAACGAGAATCGTGAAAAACTTGTTAGAGAACGCTTTTACATACGTGATATAATTTCTAACTGTTGAATTACATTGCCTTGCCAGCATCTCGCAATGCTATGAGAATACCGTCAAGAAATCTCATTTATTCCTTAATTCAATATCAAATTCTTAAGAAATACTATAAATAAATGAAACGAAATAAAATTTTTTGTTTAATTATTTAAGAAATCTATCAAAATAATTATCAAAATGTAAATTTTACGTTATTACATAAAATTACATTTTGAGTATAAGAGAAACAAATGCAATCTCTCTCTCTATATTATTCATAACATTATGATTTTACAAATGAAAATTCTGTGACATTATTTTATCTCGAATAAAATCAAATTTATATTACACACACACATACACACACACACACACACACACACACACACACACACACACACACACACACGCACGCACGCACATATGAATGGAATACGAAAAATATATAAAATTTTCGCAGTATAAATTATTGTGGTATATAAAAAATTCTTATCGAAATCTCTGAAATATTCTTTGTTCTTCAAAATGTTGCATTAGGGACTGCGCATCAGAGAATAGTTTAACGAAGATTAAACGTCAAACTTTATTCATTTCGACAAAATGTAATTTCGAAATCAAACTTCGAGTTAAAACAGGGAACGAACGCCTGGATCTTTCATATCAATCAAGTCGAAAGTAACGCTTCATTGTTGGACTATGGAGCTCAATTAAAGTGATTAAGAAAAATTAAGCCAATTACGCGCCCATACAAGCTTCTTTGAGAAGTCGGGTCAAACGTTATACGCGTTAGTATACTACATTCCTACAACTGTCATTTAAGAAAATATTTTCAGTGATTTAAACGAATTAATGTACATTCAACTAAATTTATTATTGCTAAATGTGTTATGTAAATATTAAAGAATTAATTAATAATAATAATTTGATTGTATATAATAATAATTTAATAGTATATAATAGAAAATGGAATAACATATATGAAACAATTACAAATATGTAAATGAGATTACATTTTGTGCGAAACTATCAATTATTGTCACTCGCATTTTTAAAAGTTAAGCTTTATAAAGATAAATTATTATATTTGACTATTTCATGCTGAAAAAGAACGGAAAAAAAATTCCACTTGCAAAATTATGAAATATTTTGTGCAAATATATTTCTAAAAACTTCAAAGTGTGTGGTTATTATCATATGACAAATAGAATTAATATTAATCCAATATTATTATTGGCTATCAAATAGATTTTATACTAAAACATTACAATTTGTCCTGTTATCTATAGACTTTTTGATTAATTAATGAATAACTTTTATAATTTTTCTAACTTTTTATTACAATCTTTATTACAACTTTAAAAATGTTTCTAATCAAGTTTTTTAAATTATACAATACAATCCTATTGAGATATTAAATAAAATTGCTTGTATATTTATGATTCTCTTTATAAGTTTTCCTAATCTTTAATCGCTTGTTTTAAAAATTTTCCAAATATTTGTCAAAGAAAGCTCTAATCCAGATCGATCAAGAGGAAGTGGGAGATGGAAAATGGAACATTTCCTATAATAGTTCTTCAACAAAAAGTCCACGGCGCACCAAAGTTCGCACTCGCGTCAACGCTCGCGAAAGTGCCCTCCGGAGGGATATTTCCGGATTCAACTGCTAAAGCCAGTAGCGATGACCGGGATGCGATCTCTAGAGGGGATAATGTTCGCAAGCGCAAGAAGAAATAAATTAATCGCGTGCAAGCGGGCGTAGGTAGCCACAGAGCGTATAATTTCCGCCAGGTAGAAAATTTTCTCTCTTTCTTGAGAGGGGGAGAAAGAGAGAAAAAGGAAAACGTGACTCCCTTCTAGAGATGCGAAACGCGGTGTGCTTACGAGAGTCCGTGGAACGAACATAATATGATCATTAAGAGGGCGTCGCCGGATTCTTCTGCCGTACGAAACTCCGCACGAGGACTGCGACTGGTGCATTGCTCGTAAATAAAATCTAAGAAAGGTAGGAAATCCCCAACTTAAACGTCGATTTTGCTTCGAGTCGGTACATATGATATCTCAAGAGAGGAAATGAAAAAGAAAGAGAGAGAAAAACGAGAGAAGAAATCGAAGTGAGGGTGAATAGAGAAAGAGAAAGCTCAAGAAATGGAAGAAGATGCCTGATAATTAATTGGCCTTGCATAAGCTTTGCCCCATTTTTCTTTCTTGTTCCTTATTCTTTAATGCTACCTTCTGTCGATGGAACCGAAAATCTTCGAACTCAATTCGATGGCGGAAAGTAGAGCGATGTAAAGAACGAAGGTAAGATTTGCAAAGAGAGAGAAATGAGGTACGCCGTAATTTAAACGAAAATCTCGAGACGACTCCTTCCATGGCTGGCGATGCCCTTAGAAGTATAACAATGATGAGGAACGTCGATGTACGAGGGCGCGTCCCTTGCTTCTTGAGACGTGAGGTTTAAAATTTCATACCGGGCTATGTCATGGAAAAGCCGGTTTCGTCTTCGTTTGTGTGCACGATGTGGGTGGATATTACAAACCGAAATTTGACCCATTCGCGTATCCGTAATCCCAGACGACTTAATATCCCTTTGCAGTAGATATGCAAAAAGATTAACCTCCTACAAGCTTTTAACTGAATTAATATGTATATGGAAAGCTCGTTTTACGAGATGTCTGAAATTATTTGCACAATTCACACAATTGAACGAGAATAAAGAAGGGAATAAGAAGAATAGATATTTATTTTATATATCCATTAAAAGCTGTGCCTCTGTCTCTAATAATAATTTCTAAATTAATATTTCTTTGTAAACGATACTAATGTATTTTTTATTTCGTACTTTGTTGAAATAACAATATAATATTATCTAAATAAATTATAATATATCGCTGATTTGATAAAAAAATAATATTTTAAAATTAGCAACTTTTCAGGAGAGCACATTTTTTAAATTCTGAATTAAAACAACTGTTTGAAGAAAAAATGGCATAATTCTAAATAGGATGTCTTTCTATATAATTATTTCATTCTATTACCGATAATATTCTCTCATGTTATTTAATTTTAAAAAAATGTTTTTTTTTCACTAAATTTCATTATTGTAAACTGATAAAAGGACAGCGATGCTTCTAGCCTTTAGCAATAAATTGGAAGAGTTACAAATGTATTATTTTTTCAATAAAGAAATGTAGAATCGTCTTTAGAATTGATTTTGTGTCATCATCTAAAAAATACGAATTTTTTAGTAATGTCACTTTTCTATTAAACAAGTGATACATCAGAGTAATTGGTTTCAGTATCTATTGGTAACATGTCTTCCTACTATTAATATTTTGCCAATATTGGCAAGTCCACGGCACATTTAACACGGAGACCAGACAGATTCCAACCGATCGGCAAACGGTAAACTATTTACGTGAGAAAAAGCGGCTTATCATGTCGCAAAGAGCCGAACGATACGATGGAGAAGCAAGGCGATGTCCTTGCAAAGATCGAGAGAACCAAAGCATAGAGAGGTATTCGAGCAGATAACACTCTCGAGGACGCGCGAATAAAAGCTCGACCGCTTCGAAAGAAGGATCCTGCGAAGAGTTTCTAAGGAATCGGCGTCGGGGCGCCACGGCGAACCCTTTAAAGAAAAACTGATATAAAGTAATGGATTTCCAAGGTGTTCGGTAATCACGCTCGTAAAGATCGTTTGCCGGGTAGTTCGGCGGGTGGAGACGAGAAGATCATAGAAGGGAGAAGCGAAGAAAATGGCGAGATGTTGCAATGGCGGAGGGACAGTCTGAGAGGTGGCATTACATCTGTCGATATCTCCATCACTCGCCGATAAAATAAAACTCCACCGAGTCCGTTTCTCCTCTCTTCCTCTCCTTTCTGTTTCTCCCTCCCTCCCCTCACCCTCTCTCTCTCTCTCTCTCTCTCTCTCTCTCTCTCTCTCTCTCTCTCTCTCTCTCTCTCTCTCGCTCGCTCGCTCCTCGACGAAGTAATTACAACTTCGTCGATTAGATCCCATAGAAACTGCCATGCCGTTGTGTACATTGATGTGGCGCCGTTCTTGCACACACACAACCGTTCGCCGAGTATTGACGACAGACAGACGCCAAAATCCACCCAGGATTGACAGCGACCATTCCATTCGATTCTCGAAAGTTTCGCGGAAACTCCCGAGAAGATCCCACATATAGTATCGAACGTTATCACGGTCGAAGTGTATGGGAATTGATATGTGGTTCCGAGATGAAGGAACTTGGAACTGGTCAACAGTCAGATGAATATTAAACTTGCAATTAAAGTCGGACATACTGTGACTCAGGGGATTTTATGTAAAGCTAACAACGTGCACTGCGGGTAACTGACCACTGCAACAGACAGTTCGGATTATTCTCGGCTTTCGTCGCATCAAAATAACAGTTTTGAAAAGCGTTAAAGTTCAAACTTCGTTGACTGATATAATCAGCGATGCGACGCATATTTAGAGTAAAATATAGATTTCGGCAGGAAAGAAATCGAGAAATGGTCGAATAGTACGATAACAGAAAGGATCAATATCTCATTGATCTCTGTTTCTCTCGAAACGCTGAACACATGAATCTCGAAGAATTTCAAGTTTGTGAGCTACTCTTCGCTAGATCGTCTTTGAGAGCAATCCACACAATTGTCGAGACTATAAAAGGGAATAATGCGAACGAGAACTCGTCCGCACAGAGAAAGATGTCCCCAATGCCAGCGAAACAGACCAGAATGTATGCGACGCAATGCACATGTGCGAAGTTGAGGTCAGTACACCTTCGCCTCCCATACATGTGAGCGCGAATGCGCTCTGGGACGTACGCGAGCACTATCGCGTGCCCGGAGAAAGATGATGACGTATGCGTGATAATATCTTTGTTTTCAGCTCGCTCGCAATGTAGTCCGCCCTCACCTACGCTCAACTCCGCCGTTATGTATTTGCGATGACGCAAAATTTCACTGCTAACTATGAACCAGTTCCGCGACGGGGTAACATTTCATAATTATGTAACGTGGCGTCGCACGTAATTGAATACTTCAGAAATATACTTCCCTAATGAAAATTAGTTCTGAAATTACATTGAATTTCGCGTTTTGCGCTCCGAAGCGATCTTGATGAAAAACTAATATATTCATAGATATTAAATGCGAGGCGTTTATCAACTGCAAAATTTTAGCAAGCCAATATATATTGTAGTCAGGAGTTCGATGCTAGAGATTCGAGCTGAAAAGCAACGTACACGGTGTAATTTCTGTAACGACCGATAAGGGTACTTGCGTATGCTGTACTGATTATAGCCGCCCGTAAAAGAGAATCTCTTCTTGTCTTGTTAAGAAAATGTCGTTACACAGATAAGGAGGTCTAGCATTACCTCCAAGTATTACTTTTCGAAGTAGGTCGATCCATCCGAGGACTTGAAGAGCGATCCCTGCTAGTCGACATACTTAAAGCCCAGCTGGGAAATCGGTACATCACGTAAGAAACATAGACGAAGTCGTAGCGAGAAAATCGAATAAATATTTTCACTTGTACGGTCTCACATATACTCGAATATTTAATATTAAACAAAGTCTTATTAATTTTTAAAAAGCTAGAAATACACAGACATTTTTAGAGAGTAATCTTCTTTAAAGAAACGAATATATTAAATTGAAAAAATCTTTCGCGTAATAAAATTCGTAGAAATATGTCTCTCACTATCCACATTACATAATGTTAAAATATATATATACATTTAGCAGTGAAATGCATGTCTCTTCGAAAAAAACATTGTTTGATGATGGCTCTTATACATTCTTAAATTCATAAAATATTGTTATTTTTAATTACTTTTATAAGCCTCTACTGCTCCTATTTCTTGTATTAATGCTATTAAATTAATTAAAATACTGGTGTGAACAATGTAACTAGAAAAAATATATCAAAGACTCAAATTTAATTTATTATTTACTAAGTGCATACTTTAATATGGTTTTTTACTTTAAAACTAAGTACATTTCAACAACGAAATAGATTTATTTATATTTCAACGTGGAAATTAAAAATAACAAAATATTATTTTACTCAAAGGATTGGATTACCATTGCTCTTTCTAACAGTGTAAAATTGACATTTCTACATTATTGATGTAATAAGCTCGAATGGATAAAAGTTACCTCGTGATCATGGTGTTGTACAAAACGAGATATTTGTACGTTCTCATACACCGAACGAACGGAATACTTCCAATCTCCGCAAAATTCGTTCCGCATTCTCAGCGGAATCTGTTTCCACGCACCCTCCTGTTTATATTTGTCCTTATTTCACCGTCTATATACGGTGTGTATATACGAGCCGGGGCTTCTATTTCCACAGGGACCCGCGGATGGCTTGAGATTGCAAGAAATCCACGACATTACGCGCTACGGAGTTCTTTTTCCGAAAGGTTAAACCTAGTGTCACGGGAGCCGAATTAATTGCCGGGGCCGCGTTATAACGACGCTGGTGTGTCCCAAAGCGCACGGTCGGTCGTGCTCGTTAAGAATGAAAGAAACCATTCAACAAAGTCTCCGCACCGCCGCCGTCACCGTCGCCGCCGCCACCGCCACCACCGCCGCCACCACCACCAGTGTGCGAGTGCGCTCTCGCAGGTCAAATATTTATTTTCTCCGGAAATAAGAAAGTTTCTCTCTCTTTTGAAATGTTTGAGACCCTCCGATCTCTTTCATTCCCTTCGCATCGCTTCACCATAACGAAGCACCGCTTTTTCCCAAGTCGTGTTGCATCACTATACTTTTCGAAGGAAACCTTTCTTACTGCTCCACACGGTGATGTATCCCCTTCGGAAAAGCCGGGCTAACTTCCGACAAGTTGAATCAGTCCCGAACAGATTGCATACGTAACACAGTCTAACGGCTTGAGTTCGTCAACGACTCATTCGGGATTCTTGCCCGACTCGGGGAGATCTTAAAGAAAAGCACGAGCGAGCGAATTATTAACGAAGACGCGGAGGAGCGAAGAAGAGGATTGTACCCATCTCGGCAGATATTATTCACGAATTCCGTGTGCATGGCGACGCTTTGTCCATCGAGCATCATGCGCAACATCGAAACCTCTTTCTTTGTCGTCAAAGCTGTTCTTTACGTCAACCATATGCTTGAAGTGCGCGAATAACGATGAGAGAGCGAACGGGATAAAATATATATGTGGCAGGCCAGATTTATTATATTTATCCGAGCTATTTTGAGGACCACGGCGTGTATTCGGCTCAGTGCCTTAAAGAATTAACATCAGCGCGCCCTATTTTTCGCTACATCTCCGCCGCCTCCGGGCCCGGAAGAAGACCCTTCGATCGAAGGGCGATCGTGCCGCCATAGCACGCTGACCCTATCAAGGGTGCCGCTTTGTATCGGTTGCGCTACAAGCATGGGCATAGCGCAACGTTTTTACACCGGGGTATCCCTTTGGCTTATACACAGGGCAAAGGGAGAGAGAAGGCACCGTCGGTCTGTATCGGCTCAATATCGTGCACAAAGAAGGAAACCTATCGGCACGTCTGCCGTGCCATACCGCTGCATCTGGTCGTATTGTGATCTCGGAAGGGCGGCTCGAATAACTGCGAAGGCCGTGGCCAACGATAACAATACGATGATGAATGCTCGCTAACTAACGACCGTGCAGTAGCCCACCTAGGCCCACCATATTGCCGCTTGGTGCCCACCTATGCACCACTTGAACCTACCCAGTCCGTGAACGACGGGACAACCGGAAAATGGGTGGATTCTACCCGTTGAAGTCGTGAAATGGTGAATATCTAAAAGGCAGTAATTCATTTTCCCCATGAACAGTTCTATTTTTGCGTTACCTACGAATGCAGTCTATCACGCGCACCTTCGCACCTTAAACCCGAGTCTACTTTCGCTTTAAGAAGTCTATTTTCAGGTAGAACAGTTATTGTTGGGTATCCTAAATTATGTAATGACAACACAAGCCTTGATTGCGAACCTTCGATGTATCTTCGTGAATATATATCTTCGGAAAAGAGTCTACTCTTACAAATAGATACAGTCTGGGACGAGTCAACATTTTTTGTACCATCAATTATCGAATATCCTGTGTGTGTGTGTGTGTGTGTGTGTGTGTGTGTGTGTGTGTGTGTGTGTGTGTATATATTTTCTCCGGGGAGTGTTTTTGTGT
>NW_011626968.1:624555-660144 GCF_000204515.1 Acromyrmex echinatior
AGTGAACATTTTTTGTGTCATCGATTATCTATTATACTGTGTGTGTGTGTGTGTGTGTGTGTGTGTGTGTGTGTGTGTGTGTGTGTGTATATACTTGCATCGGAGAATGTCACTGAGTTTTCTCCACGACTAGCAGTCGTCGTCGTCGTCGCGGGTGCTCGAATAGCTGGAAAGAGGGTGCGTCACGGTAACGAGTAAAAAGGATACTGATATATCGCTCGACTGACAGCTTTACGAATGATCGGCGTGTCTCCTTGTTATCTACCGAGATGCAGCGGTCGGCTTGTCCTTCGATGAACCATTTCCTTTACTACTTCGCTACGTCTCGAATCAAGATGCGCACGTTTTCTTCTCCTGAAAGCGGATTTATGTTCATCTGAAAGATTTATTTGAATAACGGGAATAATGAGCGCTTTATGAGAACTGCTTTTAATCAAGTCGTCTGAATATATTGCTGCCTTGATAGAAAAGTGACACAAGTAAAAAAATTAACGTTTTTGAGATAATGAAAGGAAACTGTCTCTAAAGATTAAAATATTTCTGTGGAAAAACAGCACATTTGTCGATATTACTTATGAAAAAAACTCACAACTTTATAAAATAGATGAAATTCACATAATTCTATACCTAGGGTTGCAGTATTCGAATTTTTAAAACTCTCACATGACATAGTTTTAAAGAATATATTATACTTGAAAGTATAATATGGAAAAAAGTAAAATTATACATATTCACTGTCCTAATTAAAACATTGTTTTAATATTCAGGAAAATTTTTGAAAATGCTCTACTGAAAAGTTGCTAACTTTGAAATGTATCACTTTTTTATCAACACGACGATATATGTAAATAATAATTTCTAAGTAAAATACACTTATTGCTTCAAATATAACAGTTAGCTATCGGATTTTTACGTAGATACTTCAGTTCTTTTTTTACTGTATATACGTATCGAAGTTTCACTCTTTACTCTCTTGTAATCAATAGAGTTTGGTAGTGTATTTATAGATATAGGGATTCGCGAACATTGTAGAGTTAAAGTACGAGGAAATGCAATGGTGAAATGGGATTGCGGACGAAACTTTCCAGTTCTTCGAGCAATCTCTGACGCGCGAACAGACATTTTTATCACGTTTCGCAGTAAGACTCTACGGACCGTACGCCAAGCATAAAGCGAGATAAATTCCGACTGACGACAGTCCGCCCGTATGCGGAATTAAAAGTCGCTTTTCGGGGTGCGACTATTACGATAATTCGCCCGGAACCATTCCATTCGCTTCGCTTGTACGCCTGACGCGCCCGCATCATATTTCCACTGAAGTTCTAAACTTCCTCTCTATCTCTTTCTCTCTGTCTCTCTTTCCTTTCCTCAAGGAATATTCGCAAACACGGTAAATTGTCGCGTAAACGGAAAAAGAGAAGCATAAACGCGACGAGCGCGTTCGCTCGCTCGTTCGTTTCCTTTTCCGTGAAATCAGCCGAAAGTTCCGCGCTCGAAACGCGTCGGACAAACGTCTTCATCAGCGAGATCTCAGTGAGAGACATTTCGCAGACTTAATTAGGTTGCCTTCTCGTGCCCTGGACTTTTTCGCCATTCACCCTTTCGTTCACTCGTTTCGTCTCTCCTTGCTCTCGCGGCGTCTCATCTCGTGCGAAAACCAAGCGTCGAACGTCGACCGTCGTCCTCTATCGCAAGACGGAATCTCCATTGAGATTGTAATTAGACACTTGGCTAATCCACTATTCATCCTTGCGCCGCGCAAATTGAGATCGTTATCTAAACGTCTATCGCCGGCCATAAGCCACGCACGACAACGCGCATCTGTCTTTAAGTATTACATCCTTTGATGTGTTGCCATTTCTCACATCTCTGTGACACATTCATTTTCATTATATTTTAACTTTTCTGTAGAACAATTTTAATTTATAGATCGACAAAATTTCGACAAAGACATCTGCGATGTCTATCTTACAAAAAAAAATTACGGAAATACTCTATAAATCTTTATAACATATATTTTAAAGATTCCTTTTATTTTTTTTAAAAGATAAATATCCGCAGATAAGAATAAGATGGATTACTAACTTACAAGAAAATTAGATACTATCAACTTTTAATTTACGGATTGGAAAATTGGGACAAAGACATTTACGATATCTGCTTTAAAAAAAAATTACAAAAATATCTAAACATCTTTATAACGTATATCTTAAAGAAAAAAAGATTTACTTTCCTTTAAAAAGATCTGCAGATAAGAATGGATTACGGACGCAAGAAAATTAGCTACTATTAACTTCCGTGAGACTATCTTCACGTGGTAAGAGCCGATAAGTTAGCTCGCCTTAATTAGAGGAACACACAGGTACGAGATAAAGTACGTTCATCTTCACTTTCTATTGCCCACTTTTTCTTCCTTCCACGTGTCCTCGCCCATCGTCAACCTCTCTCTTTTCGATTTAACACCTATACGCGCCCATTTTCTACTCTCCTTGTTCTCTCTTCTCACGTGCCGGATTAGAACTCCCTTATTCATCGGGAGAAAGAAAGACCCTTCGTTTTTCCTCGCTCCACCCAGCTCCTTGTGTTTTTCTTGTCGACGCTTCCTCCACTTTGTTGCTACCCTCCGAACCCGACTTGAAATAAATACGGCAACCGGTTTTCGAAGAGTAGGAAAAGGGTGTGGAAACCGAGGAAGAAGTTACAGAACGAGGGTAAGAGAGCAATGTAGACGAAAGGTGAAAAGCGACGTAAGAATCGGAGCGAAGTAGATAGACGGAAGTGATGTGTAGGAAAGATGTATACATAGGTATGTAAGTACATACATACATACATACATACATAACTCCGAAGAGTTATACCGCGCGTACACACATACACACATTAATACACGCATACAAACATACAGAGAAACGTCTCTCGTGGCGATGCGTGACAGATTGGGCGCGAGGGACTAACAAACTTCACGGAATATATCCATCCGTGTGCCCGGCCCACCAATTTGTCGATATCGTCGTCGTTTATATGCTGTGGCGATCGATTTGTATCACCCGCGTCCAGCCAACCTACCCTGCTTTTTAGGAGCGAACCGCCCCGTCCCGCTTTTGAATCGATTAAGCGGCAGTCGTGTCGTGCACTGTAAGGAGATTCTGCGCGATAATTCTCGTACACGCCGAATTACGACGAAGGCACGAAGGCACGAAAGCTTTTGCGAGCAACGAGATTTCAATAGACTGCACTTGCGTGTACGTATGTGTTCCGCAATTTTACGCAATTTATTTCCTAATGAATGAGAGGCTCAGCAGTGCCGTGCTATAATTATACAAGACTTTTATCGAACGCTTTATCTATAAAATAAAAATGAACGCAACACTTTTTTTTTTAAATATCTTCTATATCTTTCATGTATTACAAACGAGATTTCTTGACACAAAATTCTTGTAAAATAACAAAAGTTACTATTAATAGATCTTTTTACCTGGCAAACCAGAACAATTGTAACTCGGGATGTTTTATGTAGGTTCCCTCAAGTGTTAACTTTAAACTTCAAGATTGTTTATAATTAGTTAGGATTAAAATATCTAAATGTGAGTTGATTTTGCGAAAAAAATTAATACGAGAGATTCCTTTATGTACTCCCTCGAGACCTACATATGCATTTAAATGAATATGCGAAGAAATATCGGATTGTAATCATTCGAGCCAGATAGTCATGTTCTTAATAGCTGATGCACTTATTTTGTCTAATACAAAAAAATAAAAACACAATTCGTGAATAACGTATGCATAATTCGTTGATAATGATCCGTGAATGGAGGATCAACTGATTTCATATGAAACACGGAAGTGCAGCTCGTCAGAAATTAGGTCTGACTTAATAGGGGAAGTGACATACGCCGGATGTGGGTGTATACATCGCGCGGAGAGAGCGAAAGGGAAGAGAGAAAGAGAGTGTGCCACTCGATCATTTTCTGACGAAATTGCCGAATCGCGCGGCCGGCCGAGCTTAAAGCTAATTTTGCCGCTGGTTAGGTGTGTCTACTCGACGCAGCAAACATAACTGGGCATTAATATCGCGCGCGTGTATAAGTGTGTACGAAGGCGGAATCCCTAGCGCAACGGCACGTCCGCGGCTTAGATATGGCACTGCACGGACGAGAGGGAACGATGAAACGACAATTACGTTGAAATAGTGCTTCCGCTCAGGAGGAGCGCCAATGCCCTCCGCCCTCGCTCGGTTCTCCCACATTGGTGGATCCACCGGCATCCACCCGTGCACCTCGTATTACTTCGGACAGGATGCGTAAGCAAGCCGCGTCGGTGGTATCTCAAAATCGCGAATGTCTCTCCCGGAATCAGTGGCGAATTTAGTGTCAATTGCGCCGACGTCGTTCAGCGAAATGGCCCCAAATAAATTCACCTTCTCCATCATCAGAATATTATTTGAGTATCATCAGAATATTAAGTATCGTCAAATTAAACTTATTTGATCGACGCAACTGGATTTTACACGTGAGAAAAATTTCTGATTGATAATGGACAAATCAAAAGATTCTGATCACACAATCAGAATTCTGGTTATCTCAATTAGAATTAAATAGATGCTCATGCTCGTTTCAACCGATGTAGATTAACTTTAATCTTGGTTTAACTTACTTTTCATCCTTTTCTAGTTCTAAGAATTAGAAAAGGCTAAAGAGCAAATTAAACCGGGATTAAAGTTAATCTACATTGGTAGAAATGAATATAAACCAGACAAATTCTGATTTGTCTATTTTCAAATCAGAATCCCGCAGTTAATGCAACCAGACTTTTTTTTCTAGTGTAAAGTACAAATATTTTAAACAGCAGCAAGATTCAAATATAGCGAATTATAAACGATAGGAAAAGCACTGAAGAATCTAAATGTCAAAAGCGAAGAAATATATATTCTCTGCAGATTGAATAAATATACCAATTTCGCTAAATAAATTATAGTATTATTCCGTATTATTCGTCGCAATATCGTCTGTGGATATCGTTTCTCGGTTCTCTTATTATTAAAATCTATTTTCGCCGCTTTTCACGGGCAACATTAAGACAATTCGCCGAAGTCAGAAACGTGTGTATTTAACGTTTCACGGCGCTATTCAACATTCATAACGGCATTAATAACGTGAGCACCGAGTCGAGGTGGCGGGCGCCTCTTTCTCTCACTCTCTTACCCCCTGGAAATATTTAGCTGCGAATCTCTCCGACTGCGCGCGCGAAACGTCGTTCATTATTTTCCTCTCTCGGCCGCGCGGAATTCCGTACCGGGATAGAAGAAGCTTATATCGTGCCATCCGGGATAAGTTCCAGGGAAGCCGTAAAGTACACGTTCTTATAAAATATCGCCCGTAGATAGATTTGCAACAGATCGAACAGAGCTCGCGGGCATCGTAAATCTTACGCGCCGATATAGTCGAGAGTGGTAGCAAATAGAAGTAACGTGCATACGTTTAACCAGAACAGGGGAGATATGCATAGCTCGCATGAAAAATCAAGTAGATGGAGGAGTGAATTTTTTTTTTTCATGAAATGAGTACGATTGTTCACGATCAATAATGTAAAAATGCAGGAATATCGCATAATTACATTTGTTAACCTGGGAATAGCCACCTGAGATATTTTTATATCCCAGCGGAAAAAAAAACGTGAATTGTTATAAAATATTGTTTTGCATAGATATTATTTAATATGTTATTTTTCTTTTTTAATAACTATTCTTTACAAATTTTTAAATATGAAATTCCATCGAAAACCCGCAATAATGAAGCATTATATTAATTAAAATCTTTATTTTTTTTTTAGAAATATTATAATAAATGCATAACACGTACTTATTCTGTTTAATATTTGTTTGGTTTCTACCTTTTTCAGATCATTGTGATTAAATCCATAGTGTTTTTAAATATTAATAATTTGAAAAACAACCACAATAGACAATATGTTATTAATAGTAATAATTTAATTGGAGTGTAAATTAATAGTTCAATTGGAGTATAAAACTCGGTACAATAAAAAGAATCAGGTGATTATTCCTGGATTATCGTGTGAATAATATAAATCATTCTTTTATTGCACGTATTTCACTTTTATAGAGTACCTCCTTACAAAATTAAAGTGAGTTTTTTTTTATATTATTAATAACGTCTCGAATTAATTTAACAATTATAATAATATTCGACTCTATACTATTTTACTCAATTAAAATTATCGCGAGATAATTAGAATATAGAGACTTCTATTTCTTGCCTTGTTCTTATTTTGAATCTTGAAACTTGAATATTTGCGGCTAGAATTAATCTGAATTTATGTAATTTTTATAGATGGTTAAATAATAAAATGTTATAATTTATGAAAATGGACGATGCTATAAATATACGAAAAGAAATGTTGTTTATTTGTTTGGTTGAAAATGATATCATCGTTTTATTAAGCACATCAGGAGGCGTCATCCAGAAGAAATGGCAATTAGACATCATCACTTGTATTGTCAACGGAGCTCGACACGACTAACAAGCTGAGTAATGACTGGCATTTTAGTCTTTGAATTATCATCAAGCACACGTCCCTTCCGGCAACAAAGATGTATAGGGAGGAGTGCGAGGCACGTGGCGCTCAACAAAGCTATTCGGTTATAAATAGAGTAATATTCCCGCGTAATGCTAAACACAGAAAACGGCTGTCGTCTAAAAATACAGAAGTTAAAGCGAAAACTGTGTTTAGCCGCGCTTGGTCTACGAACCGCGGACCGAGATAGTGCGCGGGAGCCATGGAATTTACTATTTTAGTTTGTTCTTTTCGCGCGCGCGGAACGCGGAGCGAAAAGGGATGAGAGGGTTTGCGGGATCCCTGCCGAGTTCGGTCACCGACCAAGGGAACGACCCTGTAGACAGAACATATATAATGCAGCAGACAATCGCAACCCTCGAAATTAGATTTACCCGGCTAAGGTTGTCGCAGGCGGGGGTCGTAGGTCAGGCCTTTCCGGGACATCTGAAGAGTAAAGCGTCTCAAACGATAGTTGGGAACGGGATGCGGGAAGCGTTAATTATCAGAACTTGGAGGGGTAAGCTTGAACAAACCTAATTTACAATATATGAACGACACGAAGTGGCCATTTCTTAGAAGTTAATTGAAATCGATCGGTTTTAACATAGCGTCGCCGAAACCTTTCGAATTGCGGGGTCAGCGTCCTTAAAATAATTGTTTGGATAAATTTAATGCAATATAAAAAATTACATAAGATGATTAATATCTATCGAATTTATATATCTCTATTACTAACACAATTTGTGTTGATAAACGAATTGTGTGTGTGGGAATTTGTGACGATGAAAGATGGAGAAATGTTTTAACGAGATATTCCGTAAAACTTTTAGTACTGGAAGGGATGATTAATTATGTAAGAAAGAGTATAACGCCTGTCTGAAGAATAACAATAAACGCTCTTTCCGTGTTATTGCGAATAACATCGCCACTAACAAAAAAACTTGATTATAGTCGACACTCGTTAAATTACGTGCACTTCGTATCTCGCTAAGCGACAGTTATTAATTACGTTTTGTCACAATACTATCACCGCGTCGACGCTACATATTTATTCATTAATTTATTAATTAATTACATTTTCGATCTCGTTAAATAATATTTATTAATTATTCTTCAGTGCAATTCTCTTCTGTACTCTAAATATACATTCATCAATTACATAAATGTGATTGTGATAACCGTCCGTGATTATGTACATATATCTCTATTCCTTAATAATCTCTTTTTAAAAATAAACTCTGGATTATACATATACATGTATATTATGGATGCATTTTGAATATTCAAATGAAAATAATAATAATAGCTTTAACTTTATTGAATACATAAGTACGATTCAATAAAAGTGTGAAAGTACGAAGAATAATAATGCAAATGATGAGACTATATATATATATATATATATATATATATATATATATATATAAACAATAATTTGTAACGACGCAACAAAAACAGTTTTGCTAAAATATCTAAGGATTCTAAGGTTTATTCATTTCCAATACCGCAAATGAATTTAAAACTTTATAGGATTTTAAATGCGATATTTCTAGAAATTTCTTTTAAAATTTAAAAGAACGATTTTGCTGAAATATCTAAAAATTTAGTTTAGACATAAATTTAAAAATAATTTTATTGGACTATGAAAATAATTATGTAGGATGCTCAAACTGGTTGCTAAAATGTCAAAATTTTTTTGCAGCATTGCTCATCATGCTTGAATTTCCTACGTA
Source organism: Acromyrmex echinatior (assembly GCF_000204515.1). Next base: position 632,862 of record NW_011626968.1, read on the forward strand.
ATTATTTTGATGGTCCAACAAATTTATTTTCAAATTTGTATTTATCTAAATTTTTAAATTCAACAAGATCGTTCTTTCCATGTAAATTTTAATAGCTAAAATCCTGTGAGCTCTAGATTCATGTAGTATCGCACATGAGTAAACTTCAAGGGACAAATTATTATTATTATTATACCGATTTGATTGACAAGAGATGCTTCATGTCAAACGATGGACTGCTAGAATGACAAAGCACCCACTTTCGGAGCATAGCGTGCTTCGCCGCTCGCACGCTGCACTAATATTATTCACAGGTTCCTTCAAGCGACATTTATGAGATTGTACTCAAGTCAACATTGAACGTATTAAATAAACAGAAGCGGAAACGACGATCGCAATGATAATAGCGCGATTGAAAAAAGTACTTGAAGATATTTCCTTGCCGTATAATCACATAACATACATAGGCGATTGTCCAATTATGATCGCACATTTGATTATTGACTATACCACTAGACGTCAATCAATATTGGTCGATAGGTGAAGAGATAATGTTCTTCCAACATGTTTATTTTCAAATACATAGTGGAAGTAAAGGCAAATTCTTCTCCATTTGCTCCGGTACCTTCGTACAGTAATTTTCTTTGCATCATCAAACGCGGTCGATGAAAAATCATCGCCATCAATGTTACGTGGACGGTAACGATCCACAGTGACGTTTGTCATAGTTCGTAAATGATGTGAACGAAGCTCATCGGTTGCCGCCGTTCCAACGCGACGTTATCATCATCGTTAGAGAAAAAGACCGGCCTTCGGAGCGCCTGCTCTGATTTTCTCTCTCTCTTTTTCGAATCGTTGTCTTGGCGCCGTGCGACTCATTTCTACAAAGATGTGTCGCACTCAAAATAATGACGCGCCCGGCGACACACGGCTCACTGCCCTTCGACCCTTCCTCAAGCTCATCCGACCCGAAAGTCGTTACGTCTACGTATGTGGAAATGTCCCAACCTCCGTCGCTATCTGCAATATCCTCCTAAGATTTTTCTTCATTACGTCGCGACCCGGCATGCCGGCTTTCTCGCTTTCTCTTATTCTTTCCCTTGGTCGAGATGAAATTGAGTCCCGTCTTCCCGTGGAACAAAAAGCCGGAGTGAGGGTGGATGAGAACGAAGCGACGACTCCGCGGTGTTGCGGCCCGACTAAAAATATCAAATGATACGCTCCACGCTTTGTTTTCCACTTTTCTCCGTTCTGCCTCGGAGGAGGCGACGCGACCGACGATTTCAGAATCAATGAGGATGGCTAATCACAGCGAAAGGACGTTTATGAAAGATTTCGTTTCGCGATATCGCGCGGGCGAATCTAGAAATATCGGAGGTCTTGTGTCTGCAAGAGACATTGTCTTTGCTCGTCCAATCCAATTTTCCTCAAAGAAATAGGAGGAAACTAATTTGTAAAATTATTCTATTCTACATAATGAGAAAGCCGTATCTTCAGTTGTTGAGAATTCAAATAATATCCAGAAACGTAAAATGAAAATAATGTGCGCATTCTTAAAAAAAAAAAAATATGTATATAGGTATATGCAGCAGAGTGTAACCAGAGACTTTATGTAAACAGAGTCTCCCAGAGAAACGATATTTTTTACTGAAAAACATTTAGTTAAATGAAATATTTTTGGAAAAACGCTGCATATTTGTCACGTGTTTTTTTCTTTATTAAATATATAAATAAAGTAAATGTGCAAAACATGTTTTTTTAAAAAGTTTCATCTGCTGGATACAAATTTTTCAGATAATGGAACATATCGCATATTGTTGATTATTATACATTATATCCAAAATTAAATTATATACTGTTTAATCTATCGTGCGACCAATTATGCGAGAGATACATACGAATATTCCGCGAAATAATTATGTAATTTCCGCATAGAAAATTAACCTAGAGGATTAAATGGCCATATTATTACCGAAATCGATCATGTTATATTTGAATGAATAATTTAATAATTTCTTGTTATTCTTTCCATAATTTTATATTTTTGTTTTATAGTTCCGATTATCGATTTTATTTTCGCAATAGATAAGCAGTCGAATATTTAAGCTCTACTTATCCCTAGCGTTCACTTAAAAGACTTCAATCCAATAAGTAAATAAAAAATAAAAGAAAAATCCAATTTAATCGAATGTCGCGAGGGACGCATGAAAGTTAATCGCTTGAGTGCAGAAAACACCAACGCTCTGAACTACGAGAACTACGCGCGATGGGGTAACAGGGGGATGAAGAAGCTTCGTCGTGAGACGACAAGGGAAAACAAGGTGGAAGAGGGAGGAAACGAGGCAGGGGAACAGAACGGAGTCTGAGAGGACATTTTTGCATTATCGTCACGTGCGCGGTCTTATTACCGGCACACGTGGTGTAATATTCTCCCCCTCATCTTCGCGTCGGTTCGCGGCTTTCTTCTTTGGCCCCGGCGCGACTTCACGTCGACTCACGCCGTTAGGGATGCGACAGGCGGTTCATTGCCACGGCGCGGCGCGGGTGTAGAGAGTAGAGGGCGTAGAACCGAGGATGATCGAATGTTGCTAAAGTTTGCGAAGAGTCGTGACGATGATACATCCCCATCTTCACCTCCCCTGAATCTCGCACCTTTTCGATTCCGCTCGCGTGAGAAGTTCCGCGCGAAAGTCGGGGGTTGCCCTACGCGTGATCGCGCAGCTGGCACTCGTCGGTCCTCCGTTCTTGGCTTTTCCTCTCTACGTGCCACCACGTGGCCTCCGCCGGATATCGTCCATCCGTGTCTCGCAATAATAAACTTCCGCACACAGGCACACCGTCGTCTTCTTTCCCCGACTCGACCGATCATCTCTAACATCTCGCACCATCGAATCACCGCCGCCTTGTGTCGCGAGCGACAGTCGCGGAACGTGCTTTGACTTAAAAGTCAGAAAGGTCGTTACTGTCTGATGGAATCCATAAAAATCCAGAGTCATTTTTAAGGTACATGCCGTTAATATATGCATAACGTACCGCACTCGTGCGATAACCATCGAGGTAAGTTTTCGAAGAAGCTCATTTCGTGAGGAAACTTTGCTCGCGGCGGTCGATACACTCCATTATTTTATTAGATTATTTTTTTTAGATTCAAAATAAACTTTTATGAGCGAAGATAAAACGCTTGACGAATTGCATTGATAAATTTCTTGCCGATTTAATTTAATCGACGAGATTACAGGGAAAGGCAGCTTTACCGTAAGAACAATTTTTAATAGACTTAATTGTAATAGAATTAAACTTTTCCCATTCTTACTGAAATTTCGATTATGCTCTACTCCATTTTTATATCTCCTAAAATAAACGATTATCGTATTTTTCTCGGTTACGATTTCATCTCTGGCACACAAAAGGATTAAAATAATCGTCTCGTATATCATATTCATTTACTGAATGCATGCAAGGGACGTTTGTTATACGAATGAACTCTGATTTTGAATATAGTATAGCTGCCTTTTACATGGCGTAACGTTTGTGCAAGAGTGATAAAAACATGTGCGGTATGTTCTTTGTTTTACATTTTATGCAGACCGTTGCTGTTAAATCAACGGAGTTTGTCATAATGAGAAAACTTGAAAGCTTCCTCGCAAGGAATAATATTATACTGCATTTATATCAAGTTAATCTCACAACTAGCACGATAAATTTAGCATTATTTTTGACCTTCTTTAACAGTTCCATTTTTCATACGAGAGTTTGTTAAGGATAAAATATTCTCGTAATACTCGCATAAAACTTTAGATGTATTACGTAGCTTTATATATATATATATATATATATATATATGTGTGTGTGTGTGTGTGTGTGTGTGTGTGTGTTTTTTACGCTACTAACTTATTCTGGTAATCTCTTATTTTCAACGATAAACGACACAAATCAAACAACCATAGCAAGTAATCCTAGGCTTAAAGTAATAGCCGATAAAATTCGTTTAAAATAATACGATTCTGAAATTTGACGGTTAATGAAATATATATCAATACTTTCATCTCTTTTGCGTTTCATTATGTGATATTAAATGATTCTGTATCATGCGCGCGCGCATGATAAAATACATTATTTTATATTTAAAACTGCGTGTAATAGACTTGTCAATACATTTTTAAGCTATATCCCCGAAATCGAATCGGTCTCGAAGTGTACGTTGTGTATATGTAATAATTCCGAGTACATATGGGAAACAATTTCATTAATATCTGTAAATTGCACGCTTGGTAGTTGCAAACGATGAATATGGCCGAGCCGATGATATTTGAGGGACGGATTGTGGATTGTATTGATTGTATATTTCACAGCGATGGATTGTTCGTGTGGGGGAAATGAAACGTTGAAAATATCGATCCCAGTTGATGCAAAGTGGAAGAGAAAGAAAGAGAGAGAGGGGGAGAGAGAGAAAGAGAGAGAGGAAAATATAGCCAGCGATAATTACTGATTATTTCCACTTAAACTCAGACTTTTCATTTCGCAACGTAAAAGCAGTCAATTATGTGATATGTAGTAAATTTAATCGGCCGTTGGTCTCTTTCTCTCGATCGTTGGAATTATAAGGGAAGAATCAATTAAAAGATTACAATTAACCGATAACGATTGACGTGCAATCTGCCTTGAATGCGCCACGCGAGCAATTTCGTTCGTTCGTCTCGCGCGGGCTGTTAAAGGCTAATTTGCGCACCCTGCGGAAGTCGATATTTTCGACGCATCGAGCAACCTTTGCATTGTGCGAGAAGAATATGCATCGTATCTTTCGCATATATGTGTAGAGAACAAATCTCTGCCTCTGGTATACATATATCTGAATTCCTGGGCATTTTATATATAACGTGTCTGGCGTCTATATATGTATACATATGCGTATATCTCTCCTCCGTATGTACGGAAAGATGGTGTTCAGAGCTTTTGCTCCTCGATGCAGAACCGCTTCCGCCGGCTCGCGTCCACTGCATTATTCAATTCTGATCGCTCGCAATAAAGAAGCGGAATAAGGGACGCACAATCGCCCTAGCACGCCGCCACATGGATCGTGGCGGGCACGTACGATATTTTTCTCACCAGGAACTTTTCATGCGTCCACGTACGTGGCTACAGTATTGATGCATGCGTATTGGCGACGATATACTAGCGCGAGTATCGTGATTTTCTTCAAATGATATGTACGTCTTTGATAAAAGTTGAAACTCGGAGGAGGATGGCACCCAAGGATTGACGTTCGTAGCGTTTGAATTTTATGCAGAATATTCGGTTTAACTGGCGCAATCTGTTTTAATAGGAAGAATCGATACTGCGCAGTAGCGTCTATTTAAAATTATCTTAAGTCTCGAAATGCTATTCGATCGTTTTGTTGATTGAATAGAATCTTCAATCAACTAAGATTAGATTTAAGACTCCTATTCATACACCATTGCTATATCAAATTATGACATCAGAAATAAGAAAATACAACAAAAATTCTTGAAAATTATATTTGAATAGAAATATTTTCCAATAAAACAATATTTGCAATCGAAAAATATCGGAAAACTTATACTTTCTTGTTTTAGGGAGAAATTAATTCATATTTATTTCTATATATACATTATTATTATTAATTTGGTAGTTTATTATATATAGCTGTAAACATAGCTTTCATTTTTTATTATGCATAATTTATTTCTAATTACGTAGTTATTTATTAATTAATGAAAGGAAAATTTTTGGTATTTTTTATATATTTTACAAGATTTTATCAATTTTAAGTATTTTTTATTGAAACATATTTCCAAATTATTTTTATTGAATATTTTTCCTTTTCTGACATCACAAACTGAAATAGTAGTGAGTGAATAGGAGTCTTAAGATGATTTTAAAGATAAGATAGAATTATTTAATATCGTCTTGATTTATATCTTCCACTAGTAATGTTAGACTTTAAAGATACAGTCAACTTTTTTATTGTGAATTCTTGTAGGTAAATTTAAATCTAAAAGATAAATAAAATACGATTCAACGTCTATGATAATAAAAACTTATCAAAACTTTCAAGGATGTAAAAATTTTTTCAGATTTTTATACAGTCTACAATATTATAAAAATCTGCACTGAAGTTCGGAGCCCCAGATTGCGGAGAAAAATGATAAAAATTTCCACGGAAGGATAAAATTAGAATTTCTGTTTGTTTTCCCGTTTTTATCGCAATTTTCACAATTTTAAATAATGGAAGTTTATTTATTTAATAATATGTAGAAAAGTACGGAAAATAACGTGATACCTTTGACGTATGATCCAAGGTAATTGCATCGGTGAAGATTGTACCGATCAAGTTTCACTTGAGCGGCGGAAGAGCCGCTCGACGGAAATAAACTTCATGGCGGCAAACTCATTAAAGAATGTAAAAACATGTCCCACCTTTGTCCCACGCAAGACAGGATCTCACTTGCAAGATTTACTTGCACGGTACGTTTAGCGTCGAAGAACAGAAAATATTGCATTGTAACGTGATATTTGGAGAGCTTTCGCAACGCAGTATTTTTTCGCGAAGTTATCATGATTTCGTTTAAAACTATCACTACAGTTTTGCTGAAACGCGAAACGAAACTAATCAGAAATTGCGCGGATATTATTTCGTGATTTTTATTATGGAGTCTCCGGTCGATGGTTTGCGGAGAAATCGGTGAACTATTGACACGGAAATTCGAAGATAAAGAGAGACGTTCAGCGGGGGAAGAAAAAAGGAAGAGGAAAATAGAGATGACATCCCTTATCGAGGCATGGGCCCCGGAATGGCTCGAGAAAGATTGGATTTTCGCTTCGAATACGCCGCGCTGCGTCTACGAAAGGCCGAGGGATTCCTCTCACGTCTTGCGCGATTCTATCTCGCGAAACCTCGGCATGGAGTGATGCCCGGCAAGATTCGCAGTCTCGCAATCGCAGTCGCAGCAAGCCGTTCGAGAAGTGATTTCGAGACTAATGCATCACCACGTTAAGGATAACCCGAGGAAAACATAGACTCATCCCTCTCGAACAAACTTACCACAATACGAGCAGTGGATAGTACGAGGAGGAATTTTTATCTTGGAATTATGCGGCAGGACGAATTCAGACCTCGTCTGCAATGAAGTAGGTCGTGTCCGAGGAAAATTCCCGGGGAGGGCTCCCGAATGTCGCGTAAGCGGGAATCGATGGCAATTGCCCAACGAAAAATTGAGGACAAGGCTTGCAGCATAAAAATGAAGAAAATAGAAAATTAATGTTAAAGTCACCTGATCATCTAATATATTTTTTTTATATAATATATTTATATTTCTTACGCGCTTAGAAATGATTCCGAGAGAAAATGGAGCATTTCCGTGAAAAATACGATCTAAGGAAAACACGCTTGTCTTCGCACAAATCGACGGTGCGCGGTCGATGACTCGCGGCGGGAAAATCTTTATCGCAGAATTATGCATCGCGACGAGTCGTCGACCTCAGATTTCGTCTATGATAAAGCGGAAGGTGTCCGAGGAAAATTTCGGCGGAAATTATTTGTCAACCGTGAAACAAAAATTTAGAGGAATTTTGACGCACGATTTTGTCAAACGAATGGAGGAAGTAATTTCAGCTCGGATTTATATTTATTTATTTTCATACAAATGCATATAGGTAATATTTCATTATCATTGTCCTTTATTTATTTGTATTAATATAAAGTTACAAATGATTGGACAACGCAACATATTTTAAAGAGACGATTATATAATTTACGGAATGTCGTTGCTCCGATAATAATCGAACTTTCGTAATTAGATTTAATTCCTTTTTAAATTCAATATCTATAAATTAATTGCCCGAAGCACGGAATTATTTCGCCTGCGTTTGCAAAAGCCGACGTGGTTCTTTGTGCGATTTGTATCGACAAATTAAAGTATCAAGATCAATTACGTATGTCAAACATTTTTCCGATCACAGATAAAGCTTCAAAATATTTGAAAGATTCGTCTCGCTTTTTACGAGGGCAACGGCTCGACAGTGTACATAACTTCTGCGACCGCGAGAGTTTTACAAATGATAAAACGATCGGAGATGAAACCTTCGCTAATGCCCGCGTCTCCTCTCATCGAGATATCGTAGCGGACTCCGATTTCTGCATGTCGGAGCACCCTCATTCTCCCTCGCGCTCGCGCGCACAGCTGGTGTCCTTTTAACACGACGCCGGATGGCAATAAACCACGGGAACTGGTTGGCGTATCGCCGGCGAAGAAGAGGAGGCATGGGATTTACGCGGGATTGTATTACCAGGCGGGGTATTGCCAGCTGCCCGGTGTCGCGTTTTATAACGTTACGACTGACATTAGCTCTCTCCGGCGTGTCCCTCGCGTTACCCGCTCGCATGCAGACAATGGGCAGCGAGTCTTGCGCTCGTTTAGAACCGTGGTCAACCATTAACACCATCATTCTTACCGATCGTTTGCACAGCACGGCACGGCGAGACTGGCGACTGTCGTCGAATAACGTCGCCTGATAGCGGCGATAGTTCGTGCGACAGTAGACGCGGAGAGATCGTAATTCCCTTGCGAACTGCGAGATTTACGGAAAAAAGTTTTTAGCCCCTCGACGGGGAGTATTATCATTGCTTTATCTCGCGAACGGGAGAGCGTTTGGTAGTATTTCTAACGATTATAATTAGTTTAATATAATGATATATACGCACGACGCGTATGCACGGATAGACGTATAACCGTATCAGTTTCACCGCGCGGGAAACATTCACGGAGATTTCATTTCACGATATTACTCAGGCTTACGGTAGCTTTATGCGAAATATGAGAAAATCCTCAAAAATGATATTGCGACATAAATTTCCCTCGGAGCAATCTGATAACTTCTTGCGAAGGTATTACTTGGGCTTGCAGCTAGTTTGTACATGATGTATAAAAATATGCGGGGGATCTATTTTGTTGGAAGATTTTGTGAATGCAAACTTATGAAGCGACTTACAGCTAAATTCAAAATCTTCCCCGCCCTTTTTATTCCGTTTATCGATTTTTTTTTTTTTTTCCATACACGAAGATTGACAGGATTGTCGGGAGTTGATTGACAGGGTTTCTCGTCAAACCTCGCGATCTATAGTGTTCCCATCCATCTTTTATTGGAAAATAACTGGTGTGCCATTTGCGCAAACATACTATTCTCCATGACGACGTAAAATTAATATCCCGACGCAAACGCGAAGTTTAGCTAAGGATAATAGACATAAAGCTCCGGCGTCGAGCGCGTAGTTTACGAGGCGCCTCGCAGTCTTAAAATCGTAATACCGCGGAATCTTCGCGGCACAGTCGCTCTGAATATTCAGTGGTATCACACTTATTATTACTGTGTGCCGAGAAACGCATACAAGAGCTGTGCCACCGCCGCGAGGCGAGTGCTCTCTCTCTTTCTCTCTCTCTCTCCTTCTCCCTTTATCTCGGAGTGGTAATCGAGCGATTAAAATTATAATCTCGGCGTAATCACGCCGTTCCATTACGGCGCATAGCGTAGGCGCGCGTTGCGCTTACTCGCGCACCCAGACCCTCCCCCTCCCTCTTCCCCCGCGCGAGTCTAATTAATATTAAAAGACCGAAATTAATAATTAGAGGCGTCGCGCTAGCGGCGAGAAAGCAGGCGGCGGCTGTCGGAAGGCGCGGCTCGGCGCGGCGCATAGCTATGCGCCGACGTGCCCTCCGCGGAACAATGGCTACGAAAGCAGACTTCATTATCCCTCGAGCGTGTTAGCAACGATCGTAATTTTTCACCCTGAGAGTGGGATTCAATTTCAGCTGCGACGCGTCGTGTTACCTGTGTCTCTCTGTCACCTTATCTTCCCTTTGAAACGCGTTTGGCTGGACCCGCGCGAACGGACCGGGGTATCAGATTTTTATTAGGATTCTTCCTACGTGTACCTCCTACGGGACCACGGTAACGTGTTTCTCGACGCTGACAATCGTCGTACCTTAGAAACGCGCTTCGTCTGCGCTACGCGATCTCAAGGGAGATCACAGATAAGCGCCGCTCGTGACAAACGATCGAGTATCAGCAGCCTCCGAAATTTTTCACGCCTCTTTCTTCTCAGAAGGACCCATTATATTTTCTAGTGGTCTGTAGGATTATTTGAAGTAACGTTATGGTGTATAGGTATCACTTCAGATGATGGATAAGTTAGCTTGAACAAGAAAATTTACAAAGACGGGAAATGATGGGTAATGAAATCTTTATAAGGAATATATTCATTATTAGATGTAGAAGGGAACTTATAGAAGTAGTGGTAGAAAAAAATGTAAAGATAAGTATCTTATTATCTTGTTTTAAGTAGATAAGTGATTTAAAGATATCTTAAACAGAATGAGTAGAACATCTTAAAAAAAATGTTAATTTTAGAGTTATACTTTTTACATATAAATATATTATGTTATAATCAAATTTATATTACTTCCTTATTAGATATATAGAGGAATGTAAAAATAATAAACTTTAAGACTTTATAGGCATCTAGACAATACTTTTTACTTTCCTTTTCCAGAATAAGGATTTTAAAGTTATACCTGAGAGAGAGAGAGAGAGAGAGAGAGAGAGAGAGAGATGCTGTGGCCATTCCATCTACTTAAAGATTAATATCCGAAAGAAATGGAAATATAGTATTTCAAACAGCTAAAAAAATAAAATAATGTGAATAAAATTAAAAATAAATAATTGTAATCAATATATGTATTTTATTAAGTTAATCAAGAATGAAAAAAGAATAATGAAATAAGAGGAATGGAATGATTTCATGTTGTTTAGTATTTAATATCATCGATCTTCACACGTGTTTTCCACTTCTTTCAAAGACCATCCTGCCATTCGTTAAACCAATAAGAACTCGCAACACGGGGCAACTTTCGAAGCTTGAAATGGTGCAGGAACTGCACGACACTCGTCGCTGCCAATCGTTCCTGCGATGGAACATGCGTTACATCATAATTGGATCACACGCTCGATTCTATCCTCAGCTCGCGCAGCTGAAACAGTCCAATCTTCCACTCAGACGACACTCAACTCAATATGTGGCAGCAACGCCGCTCGCAATTACCTCTTTAACTTCCAATATATCAGACAGGCGTCCAATTGGTTTAATCGGTGGAGGTGTTTTGTACACGTTCATACAATCCACGTCCACCACCATCGTTGTCGCCCGGTTGGAGAAACTACCTGCTTAAAACGACGGTGGGTCCTTTCGTGACCGGACTACGACTTAACTTAGATCAGGAACATCCTAACTTCACAGCGGGACTGCGTAATCCGCCCAGGTTGCTGACGATCAAACTCGGCGCTCCTCGACCTACTTTTACATTGGTTAAAGGAACAGCCGCACGTTTTCGAACTTCCTTCCCGAAAGTCGTGCCGCGGCAACTTCTCGCTTTAGCTTTACGCTTACGTCCCTGAGTTAGATTAAGCTGTCACAAGAAAAATTGCAAACCATTCGAATCAAAGGCAAGAGGATTCGAAATTTGCAATTTCTCTTCTGCCTAGCAATCCCGGTAATCTTGTACAATTTTGTAAATTCTCACTAAACTAAATATTAAAAAACATACATACTGTCAATATCACATTGCGGTACTTTTTTGTAATTAGAAATGCCATTTGTATTCAATTGTGATATTTGATACAACTACGATAGCACTGTAATCTTTAACTGAAGCTTCGGCAGAAACTTATATTTCTCTCACGTTCCCTTCAGCGCTACTAACGATAATTAGCGAAGAAAGAGCCGTGCATCGTGACCGACGAGCCAGAGGACGAACCAACCGGTAACTTAATCCATCGTATCGATTAGGAAATATAACCCAATTCCAGCTAACCGATTTACTCGCACAAATGGATTAACCCGGCTTGGAGGGGCTACGGCGTGAACACGCCGAATTGCTGCTTACTCCGTTCTTCCGCAGTGCATCCCCGGTTTTGCTATCTCTCCTTTTTCGTCGTTTATCTTGTTTTCAGCCACTCCCCTCGCTTCATTTGTCTGTTACGTGCAATCAAGAATCCGGTTGTCCCGACCGGAGCGCCGTACATCTGTCCGGAGGCTCTTAGAGCTCCCAGCCAGGGAGTTAGATTTATTTATTTCCCAGAAAAAACTTCTGGAGCTTCAATTCGGAAAGTCTAACGGAATACGGAAATAATCGTGAACCGTTATAAATTAATCATAAGAATTAATTAATGCGTAAAACAGAGAAAATAATTCTGTTAAATTAATTTAATCAACAATTAATAATAATAATAACAAGGGCTTCAAAGCAAATATTATTAATATTAATAATACAGGAATACAGAAATGTTTATTAGATAAAACCATTTTACATTAAATCATCGATTTTGCTGACGTGATTTTCCGGAAAATTTATCTTCAAATTAATTAGAATTTGGTTGTGTACCGTAGATAAAAAGTTATGCACAAATTAGAAACAATCAGCGCGCATTCAAAGTTGTATATTTTTATTAAATCTTTTCTGCAATTGAATTATATTTGAAGCATGTCCACTGCCGTGCACGGATAATTCGGAGAGATGAAGTAAGACTATCTTTGGCTATCTTCCAGCTTAGAAAAAAATTCCCATTATTTTGCCATTAAGTTTTTTCCTCCTCAATTTTTGTTGGACGTTGAGCACACCGATACTTTTAGTAAATTAATTTTACGGTGCTTGCTCCGTTTCTAAGTTAATGATACCAAGGAAAAAGTAATATTTATTACGCGGGATTCCTTCTCTCGCGTATCATCTTTTTTTTCTACGTCGCCGCGTAAGAACGCTCGGGACTTTTGCCAGTGATATTTTTTTCACGTCGTGTCTGATTGCTTCCTGCTTCAGAAAATATGAGCGGACATTTATAGAATTGCAAAGCGTCGGGATCTAAGCGCGATTATTTATGATATTTGTCGGACTGGGTTTGTTAAGCAACTTATAAATTACACGCGGTACACGACACATTTCAACGATTCCTTCATGAGAGATGAAAACGATCATTTCTGTGAACTTTGCAAGATATCTGTCTCAGTTCATCTTTAGAAATTTCTTTCATGACATCTACCATTTTTTGACAAATCTTTCTGGATTTAAAGAGATGAAAAATATTCCAAACTGAAATAACATTTGAATTATTATTAAGTATTTGTAAAAGTTTGTGAAGTCACCGTTACATGTTACTAGAATTTACTGTTAACTTCTTTAGTTATATATTATTATATAATGTTGCCCTGCATTATATCATCTGTATTTCTTGGTTATCAAATTTAATATTTAATAGACGCTTTCGATTTTTATTAAATTTAATACCGTTAGAATAGACCGTCTTAAATTATTGAAACCACTTGTGGCATAAACTTTTAGCAACAAAAGATTCGTTTTAAGTTTTACATTAAATTTTTATGGTTTCAACGTTATTCTGCTTCTTGTTATAAATAAACAACGAGCATCATAAATGTACTTTATTAGGCATCGAACAATTTAATAGCCAAGAAATGTAGTTTATATTATAATGCAGGGCATTCGATATTGTGACATAATATATAATTAAAAAGTTTCACAATAAATTCTAATAACATTTAACGGTAATTCCACGAACTTTTGCAAACACCTAATAAATACGTCTTAAAGAAAAAAAATTTATTCCACATAACTGAAAGATTATTTTCAAAATGTTCATATTTGGAATTATGAAAAAAGAGAAAACTATTGGACGATTCGACCGAATTAATTCTTCTGAATGAAGACTATTCGACTATTTCAATATTTTTTAGAAAAGTGCAAAATGTGTTCCACGAACGATATATCGTGTATGAGTTTTACTTCGAAATATCTTTTTTTAAACCACTTTAAATCACTTACATCCCGTGAAAGTGAAACGTTACCTTAAGGCGATAAGTTCCGGATTAAATCCAACGTTCTGACTGCTTTCCCGTCGAACCCGACGTAAAACCAACTCGGAAGAGATTTTTCGTAAGTATTCGATTCGAGCAGCCACGCCTCGTGTTCAGGCTTTATACTACGTGAATTTTTAAGCGGAAAATCCAATATTGGTGCCGCGCCGCATTGTTAAGTTCCCGCTTGTTTCCTTTTTCTGGTCGCTTCAGTACTCTCCTTTTGCCCTTCCCCCTTATCTCTCATCCCTACCAGAGACGTACTGTCAATTGAGTTATTCTTACGGGATTTCAGCCGCGACGCGCACATAATGCTATTCATGAGTCCGCATGATTATCGGAAAACTATATTTATCCTGGGCACCATATTAAATCCCTGTTTCGATGTTGGCCTTTCATCCGGTCGGCTATGGCCACGCTTATCCTCGGCCTCTCGATGAGGGGACGAAGATAAATATCGTCGATGATGAAAATAAAATCCTTGACACGGGTTCGACGGGTAGGGCCTCGACCTCGTCACCCCCGCGAATGTCATTTTCGGAAAGCCCATGGGTTTCGTGCGTCTCGTGCGGGCAATATACTCACGCACACGCAGCCTGCCATGTAGGGCTTAATGGTGGCATCTGCATCTTTTATAAGCTCGGCGTTATCTGCATCCCCGGACGTGCACCACCGATGCTCTCCGGTGTCTATGTACGTACCACGACGCGATCGCCACCTCCGCTTGGCACACGTGCACCAAACAGATACCGGTCGTCGATTTATCGCTGGTGCGTATCGCCCTCGGAGTGACGTCGGATCAAGCGATCCGCTTTGGAGTATGTTGCAGTCAACTCTCCCATTTATTACCTCGACGATGCCGATACGCCGATGAGTATCGGCATGAATTTAACTAATAATCAGCAGTAAACGAGACACATGAGAGATACTGATCGACGTTGACTCCGTTCTGATTCGCAATCGCACGAACAATTTGTCGTCATAGCCGATCATTCGATTTACAGCTATTAATCGCGACGATCGAATCGAAGTGACCTGAACGTCTTAATTTACTTCTTAACTACAGTTATGTGAAAAACACTTAAAGTATCTTATTTCGGGTCTACCGAAATAAGATATATAAGCACCAATTATGATTAAAACTTCACAGACTGTACTAACCGTTAAATTTTCACTTTGAGTCTAAATGATTCATTTGTGGAAAGAACAGTTTTGCTGAAATATAACATCTATCTTAAAATTTAGCTAGATCTAAAAATAATTTCATTGAATCATTAAAAATTTATGTAGAAGTATGTACTTAAACGTTGATGATGGAACAAAAAGTTTCAACATTGTAACAACCAGTTTGAGTGTTCTAATAATTATTTGATAGGTTAAACAACATTATTTTCAGATCTGTATCTAGCTAAATTTTTATAGATACCTATTTCAAAATCGTTCTTTCCGTATTACTGTAGTACACTGAAAGAAAAGATTGGCTGCTGCAGCCAATTAAAAATGCTATGCTATATTTTATCATCTAAGTTACAAATTACATTTAATGTAGATACATTAAATGTAATCTTGCATGATTTAATATACATACGTATATACGATGCTTAATCATGCGGTTTAATGATTTTCGCAACTCTATATAGGCGGTACCCTAACATGGGTTATTTCTTGTTGTTTTAGGCTTCCGCCACCGCAACAGCAGGTGACGGTGGGTTCTCTGGGCGGCGGTTTAGGCGGTGCCGGAAATGGCGGTACCGCCACGGTAGGCGCGCAAGGCCAAGCCATGGTGATGCCAGGTTTTCCGCTTCGTGCCGCAGCGGTGCCGCACTATTCCCCGTATTCACCATCGCGCTTTCACATCGACAAACGTTGTCAGCACAGGTGCTCTTGGAAATGCTTCTCAATCGCTCTGATCCTCCTGGCTGTGGCGCTGACGGCGATGCTGGCGTACTTTGCTGGTAAGTAATCATCGCGTTAAACCTCTGCTGAAATAAACTTATCTCATAACTTTGAATGCGATCGAATGCGTGTAGCTGCTCTGAATATATATAACAGCTGATTTTAGATTAACCTCCTATACATGATAATTTTCCGGTCCTTTATCATATACGATGATTGTTTATTTTGGGTTAATTTGCATTACTTTTACAAGTATGCAAAATTATTAATCTTACATATACTTTAACATCTTTAGAAAGTATTGTTTAGTCATCCAAGTAGCAAGGAGACATTTTAATGACATCTTGTTGACGTTAAAGACATTGTTAAGACGTTATTAAGATTTTTATTCTGTAATTCTTAACGACGGTAACGATATCAATATACTTGTCGTTTCACAGATTTTATATATATGTATAGTAAAAAAATGCGCAAAGATAATATGAAGACATCAACTTTGTCGTTAAGAGTTACTGAATAGGAGGATTAAGATGTCACTTGACATTATCTTGCTTCTAATATTTCAAAGAAAAACAATGCCTGGGACACAAATGACCTAATCGTGTGTACTAAATAGAAACCAGATTAGATTAATGTGAAATGAAGCTGTGCTAAAGATACATGTAACCAAATCTATGTCTGTAATGTATGAAGAGAGTGGAGAAACAGCTATTTAATGCAGCTATTTAATGCAACCATTTCATAAATAATATTTGCTTCAATGTAAATTTGAATGAGCCGTTTTTATTAGTCCCAGAGCGCACGTCCGAGTAGTAACATAGCCGCCGGCGGATAGTCGGACGCAATTCTATTGCTGGCTGACCCGAAATTCACGGTACAATAATTCATTATTAACTTGCAAATCTGGTTACGACTAACCCAACCCACCTAATGCTAAAATCCATCGGAACGTCGGCATTACTGCACCATGCTAATCCCTGTACGCACAGAGGGGGATTATACATATGACTGACACCATAACATTCCGCGTGAAGGCATGACGAATTTCGTGTAATCATGCAAATCATAACTAAATGAGATTCACAAATATTAGCAAGCATAAAATTTTCGCTTTATTTCTAAAGAAAAAAAGGTTAAGTAATAATAAATGCGAGGTAAACAAATTTATTTATAAAAACACCTTTTTCAGTGCCATAATAACAGTCAATTTAGATAATATATTTTAAATTTAATAAACAAAAGCGGAATCAAATGAACAAAAGCATGAAATTAATAAAAAGGAAGAGCACAAAAGAATCAATTAAATTCATGCGAGAAAAAGAGAGAAGTAATCCAAAATATTCGAAATATTATACAATACAGTGCAGCTGTATTATATTTGTTTACAGAATACATTGTATACCTACGATATATTGACACTTTTTTTGCAATAATATTTCACATATAATATTGCCGCGCAGCAGTGTTATTTTACAATTGACGTTTAAACATATTTTCTTGCACAGGAAGAAGCAGTTTTTGGTTATAAAACACGCGAGTCCGTTTTATTTTATGTTATGTTGAAACATTTGTTTCAAAGAGATATTGCCAAAGGCATGTTGTCTTACAGATTTTCGAAATAGTGCCCTAAAAGAATTGTTTTCATTGTTCAGATGGTATTCACGATTTTCATCTATGTTATAAAAGAATTCTTACGTAATATATATATGAAAAAATAAATAGAATTATGATCATATTTTTCTTGTTTGCTTTTATAAAATCGTTTACTTTTAATCTTGAATATAGCTTCACTCGTTGGATTACTATCATCATATCCGTAGAGCAGAATAATATGATCGTGCGTAGACGATGTACAAAGTTGTATTCAGGAAAATTAAATACTGTTCAACAGCGGAAGTCCGGATCTTCCGTAGGAAGCGTAGCTACGGCGTAACATTGCCAGCGTAATGGTTCATTTAACATGGAGTGGTTGGCTCCATCCGGTTAGGGAGAGGCAAAAATATTGCCCGTCGATAGTGAGGAAGCGTTTCCGTGGCATGGGGTGCGTTTTATCCATAACATTCGTAGTTGAGGAACTACATATCCATACGTCGCACGATCAGGGAAAAAAGGTGAACTCATATACGAATCGATACCACGCCTTTCTATCCGTTAAAATAATAGTACTAAACTCCACAGGAGATACAGAAAGGTACTTTTATCTTAGATGGCGACACTAGTGTGCCTTTAACGTCCTCAAATATCATCAATTTTAAATTTTTTTTCAAATTTTGATTGTATTCGCTCGAGGAGGAGCGGATTATCGGAATTTAAAAGTACGTGTCTTTGCTAAACGAATCGGGCAATTTCGCAGGGCAATGGCCTACCCGACGTACAAATCGATAGCCGTGCAACTAACGGCGCACTACCTCGGTGCGCCCTATGGCTAACATTGGTAAACTTTACTGCATAAATAACAACGGCAAAACCCCGCGATGTATGTAAACGTGAAATCTTACTGAAGCTAAACACTACGACATTCTTGCCGTTAGTAGCTGGCTCTATTAACAAGCTCGCGGCAAGAAAACGAGAGACAAATCGTCCTCGTTGATCCGCGTCGTTAAGATCAACGTTGAAAGAACCACGTTAGGTTATCGTTACTGCAAAAAGATCTGGGAAAATAGCTCCACCAGGTTCGTTATGCTAATGCAGGAATCAACGGGGTGCGAGGCCAAAGATACGCGCGAACAGGCTTGAAAATCACTGCATCTCCACGGCGTTAGGTCCGATTAGAGGAATTAATGCTTGTGCCTGTTATCAGCGTACAACAGAAAGGAACCAGCTTTCTTCCCTTCTGCCTCTTCTCCACCTTCACGCAAATCGTGTTTTTGCATTTTGCATCTGAAAATCCGTACGATGGTCATGGTCCGACTTGCGAATGTATTAGACTTCATCATCCGAAGTCGCAGGGACTAAGGGGATTTGACGGGAAAAGGAAGGGATGCGAGAGTAGCTGAGGCCGTATTGTGCTCTGTGAATCTATAAACACCCCTTCTCTGCGGAACTGTCCATCTCGACTTCGGCGTCCATGTTCTTCTTCCACCTCCCCATTCTGTCTGCGTGTCGCAGGAAGGGGGAGGAACATGGTGGAGACTGCAAAGTCGGTTCTCGGCCTCGAGGAGACTGCTCGCCAGCTGTTATTTCTACATTCCAGTAAATCGAGTCTGGAATCCAATCTGCCTGTTTGCTACTGTATCCAAACTACCCCGCAGCCAACCTCCAGCGTTATCTCTCTCCGACCTCCCCCGCGTCCGCTTCTCTTTTACGGTTGCTGCAGGTCCGTCTGCTCTCTCTCTCTCTCTCTCTCTCTCTCTCTCTCTCTCCGCGCTCTCTCGCTCTCTCCCTCTCGCTCTCTCTCTCCCTCGCTCGCACACGAGCACACACGGCTGCGTATATATATATATATATATGCGCACACATTGCGAGATACACGAAGCTGCGCGAATCCTTCCTCCTCGTTTCGTCCTTATTCTACCTCGCTCCAGAACGCACGAATTTTGCATGCACGCGAGTTGCCTTGCTTTTCGGTAATTTGACGTATGCTTGCTTGCTTGCTCGCTCGCTTGTGGCCCTCATAGGGCCAAAATCATTTCGCGACAAGCCACTTCCGACGTGGACTTCTTCCACGATTTCATTTGCAAGTAGCTAGCGAAACTGTTGCAACGGTAATTCCTTTTGACAAACAGTCGTAAAGTTGAGAGTTAAGTTAAACAATTTTGTTTGTCACTTATAATTATTTTTATGTGTTTGTAAGTCAAATGAAAATAAAATTTTGTGTGAGTATGTACTATTTTTGCTCATTTTTTTAGAAGTATTTAATTTTTAAAACGCGAATCCTGCTATAGAATTAAACAAGTATCCTGCTATAGAATTAAAAATAAGAGGGAAAAAGATTTTCAAATTCGTGGAATACAATGCAGCCCAACTATTCGTAATTCTTCCTTCTTCCTTCAAATCCTCTTAGACTTTGCGATTTCGGATAATAAAGTCTAATACACTACTTACAAGACGGACTTTGACCGTCATACAAATTTTCAAATCTCGCAAATAAAAATCCTTTAATTATGATTGAAAACTGATACAACTTTAAAGTGACAACTTTTTATGAAAGGTCATTAAAAAATCGCGTTATAATTCAACCGCTTGTTTTCTGTCACGAGAGAACATTATTACTACGCCATTAATAGTTAACTCGTCAATAATAACGATATAGCAGGCAGCTCGATAACGCTGTCGTGTCTGGACTCACGCTTCGGCGGATCGGAACGAAAGGGTAGACGGATCGATTGTAAACATTTCATTATAACGTACGAGCGGAAGTGGGCGGTAGAACGGACCGGCCGGGGTGGCGGCGGGATAATCCTACGATAATCCGGGAATCATTCTCGGGAATGAATCGCTCTATCGATCCGGGGGTATATAATTGAAAAAGTTGTTCCTTTGCATCCCTCCCCCTCTCTCCCGATCCCCCCCTCGTCCCCCCTCGTGAACGTGCCCGCTGTCCTTCACAGTCGCGCTCGCCTTTTCCATCCCTTGCGAAGGCAAGGTAACAAGCAGTATAACGATCCCTTCCGTAGCTCGCATTATGGCCATTTTAAATTTCCGGTGGCTCATCATCAAAACTCGGCAATCTCACGTTCCATATATATATTGAATTTTGAGATGACTTTGTTTCGCAGTATTGTCCTTATAGCTAAACACACAGAACGTCTCGGAGGTCGCAGCTGCCGGTAGATTAAATTGCTTAGAGATCCCAAGTGTAAGCTCATTTTGCATTCGCCATCCGAAGTTCCTAATTTACAACGTCAAATATTTTAGGAACCAACGGCTACGATATTAAAGCGTTGCTAAAATAAAGTCTATATATAAGATAAACTGAGAAACGCACAGCTGCATTACCGAAGATTGATATAGGAAAACTTCTTTTCGGTATATTACAAATATCGATTTTTTTTTTATGTATAAAATGATTCGTGTCTTTTCTGTTAATCGTAGTATTAGTATGTCGAAATTACTGAGTGATTCTTTTTTTCGATATCCAGTGCGATATGTGGAAAGTTGGATTGCTGAGTTGCAGCGACGTGAAGCGGGAACGAAAACGATGCCACGCTGACTGGCATATACGCGAAATAAGGTCATTCACAGTTCACTGCAACTCAATTTCAGCGATAGTTACATGGTGGCTAGGCAACGTCGATCCCGAAGGAATAGTCGCTCTTTTCCGGTCATTTCGCCTATCTCCGGTCTGACATGCGTATATGTATACATGTACACGTTCGCTCGTGTCCATATGCGTACGTATACGAAAAACTGTTACATGTACGCGTAAATCCCTTATCTCGCATGTATAGCACAGCTTCCTTACCTCGAAGAAACTTGTCAAGGACTATCGTCTACACAAAAGACTTTTCTATGATCAGGGATAAAGTTATTGGGAAAATTATTGGGGGAATTAGGTATTATTCTGCATTTATTAAATTATCTAATTTAAACTTTCACGTGTTTACGTGCTACTTCTTTCGTATAAAATATTGAAAGCTCACTTAGAATCTCCATTTTATTTAACACTATATTTTTCTATATATTTTAGCAAAACGCTATAAAGATATAATAAAATAATAATGTACATGACAATGGCAATTCTACTAGAAATGGTACGGCGTGCGCAATAACGAGTGTTATTATCACGACAGAAAGCTTATACAATCCGCGATACGATAAATCGCGGGGCGCGAAAACGCGTCCATTAAATATCGGCGCCGAGTGTATCGGCGAATCGCGATTTGTCAAATCATCCACGCGGCAATAACACGCAAATTCAATTATGCGTTATCGATGTTTTGTTGCGTTGATAAGCCAAGAGGTCGTTAGGCGGGGTTGCGTTGGCCCGGGCCTGCCGCTTTTTAAAAACTCTCGTTAAACCGCGTAATTAATTCGTGGCGCTCGCGGCGCACGAGACAGATAATTAATTAAACCGCAATATCCCGCCACGGATAAGGGTTTTATTGCCGAATTTATCATGGCGTTTAAATTCAACGAACTTGCACTTATCGTTCAGAAAACATTAATATAAATGACCTGAAACTTCAGATAAGTCCTGATATAGCATCAACATAATTGGATCTTGGATTATGTTAATAGGCGATATTAATTGGTTTTTGAGGGATCTTTATCCAAATCTTAGATATCATTTGTCATTGGATATATGGCTTCCTTATTTCAAAAGATATAACTAAAAAATTAAGATTTTTGAATTATTATCTACAATGAATTAGAAAAATATTATTTTATTAATTATTAAAAGTAATCTAATTTAACTTTATAAAAAATATCACAACTTAAAAAGTAATTTTTGAAAAAGAATCATCAAAATCTCCACAACTCAGAAAGAGTTTCTGAGAACTATGAAACCAAAACGACAAAAACTGATATTTAATCATGTTAAGAAATATATTTTTGCCGATATTATTTAACTAGTAAATTAAATAATTTTCCGTCAAATTAAAAAATAGTTTTCCCCTTTTCTAGGAAACTTAATTTCTTAAATTGTATCATTTTTCAAGTAAGAGAGCGATATTATAATAAGTATTATTGAATTAATCGTTGATTATCAATCTTGTTTTATTAAAATTTAAGAAAATATCACTATTTTGTTGAATTTAAAGAGAAATATTATATTATATATAGACGATATAAAAAAGGTATTATAGCGTATACTAGCCCAGAATTCTTGATCTGATGAAGCAATATTGTACGCTCGATACAACTGTGATTTAAGCTATGAGATCTTAAACTTTATTACGGGGATACGTTGTTTTAAAAGTTACTCGAGCAAGAAGGTCGGGTTGTCATGGGAAATCTAGTGTGCTATCGTAATTCGAAAGCGATTGTCCGAATTTATGAACCCATTAGGCTGCTGCCAGACGTTCGACTAAAGCCGTTCTTGATTCCTGACGCTATAAAAGCGTCGCGCGGGCAATACTATTTCGTACTAGAATACTGGTCATACGTTGCAAATATAACATTTGTGTCTTATACGCGCGATTGCGTGTGGGGCATTTCTCTCTCCGCACATAGTAGATTTTCATCTTTCTTTTATTCTAAAATGGAATGGCTTTGTTTACTTTCCAGCAGTGAGCTCTATGCGCCCGATAGACAGCACTAACTGCATTCTGGTTCAAGATATCAAGGCTGTCACTCACGAAAACGCACACATCCACGACTCGATATCCACGCAGATTCCTACAGAAGGTAAATATCGAGCGGTATTAATTTGCATCTACTCTGCATGATGTAAATACTCTCGCGCACAGCGTCATACGCTAATTGCTTTTGGGAAGTGCGAGTGGATGAACATTTCATCGATATAATATCTTTAGCAAGGACTATATCCAAATGTCATCCACTGTAAAGATTTCACACTATGAGTTGTACCAATTTCAAAAGATAATTGAACAATTGAAGTACATTTGACACATTTGATATGAAGATAAACTGAGAGATATGAAACAATAAAAAAAAAACATGAAAAGAGTGTAATCTGCTCGACTTAAAATAAAAATATCTGACAATATTCTATTTATAAAATAATGATATTTTTATTTTCTAGAAAGAAAAACATGATATTCTCTCTTTTAATTGTTTACAAACTTATACACCATACAGTTTACATTTGCAATCTAAATTCTAAATGAAAGTCACTTTGCAGTGTGGTATAAGTCAGAAAGAGATTTTTTTTATAAAAAGACTACTAGATTTTATTTACCATATGACTTTCCTAACGATTTACTACTGTGCCATCCAATGTGTTACACTTATCTTCGTGTTTCTCTCTCATATAGAATCCCTACCTACGAGTACGGCGGAGCATTCGAGCGCCGCGGACAGCGCCGGCGATCAACAGAGCGATCCGCAGATCCAGCAATCGGCGCAGCAATGGCCAGCCGTGCTCGAACTGCAGGCCTACAATGTCGCGCACTCCGCCATTATTCAGCCGTACCATTTTTGGAACACGGAATTCCGTAACAAACAGCCAGCTTTCATCAGGCTGAACTTGACCCTACCATGGGGTGCGAATTTCGCAGTATACGGCAGACGGAACGTCGCGCCCAGCGTCACGCAGTACGATTTCGTGGAGTTCGTCAAAGGTGGCAGGGTGGTCCACAGGTTGAAGAGGGACATCACTGCCGTCAGTTTTATGCAGTCCACCAGTCCGCAAGACATCCACGTGGAGCGCGTGCCGCAACCGGTCGCACTTTATCAACACGTGCTCATCAAGAGGACCATTGTGGAACCATTGATGGTCAATGTCAGTCTACTGCAGTACTTTGACACCGGCGACTGGTTCCTGTCCGTATATAACGATGAGTTGCAGCCTTACAAGGTTACTTTGGTCGTTACGGAAGCTGAAGGTGTCTCCACTACATGTCCCAATGACTGCTCCGGACGTGGATCGTGCTACCTTGGCAAATGCGATTGTATAGACGGATATCAGGTGCGTTTTTGCAAAATTATCTTTAAATTAAATAAGAGAAAAAAATCCTATTTTTGATCGAAGTGGATTCTAATAATATTCAATATGTAGATTTACAATTATATTTTTCATTTGTACAAACCGCGCGCCGATTCAATTTGTCGAAATGCTCCTTTTATTTACCTCAGCAACAAAAAAATCTTAGGAACATTTTTAAAAAATGATTTTATAAAAAAAATTAAAATTTTTTATTAGAAAGTCGAAAACGCAGCCCACAAAGTGAGAAGAAAATTTCCCATTTTGTCTAGCTTGTAATTTTTTATTTGTAAAAATTACCAAACTCATAGAAACACGAAAAACATAGTGACCCTTCGAAAGTACAGACTTTAAACTTTAAAATCCTTTTCTGAAATTAACATTTTATTTTTTACGAATGTATATATAATTTTTTATATATAATTTTGTGCTAATACGATATTACTTTTCTTCCGACCCAATAATTATCTTTAAATTATTTTTTCATTTGAAAAAATTAAAGATTAAGGAAATCAAATTTTTATGATTCCAGGGTGCTGATTGCAGCAAAAGCGTGTGTCCGGTTTTGTGTTCTTCACACGGACAATACGGTGGTGGTGTGTGTCACTGCGAGGAGGGCTGGAAAGGTGCGGAATGCGACATACCGTTAGGTGACTGCCAAGTTCCTGACTGTAATCAGCATGGCCAGTGCGTTAGAGGATCTTGCGTCTGTAATCCCGGCTGGAAGGGCAACTTTTGCGACGAACGTAAGTTGGGTTGATAGAAGATCAATCAAACGATATGCGTTTAGGAAAAGATTTGAGAAGCATATTTCGAGATATTGAAAAATTTAAGAGTAATTTTGCTTCTAAATTTAATTTATATTTTCTTATATGGATGAAAAAGGGAAAAGATTGAGTATATCGGAATATCGGAATACTTTAAAAAGATCTGAATACAATTTACGAGCGATGACGTTGCATTGCAAATGTGTACGACGTTATGGCACATATTTCAGCCTTAAAAACGGCTTAGCGGAAATCACGGGTGACGGAAAACGTTTACCTCGTACATCTATTTCTGCCCCGGGATCGTTATTTCTTCATGTTTGTCACAGCATCATTAATTTTCCCATAATTCAAGCGTACGTCCTGGCCCTCTATCCGGGGAGATTCAAGATATTAGTAATGCAGAGTCCCCGTTGGTGGGAAACACAGTCGGCCTGTGTACAACCTATAATTAATGCACGCGGAGTTCTCCAAATTTACATATGGGTCAAGCCATGCCAATTCGGCGCGACAATTAGTTTCGTATTGTTTCGCGGGAATTTGAATAATACACGGGCGTGTGCGCGCGCGCGCGCGGCACGCAGCTGCGTTCGATATGTTATAATTTCGCGTAGCCCCGGAACTTCCGGGGACTGAGTGACGCATGATATAAATGACGAGATTATTCGCCGGGAACGAGACACTTCGTCTCTGACATTCTCACGGTCCTCGTTAGAGATACGCTCGCCCGTCGCTTTTTCCTAAACGCAGGCGAAAACGGTATTAGTTCCACGTCAGTGGAATATGTCAGCTCCAATCGTAAGAACGATAAATTTGAGGAGCGAAAACGGATTTGCATTAGTTGCGACGGCAAATGAGAACTAATTGACGAATAAGAATCCGAATCAAGAGTCATTTCTTTTAAAGAATTTCTTTTAGAGACAATAGCAATCTCTGTATCATATTTTATATTATATTTGCATGATATACTTAATATATGCATGATTTATTTTATGACATATTCAATTTTTGAAAGATTTATTTAATTATCAAAATAACGTCGAGTTGGACAAATTATTCCAATAATTTTTTATTTAACTTGCTATTCAAATAAAATTTTATTTATTATTTGCATTATTCTCATTATTATTTTTTTTTATTATTACTTGCATAGGAAGCTCTCCAATTCAAAAAATGAATTAAAAATATATATATTATAAAACTTTAAATTAATCTGAAAAGAGTATGCAATTAATATCAAACATTACTTAATAGAACTATAATTAATACATATTACTTGAATTTTTGTTACGTACAAAAATAATAATTTGAGAGAGAGAGAGAGAGAGAGAAAGGCTCTCTGAAAAGGTATGTAATATGTAATTTCTTTCTAATTATATAATTTAATTTTCTATCCGCTCATATTAAGTTTTTTTTGTTTTTTATCAACTTTTAAATACGTTTTGAAAATAAAACATTTCTAAAAAAAAATATACAATAATTTTATTTGTACTATTAACAATATATAAATAATTATTATTCGTTTAAATTATTATATTATTTGATAATATAATGGAATAATATTATTTGTATATTTTTCGTATATAAATAATAGATAATGAATATATATTATTCGAATAATTATTTAGATAAGAATTTATTTATCGTTGAATCGAATAAATTGTTAATCAAACAAAAATTTGTTTATTATTTACGAATAAATTATGTTTTGTTTCTTTTATTTATTATCTATTATTCAAATAAAATTTCTGCCGAATGAACAATTCTCTAAAACTACCATTTCGCTTATCGTTCACGACTTGGAAATTGATGTCTCAACATTTTTACCGAAAAGAGCTCATTCCGAGGAAACATTCTGTATGTACCATTAAATACACTTAATGGTATCATACTTCAACGCCCAATTTACCGCGTTTCGCGTTTCTACGTTTCACGATGGCGCGCGAACGCACCTGTCAGGTTCTAATGAAAGCGAACAAATCTATGATCCCGTTCGATCAATGTCGCGCATACATAATGCAAGAAGAATCTGCCAAGAATCCTCTCATCTCTCGTATCCCGTATACATATAACGCAGCACAGCGGACGCAGACGACGACGCGGCTCCCGCCGGCACCGCCCACGCCCGCGCCCCCCCCGCCAGGGCGCCCGGGGGTT
>NW_011626968.1:666738-703032 GCF_000204515.1 Acromyrmex echinatior
ATACATATGTGTATGCGTTGCGTAGTTTCCAACTTGTGTCTGTCACATTGTATACCACTCTATGTTGAATGAGTCCGAGAGTGACTGCGTTCATGTTGCGTGACTGGAAGGATCGCGTGTGTGATGGGTACGCTTGATTAGTGTGTGTCTACGTCTATTGTTTCTGTAATGGCGTGCGGAACATTGCGAGGAGCACTCGCGGGGTCTCCGTGCCGGTCCAGCCGGTGCCGGAACGGAGCCGAAGACGGGAAAGGTCCGGAACGCGACTAAAGATCGCGGCGGATAGTTTTAACGCGCGCGGTCGAAGTCGCACGCGATCGCGTTTGCAATAGTAGAAAAATTGCCGTTTCGGGGGGCAATTGCTCGAGAAACGATTGCTCGCGCAATGCTGCGCACGCGCCTTCGTTTTTTGCCCGCAAACGCGGGTTCTGTGACCGTGGTAACGCCCTTTCTTCTCGTTGGTTTTTCCCACACGTAGTACGTTCTGGAGTTCCTTTACACCGCGGTAAGTTGCAGCTCAAGCTCTCGCTAATCGTTCATTATCCAAAAGAAAAAAAAAAAGAAAGAACAAAGTATCATCTATTGCTCGTTTCGCTCGTACATTCATCTTACATGTCTTTCGTATGACCCATTAATATGTAACACTTATGTATTTATATATCGAACCTTTAGCCTGCCTTTACACTGTCATTAATTTCCTAACGTTTCGTTCTGTCTCTTTTTCTGCCTTCTTTATTTTTACGCCGCCCATATAACAGCCTGTTATCATTTCTCATTATACGAATATTTGCGTTTCGCTAATGTTTGATCACACTTTGCTTATTTGTCTCTCATCTCTTTCATCGAACGCCACCTCCTATTCTACTTCGTCCACTCTCTTTCTCTCTCTCTCTCTCTCTCTCTCTCTCTCTCTCTCTTTCTCTCTCTCTTTCTCTCAGTCACTCTATCTACCTGTCTGACCTATCTATCTTTATTCACTTTCGCGCCTCATGGCCACGCTCGCGTTGATACGTACAGGAGATGAGTCGTTGACGGTTTTTGTGGCGGTTTATCCCGCTCGAGGTAGCGCCGCGTGCGCGCGTCTCTCGTCGGGTTTCCGTCTATATTTTTATAAAAATAGTCGAATACATGTTCGCAAATAAAAACGCCATGGACTTTGAAAAAACATACGAACGAGAAACAATCCTCCTTGCATTGATATCGAATTTACAACAAATATTCGGTAACCTACTTTTTCAAAATCCTCTTTGTAGAACACTCTCTCTTGTTTTGTAAAATCCACGTCAGAAATAGATCCAGGGCGAAGTTTAATGCTGGAAAAAAAAAGGAAACGGAATATTTTGAAAATAAGCATTATTCTGATTTTGAAGATTCTATTATATTTCTGATCGCTATTCATAGTTGATTCTTACATTCAAGACGTTCCTAAGTACAGTCTTAAGACGTCACAAATCAATCAAAAGGCCGTATCAATATCTTAAGACATTATTTGAAACAGTCTTGAAATAAGAACGAACTCTGAATATCGATCTATATGTCGTTTCCTTTTTATTATGATATACAGAATCTCATTAGTTATCGGATTATCTTTTATCTCGCTTATAAAAATATATAACGCTTGTACGCATCATCAGGGAGCGTCTGTCCATGAGCAAAACTCTTCACGTATACATTAAAGTCAACCGTACGAATTGTCTCTGTGTTATCTGTGATATGTCGTCAGATTGTTGTCTCCCTTTTCTGTTATGTCTTGTCTTCTTGTCCCTTAGATGCGTTAGCCATATGATTGATATACATAATAGTATGTTACGAGTCGTGTACTTACGAACCTGGTCTTGTGTTGTTTGTGTTTGCCAGGCTTGCACTTTATGTACCATCCTGTCGAACTTGTCTTATAGTGAACGTCCTAGCATTTTACACGAACGCTGACCTTATTGCGCGCCTCTTGCGTGAACGACTCTGTTGCGTTCTTTTTATTATATCGTTCCTTTTTCTATCATATTATATATATATATATATAAATATATATACATACGATACGAACACGAGATAATAACTCAACAAGTGTACATGTTCGCTTTCTGTTCTATCGACGGATCGGCAAGTATTGCTAATCGGCACCGTACAGTTCATGATGAAGAACCCTAAAGGACCGTCTCTCCTTATCCCTTGTCTGCGTCTATTATCACCTGTCTAAAATGTGCCAATAACCCGACACCAACGCCCTGTGTCTGTCTTTATCCGATATCCGAGGAAATCGAAACCCACCGAAATTATCACACCCAGACCCAGCCAATCCCAAGTTCTACTCTCGTCCATCTATCCCCGAGATTCCCGCTTTACTAACTTAACGATGCTTCTTTCTGGCGCGGAGTACTTACTGAAAACAACGAACATTTGCTAATCCCGCTGAAATTATTTCGACTGAAAATTTCGCGATCTCTCGTGCATCTTGATATTTCTCCGAGATCGGTCCTCGACGTCCTCGTTCGCGCGAGAACGACGGAAGAGAGGCGGAGAGAGAAAAAGAATACACAGATAAACC
Source organism: Acromyrmex echinatior (assembly GCF_000204515.1). Next base: position 669,284 of record NW_011626968.1, read on the forward strand.
GAGAGAAAGATTCACTCAAAAACAAAAAAAGAGAATGAAATCGTCGATGACCATTTGCTTGTAAGATTCGGCGGAAAGAAAGAAAAAAAAGAAAGAAAAGAAAAGAAAATAAGCTAGACTAATAATTCCTAATGGCGTTAGGTACGCGTCGCGCGTGTACATTCTCTTCTTTCATTATTTGCATATAGGTTGACTACGACTGCCTTTAGAAATCTCGGTGCATTCGAGCATCATCCGTTTTTCTTTTTCTGTTTATCATTCTCACTATGGGTTTGGACGTACAGTAGTGACGACTGTGCCTGCCACCTTGCTATGCTCGCACTTGGAGGATCAGCGCCCACCACCCTCCGGCATAGTTTGATCTCCAAGCCACTCGAAACGAAGGCACGATCAGTGATCGAAACCGATAGCATTGTCTGACAGTGATATCGCATTTCGTTTCTTCGTATATGCGAAAATCTGCGTTATTCGCAACGGCAGAAAAGCGATTGGCGAAGAATATAGAATGTAGACGAACTATCAAGGAAAACAGTGAATAATTTTTACAATTTGAAAATTTAATTAATTTAATTAATTTACTTTATGTAAATTCAACTTCTACTTCATTCTTGCGAAAATGATGAACACATGCATTTTTATTTTACATGAAAATAATCGAGCATTGTTAAAGTATGTGTCTAATTATTATTACTTATCTTATATTACTAGTTCGTTCAATATCTTAGATAAAATTATACTGCTATAAGTTTTATTGTGAATATTATTATATTATACAAAGAATCTTTCTTGATTTTTTTGTATTAAAAAAATAAGGCTATCACTAGTTTGGACAAAATATCGATATTTTAATGATTTATAAGAAATTAACAAAAGCGTCGATATATCCGGCGCACTTTTATCTAACGGCAAGAACTGATCTCGTCAAAATAATCCCGGTTTCGATCCCTGAGCATCCATGAAATTTACTCGATAATTACGATTACAATTAACGGAAACAGTCAATGGTCTTATGTTATGTCTGACGTTGTGTCCATCGATGTTGTGCGGAGCGTTGGGGACGCGTGATCCTCCAAGAACGAATATGCCCCCATACGCAATCCCTTAGAGACTGATAAATATATATATCTATATATATCTACATACCGAATGCATATAAATGGATATATAGCTTGTTACACGGCGCGGAGGACCGTAGCTCATGTCGCACGTGCCGCGTTACATTCGTTACTCGGCCGGCCCAACGGGTGGTGTAACAAGCTATATACACACATGCGAACGTGTCGCATATATCTCTTATATACATTATATATATATATTATCTACGTACCTATATACATCGACCTCATTATATTCAGCACTACACGAATCGCTTAAAATATTCAGCTTCAGAACATTTCAACTTTCTCTCGCCGAGAGTCCAGCCTCCCTGGCCTCGTACATCCATTTCTCTCGATCCCTCAATTCCGTCCATGAAAAGTTCATATGATACGTCTATTATTATATTACATATTACATATCTCACGCCTACTACGTATCTATATAACATGACTGCATGCCTTTTACTCTCTCACGAGATAATTTTCCTACAAATTTTCCTCCCTCTCCCCCCTCCCCGTCCCAACCCTCATCCATTCGTTTCGGGACGGAGTATTATGTCTTCTTCTTTTTTTTTTCATCTTCTTTTTCTCCCTTTTTTCTGGTCTCTGAAAATCCTGAAAGTCAGTGCCGAGAAGAATGTTCCCGCCTCGCTGCCATCGCCACCACCGCGAATGCTGATTTTCGCGAGCACAATGCATCGTCGACGCACTGCGCGTGTTCCGCTGCCCCCGCCATCCAACCTCGCAACCCTCTCCACTCTCCCCCTTACCCGTTCCGCCACCCCTTTGCCTACGCGGCATTGTTCTATTTGTAAAATCAATTTGTATCGCTCCTCGATTCAGCCAGAGGCATTAGCTTCCCTTGTACGTGGCAACGCGGCCGTCGAATGTCGGCCGAATGGAGTTGCGGATTGTATTGGCAGCGAAGTGAGAATATTGGATCGCATTGAACCGTTGACCGCGGAAGCTGATTTAACAGGCGAAATCGATTGCTCATGTCCGCGCTCGCGTAAAGACACTGGTCGTGCATCGACCGAGTAGTACGATCGCATTACTCGTTAATTAGGCGGGCACTAAGTGGGTATTAACAGTGCCGCCGTTGTTCGCGGTGAGATCGCAGAAAATTGAATCGCGATATAATTCGACCGTATAGCTTCGGAATCAATCTTATGAAAGTGTAAAGTGTATTAATGATTGTAAAAATAATTAAATTGAAAATTGTTGGAGCATGGCATTTATTTCAAAATTAAAGATTAATGTATAATTCTATGATAGTATTTGTGGTTAGATATTTTTTTGAAATGTATTTCCAATATATTTAAGTTACGGACAATATTTCGAACGGAACGCCGTGAAAATTCACGATTTTTTTTTTTACAAAATTTTACCTATCTTCGCTTCAACGCGCGCATCGATCAAAATTGCATTCCGATAGTAGATAGATGTAAATTGTGAGAATGCTTCGTTTTAAATCAGCATTGCGCGGATTAATGGGTCGACGAAACGATCCCACTTCGGTGGACCTCGATATATCTGTAATTTGTAACAGTCGAGTTGCGGTGATGCGAGGCCAAGTTGTTACCGAACAAGGACTCGGAATAGTAGGCATCAGAGTGTCCGTGGACAGGGACTCGCGCTTTGGATTCACCTTGACTAGAACAGACGGATGGTAAGGATCAATAGTCCACTTATTCTATATTATCCAGCTTCACATCGAATTCGATTATTATACATTGTTAAATTCATATTAAATTATATCCAATTTGAGTTATTTTTAATCATTTCTATATTTTTTTCACTGTTTTAACTCAATAATCAATGTCATTAATTTTACTAAAACAATGAAGTCAAACAATTTAACTAAAAAAATGTATTAAATTTGATACAAATTATTATTTACTTAGTGCTTTTGCGTTAATAGATGTTGTTTACTTTAAAACTAAGTAATTTAATCACAGAATGGATTGATTTACATTTTCATACACATAAAAGGTATAAATAATAAAATGTTATTTAACTCAAGGGATTAGGTTATCATTCTCTCTAACAATGTATGTTAAAATTATTAGTTTTTCTAAATTAAAATGGTAAAATTTATTTTAAAGATGAAATAATGAAATACTTAGAGACGCTAATAGCAAATTTATTTTGCAAACCTTTATCCAAAATATTATCATTAAAGTCTTAAATATCATTATGTCTAATAATGATTTTTAAGATTTGGCACTGATGTGCTAAAAAGAAAATAAAGGTCGATTATCATAGTGCGTATCCAAATATTAAGCCAATTAAAAGACTCTATTTTTAGATAGATTTATTTTTTAGCCTAAAAAGTCAGACGAAATACCTGAATTGGAATAATTTCATGAATGCATATAAATGATACAAATGATTTTAAACGTGCATTCTGGTTTGTCCCTAATAGATATGGTAATGGATAGTAATTCATATTAATATTTCACTACTACACACGTAGAGGCAATTATGCTGTTCGTATTTTAAGCCGATGTAGTTATTACTGTGGCATAATATTATTTTGAAAGAGGGATTTGCACGATTAATGACAGACATCCATAACGTAAATGACGGATACCACGGGCATAATCCAGATTATTATATATGCATTACCATTGCGCTCTGAGAACATTTAAGAGCCGTAATATCTCTAATCTGTATCTGCTAATTGTTGATTATTCTTGAGTGTTGTGTGCGAAATAAGTGGGTCGGTGCTATCGCGGATAATATATTACCGGCGATAGAAAGGGATTCATGGAAAGAGTTACGCCCGTTGTTACATCCGTGTTACATCCATTTACAGTTATAACAGCGGTCAACACACACACACACACACACACACACACACACACACATATATACGCATAGCCGTCATCATCGTTGTATTAGCATTTGCACATACGATGAGCACGACATGTAGGGTCGGGGCTGGATGTCCTGCGCGATAGTATCAAGGCTGCATTGTAATGAAAGGGGAAGGGGTAGGGGGATGTAGTCGGGAACGGCTACATCAGGCGAGGGTATACAGCAATCCTGGCGAGAATAATTCTGAAACAGGAAAGCGGAGGAGTTGGGATACTAGACCGCATCAAAGCCCGAGCTAATGATGTCGAAAGCTTACTAATTACTCCGTGCAAACCTACGGTACCATGGCTCGGTCCATGGCCCTCGGTGCATCGCGGATCGTCGAAATGCATTCGCATATATTGACCGAATCTACTCGTTACGAAACTTTGTTTCACCGGCATTCTCTTTCGATTTAATTCATATTAATCCAACGACCGGAACACCGCACCTACTCGTAATTAATGTTCATAAATGCAAAATAACAAGCAAGCACGTATTATTCCATTCATTGACGCGCCTTCAATTATAATATCGTTACAGCGCATTATATAATAACTTAGATGAATTTTTCGGCGCGTAATAATTTTATCGTGTATTAACGTAATCTGATTTCACATTTTGCGAATTTTTGCATAATCAAATTTTTAATACGCGAAATGTTGCAGAAAAGTAAAATACAGAAATTATTTTAGCATAAAAGAAAACTAGTCTCGTAGAATATTTTATTTTGTCTCAGAAAAATTTGCCTCTATAAACGTGTATTATACAAATGTGATGAAAATTATTTTCTAAATAGTTCAATGGGAACTTTAAATCTAACTATAAATAAAATTCAATAAGTACAGTGCTTTTATAAATCCTGTTAAAAATATGTTCTGCAGTTTTTGTTTCCACGCTCCAACTTTCAGAGAAGCCAGTAATTTTATATGAGAAGGGATATTACTTCATTAAATTCCATAGCGTACTTTTGAACCTAGGTACAAACTTAAATAACGAACAGACTAAAAGGAAGAAATTACAAAGCACGTATAAATAAAAATCTACTTCATTCATTGTTCACGTCAATAAATAGGACTATAATCATAATAATCCTTCAAACAAGTTTTAAAATTACACATCTCGTTAATACTTTGAAAAAGGCTATTATTGTTCTTTTAGTAATTATTTATATCTCATTGAAAGTTTCATACACAACTTTGTTTCTGAAAAACAAAATAAAAAGATGTATCATTTTTAATAGAAATATTTTCATTATTTGCTGCAAGATAAATTTTTTGTACAAGAAAATGTTTTAAAATTTTGCCAATTAGTAATACATTTAGAAAATTAATCAAATATGACGAAGAAACTTTCAAGATACTTTGCGTTCCAATTCTAAGGTCTCGTCAGACATTCATTCCCGGATAAAGTGAGCGCACTATCTTGATCGACCTACGTCGAGATTCTTACGTAATACCGGCAATGGAGTTCGAAATGCATTACGTACTTTGATCAGGTTCGACGTCCTGGTCAATGGTGGAGGTGCCGTGACGCTTCAATTCCAGCGCAGCCCCTTCAAACCCCTTACAAGGACCGTCTTCGTACCCTGGAATCAGATCGTGGTCCTACCACCCGTTGTGATGATTCTTAGCAAGGAAGGCGAATCGTATAAATCTAACCAGCCGCCGAGCCCGGCAGTTGGTAAGCATCGAGCTTCGGATATGTATTACGGATTTTTTTTCCTTTTTTATTTTTTTTTCTATGTTTTTTTTTTGGTCGGTCGACTTGGTACACATATATCTCATCGTGTTACGTGTCGGATCGCGTTACCCATTAACGTCACAAACGTTTCGATAAACGCACGTACGTGCTCGATCACCTGAAACCAATCCCGGCGCGCAGGGAAAAGAAGAGATAACAAAAGTAGCGAATGCATTTTTTTATTATTTGCAAAAGTTCTATTAAAAAAAATTAGTATAAGTAATTTATTACTGTTTTTCACGACCATGTCGGATCGGATCGCGCGTTTACACGTGCGATCTTCATAGGACCCTCGTTTTCAGAGTTGTTCAACGTGTGTGCCGTCTTTGTTCCGTCCTTGAGTGTTATACATTTTTGAGTTTCTTATTATTTACGGAGTACAATATAATAGGCTTCCCAGGGATTTCGATGGGACTCTTTAGCGAACACGGTCCGTGCTTGGAACACGATCACGAGACGTTGCGACCAATTATTGTTAGCACATGGATGCCTGAGAAAGTTGGCGGTTTGCCTGGGAAGAGCTTGGTCTTTGCTGAAAGTCAAGTAAGTTTCTTCGTAAACGATTTAATATCATTATAATACGCTCGTTGTTTTAATCAAAATACAATCTTGACTTTGCCGTCATAGTTAAGATGAAATTTTTAAATGACATAATTATTATACTTGTGTCCGAGATGTAATCAGTCAAAATACAGTCTTGCCTTCGTCCTTATAGTTAGATGCAATTTTTTAATGACAAATTATTATATCTTGATGACCGAAATATTGATCTGAGTGGATAGAAAGAGACATGGGATTTTAAAATAAAAGTTAAATAATAAATTTTATACGATAAATAACGAACTTCATTATATGTTACGTGAGACAGAGATGCTTTCGAAGGGGAGCATCAAAGGACACTGCACGAATGTAACAATATTTACGATGGAGATTACAGCACTATGTGACCGCATTAACGCAACGTTAAACATCGCTTGCAGATCGTGCAGGAAAGCATCGCTATTCCAGGCTCCAATCTCCACTTGATGTATCAAAGCAGTCAGGCTGCGGGCTATCTCTCTACCGTGAGGATGCAACTGACCGGGCCGTTCATTCCAAAATCGCTGACGCACGTACACGTGCACGTAGAGATCGAGGGCTCGCTTCACACGAAAACGTACGAGGCTGACCCGAATCTGACGCACACGTTTGCCTGGAACAAGAGAAACGTTTACAAGCAGAAGGTGTACGGCGTGGCGCAGGCGAGGATCTCGATCGGCTATCAACATTCCACTTGTCCGTCGGTGATATGGGAGACGCAGACGGCCACTTTGCAGGGATTCGACGTCGATATCTCCGATATCGGTGGATGGGGACTCGACATCCATCACCATTACAACTTCCACGAAGGGATCCTGCAGAAAGGCGATGGCTCTACTCTACATTTCAAACAGTATCCGCGCACTGTGAAAGTGGTAATGGGCACTGGTCTCCAAAGAAGTTTGGTATGTCAGAATTGCGACGGTCTCGCTAAGGATGCTAGACTCCTGACGCCAGTGGCACTCGCCAGTGGACCTGATGGTAGCATATATGTCGGAGATTTCAATCTCGTGCGCAGAATCACGCCTGAAGGAAAGGTTTACACCGTTTTGATTTTGAGGTAAACTTTTTTTTACAAGATTTGCGAGTCGAAAATTCAATGATCACATCTAATCTAAACACATCTTTATGCCATCTTTTGCAGTGCGACTCAAGTGGCATATCAGTATTATCTGTGCATCTCGCCAGCTGATGGACATTTGTATATCAGCGATCCCGAGAAACATCAAATATTGAAAGCACTCTCGTTGGAACAAGTCCAAGATCCAAGCATTAATATCGAGCCCGTTGTTGGAAGTGGCGAAAGGTGTATTCCAGGTGACGAGGGCCACTGCGGCGATGAAGGTCCGGCCATCCATGCAAAATTGGCTCATCCTAAAGGTGAAGGACAACTTAAAATACATCTGTCATTTTCTTTGAAAGACACCTGCGCTATTAGAATAACATTGAATAATTTAAAAGATACTTTTATAAAGACGAACATATACATACCGGAACATTTGAGAATTAATATTTTATGAACGAATAATCCCATTTGGATTTTCACTCTCTTTTATTTTCAGAGTGTAGTCTATAGGGAAATTTAAGCTATAATTTATTTGAATTTCAGATCAAAAATAAAAAATTAAAAATAGTGAATCTAATATAATGAACAGAATTTAAAGAAATAATATGCTTATTGCATAAATTCTTTTAAGAAATTTGTAATTGCAAAGAATAACATCAAGTTTCTAGTTTCGTTTTATTTGAAGTTCATTAGTGCTATGCACAGTTAGTATGATTTCCAATCTGACTTCCAAATCTTGATTACGAGTCTTGTGACATTAGACTTCCTTTGTTGCAGATTATTATTATTCTTTTAGAATTTGACATTTTTAAACTAACTCAGATAACAAGAATTTTTTAAAATCGAGTTTCATGATAATCAGATTATTCTTTTTTATCTAATTTTAGGCTAGAATTAAATTTAGCTATTTTGATAACTCTTAGATAATAAGATCTTCTTTAATTTTTTTTAATTAGAAAACTCACGTTTTCAAAGGATTGAAGGATTACTTGTAAAAAATAATTTAAAAAATGTGTTTCTTGTGATTTACAGGAATTGCAATTGCGGCCGATAAAACGATGTACATTGCCGATGGAACGAATATTCGTGCTGTCGATCCTCGAGGAATCATACATACTCTCGTAGGACATCATGGTCATCATAATCATTGGTCGCCCGCTCCCTGCATCGGAGCCATTCCCGCACATCAAGCTCAGTTACAATGGCCCACCGGATTAACCCTAAGCCCATTGGATGGATCCCTGCATTTCATCGATGACAGGCTAGTCTTGAAACTCACCAGCGATCTGAAGGTGCGTGTAGTCGCTGGTACGCCTCTTCACTGTACCAGCAATGCAAATAACAACAATGGCAACGATGAACTTCCGAAACTAAACTCCTCGTTGACGACGAACTTGAAAAAATCAGACGAGGTCCTCGGATCGGTGTTGGCTGTCGGTTTCAGTCCAACCGGTGAGCTGTACATAGCGGATCGTGATTCTCATCGAGTGAATTCTATTAGAATCGTCGATTCCTCTGGCAAGATGTCACACTTCGCGGGTCAACAGCAGGAAAGACTGCGTGGTCAATGCGAATGCAACAATACTACACCCAGCACCAAGGATTTGGACACGTGCACCTGTACGGATGATACTAGCAGCACCGAAACGCTCCTCTCTTCAAACGCCAAGTTTACTGCAATATCTGCTCTAGCGGTTTCACCAGACGGTGTCTTGCACGTAGCTGATCAGGGCAGCCTTCATATCCTGGCTCTCCAGCCGTATCTTCCGAACCATGATGAGAACGGAGAGTTCCGCATCCCATTCCCACCTTCGAATGAGATCTACGTGTTCAATCGCTACGGTCAACACATTTCCACGAAGGACTTGACATCTGGAAAGACCCGCTACTCCTTCCTGTATAGCAAGAACACGAGTTTCGGCAAGTTGTCCACGGTGACGGATAGCGCGGGCAATAAGATTCAATTCCTACGAGATTACAGTAGCGTCGTTAGCTCTATTGAGAACACTCAGGATCATAAATCCGAATTGAAAATCTCCGCGGTTGGATTCCTGGAGAAATTGTCCGAACGTGGCAGGGCGGAGATCGCGCTTGGTTATGACGGTTCAACCGGCTTGCTCACCAGTCGATCAGGAGTAAGTTAGATATTTTTATTGCTCATTTTTATAAATAAAGAATAGATGTTTTTGTCCATTTTGTCCATTGATTAAATATTTATTTTTTCTTCTTTATTTAATCATATATAAAAAATGTAATAGACTTTTTATAAATAAATATTAAATTATATATTTTTTTTATTGATGAAACGCAATGTGTTGTTAAAATTTCAGGGAGATGAAACATACATATACAATTACGACAGTCTAGGACGTGTCACCGATGTAATACTGCCGACGGGCGAGAAATTGAAATTATTATCAGACTTATCTGACAACGAAGGTCTATTGGTTAAAGTGTCTGCTCCCTTGCAAGCTTTATCTAAAGGTGATAAACAGCGAATCGTAGAATTTGAAATGAAAAACGAGAAGTCGAAAATGTTGACAGTCACTGATGGTATGTACTTTCTCTAATTTAATTAATTTTTGTTTAATCTATTTTCCTCGATATACAAATATATTCTAATTTTTTTGCAAATATGATTAACTGCATGAATATTATTATAATATCTCGTTTCTTATTTACAGGCACCAAACTCATGAAAGCGATTGCATTTACAAATAGCAGCCTGGAAGTGCTTCTGCCTGGTGGTGGTAGAGTACTTAGCGCGGCGACAACAAAACATCCACTATTGAAGCCGGCTTTGCCGGTAGAAGCAGAGATGCTACCTATGTGGAGCTATCAATTGATGTCATTAGGCGAATTAACAAACACTATGACGACGACATACAACTTGGTCGGAGAAGTTAGCCACCCTCAACAAACGCTTAACAGAGAGATCTGGGTGAACGACACGCGAGTGATAAGCGTCGAATTCGAACAGGCATTCAGCCGTGAGACGTTTTATGACAAGGCGGGAACTCCTCTATTGACGGTGACCTTCGACCTGGCCGGTTTACCCTTGCTCTGGCAACCGTACGAGCAGGGTCATAATCTCAGCATTACTTACGATCGATTTAACAGGATCGACAGTTGGAAATGGGGTGCTTCCGATGAATCATATGCTTACGACCGACACGGTCAACTGGCGGAAATCACCAATAGTAAGGATGGCACAAAACGATATACCTACAATGACTTCAATATGCTGTCGAAGATCACGCTTGCCAGCAACAGACAGTTCTCATTGCAATATGATGATGACGGTGGATTACGACATATCATTTTACCGTCTGAAACCAAACATTCCTTCTCCTGTCAGGCTTCTCTCGGCTTTCTCAGGGTGACATACACTCCACCTGGCAGCACTAGAGCCTATCTGCAGCACTACAGTCACGAGGGGAACCTGCTGCAGACTGTATTTCCAGGAGACGGAGCTCGCATTGTCTACAGATATCACACTTCGGGACAATTGGCAGAGGTCGTTCACGGCGACGGCAAAAGCGAGATCAGATACACAGAGAGTGGACTACCTTCCGAAGTTATACACTCCGAGAGGGACGTGGAGTACAAATGGGATTATCAATATAGTGCAGGACTTCTGGTAGAGGAGCGAATAGATTTCGGCGCCAAGACTGGTCTAAGCAACGCTAAATTTACGTTCGAATATGATTCGAATTTCCGCCTGATCGCGGTACAGGGTAGAATAGGCGGTCAGACGCTGCCACCACACACCATGGCTTACAGTCCGAGGTCGGGTACGCTAGAGCAAATCGGTCAATTTAAAGTGACAAGACCGCAGTCGAACGAGACGACTGTGTTTGACGGTACCGCATTATTCTCGCGCACTACAGATGACCGATTCCTAGAAACTCAAGTCACAGTGACGATCCATCGAATGGAAGTGTTCAGGATGGAATTCACGCACGATTCACGCGGTCGCATCAATCAGACGAGAACGTACACGCGTAACGTCGCCGTTAATACGTATACCAACGTAAAGAATTACACATGGGATTGCGATGGTCAGTTAACCGGTGTAGAAGCGCAGGAACCATGGGGTTTCAAGTACGACGCCAACGGTAATATGTTGTCGCTCACATATCGAGGTAACACGATCCCAATGGAGTACAACGCTATGGACCGAATAGTCAAGTTCGGCGAAGGTCTCTACAAGTACGACAACCGAGGTCTAGTAGTGCAGAATGCGAGAGAGGAGAGATTCAATTACAACGCCAAGGGTCTCCTTGTGCGTGCCACCAAACGCGGCCGTTTCGACGTGCGATACTATTACGATCACCTGGATCGCCTAGCCACAAGGAAAGATAATTACGGCAATGTCACGCAGTTCTTCTACAACAATCAGAAACGACCGCACGAAGTGAGCCAAATATACAGCCCGCGCGATGGTAAACTGATGTCGCTGGTTTACGATGACAGAGGACATCTTATTTACGCACAAGTATATCGACACAAATATTACATTGCCACTGATCAGTGTGGAACACCCATTATGATCTTCAATCAATATGGCGAAGGCATCAGAGAAATTATGCGATCACCTTATGGTCACATCGTTTACGATTCGAATCCATATCTTTACTTGCCGGTAGACTTCTGCGGAGGACTTTTGGATCAGGTAAATAAGAATTTAATTTCACTTAATAATTAACAAAATAAAAAGAATTCAGTGACATAGAATAATAAAATTTTCGGAATTGAACGCAATGATATTCGAAAAGTTCTTTGCTATATTTCATATTTTAATAGTATGATCTATTTATAGGTCACCTCCCTCGTTCACATGCCAAATGGTAAGGTTTACGACCCGCTAATAGGCCAGTGGATGTCACCGCTCTGGGAAAACGTTTTGGATCGCGTAGACAAACCAACGCACCTACATCTTTATAGATTTAACGGTAACGATCCAATTGATGTCAGACACACGGATAGACCAAGTCAACCAACTGGTAAGTTTTACAATATTATCGATGAATTAATTTACGTTCTATCCGATTTCAATCAATATACATTCGGCGTATTTTTATCTTGCAGATCACATATCATGGCTGTCGCATCTTGGATATGACCTGAAGAGTTTAGCACCGCAGCTATTCCCGGATGAGTTACCGGAAAGCCTCGTTCCGCGAGCACTCGGTCCGGGAACTTCTATATTCGGTAAAAAGAAAAGAACGCGCAATCTGGGCGTCCAGTCCGGTTTCCTCGCGCACATCGCCCAACGGCATTCAGGCGACGCGGTGAGCCTGTCTGCGCCACCACGATCTGCCTTGAAGAAAGACACGAGCGAGCTGATACCCAGTCGTCTAGGTGCGGCGTCCGATCCGCCGTTCGGTAAAGGTATCCTAGTGTCGAGAACTGCTGATGGCCAAGCGGTGGTGTCCAGCGTACCCAGCGCTAACGCTATTTATGGAGACGTGTTCACATCCGTGTTCAACCGCTCGTACTTCTTGCCATTTACGTTTGTCGTGCACAGCGCACAGCAGGACGCCTTCTACTTCGTCAAAGAGGAAACCTGGCGTGCCAGCGAGGATCGTGGTCAACTGAAACGATTAGGAGGTCAAGTAAACACTACGTTCCACGAGAACGAGAATGGTAGTGGCAGTAGTTCGTTAATCGATGTGAAGATACATGGTGCTAGCTATGTGGTGAACTTGCGTTACGGCACCACGGCGGAGAAGGAAAAGCAGAGACTACTGCATCACGCTAAGGCGACCGCTATTAGGAAGGCATGGCATCGAGAACGTGAAGCCCTTAAAACGAACACTCCCACATCCGTCGAGTGGATGGTCGCCGAGCAGGATGAGATACTGAAAGTCGGCCTCGCATCTAATTATGAGGGCGAGTATGAGGACCCTTACAACATTAGGTTCGTGAAGAAGGCCGTCGACCAGTCGAGCAAGAAACGACGCAGGAGGAGAGGCGCGCCGTCCTGTAAGCTCTGGTGGTTAGATAAAATGTGCTAGAGCAATTTGAGAGTCAGTCGTATCGTCCCCTCGCACGGGGACATTGTCCAGTATCGAAGCCGCGGGACTTTCGAGTGAGCGACACCGACAGGTAAAGAGGTAGATTGAAAAACCGGAAACGTGAAAGTCGACGGAAGGAGATAAAAAAATGCCGCTGTAGCGCAGCGTCCGTATATATATGCATGCGCATATATATATAAACGTACTGAAAACTATCAAAAAGTTTTATACCAAAGTCTATTTGTGTATTTCAAAGATGCCAAAAACACTATAACGTTATATTATATATAATAAATATATATACCACGAGGTATAGGGTACGTAGGGTGTAAGAGCGTTAAGCGCACGCGGAGAAACGTGGGTTTCACCGAGTATTCGCTCCACGGACCAGCTGCGCGACCGATCCGCGATTGGCAAATCCGCGAAAGCCTTATAAGCGTCGTCGGGAAAGGAGAGAATGAGAATCGAGAGTGTGCCGGATTTCGGACCACGCGAGCTTGACATTGCGAAATTTCCTCTGGGAGTTCGACGCGACGTGAACGCAGCTAATAAATCAGCTTGCAGGTTTGAATTAAATTCCAGGATGTGAAGTTTACTGATTACGTTCGTACGAGGCAAGGCCGGCAAGCTCGTGGAGCTTGCGCTCGAGGCCTAAAGTAAATGATAGACCGTGGTGCCGCGCGTGCGATTCGTGCACGATACACCGCATCGATACAAGGTAATTATAGTTATAACGCGAAGAGTGAGGAGAAAGAAGAAAGAAGAAGAGGCCATTCATAGTTGAGAATGACGAAAAAGAGAGAGAGTGAGAGAAACTAGTCAATACATAGCTTTACATTGACATAGCAGCCTTCTTCGGCGTAGGATAAATGCGAGGATAGTGAGAATCGGGAGGAGCGATGCCGTTGACGACGATGTTGACAACAATGTTGACGAGCTACGTGTGTGCGCTGCCCACGATATTTTAACTCGTCGTACTTAGAAAAAAAAGCAACGGCGGGTGTGATGGAAGTATGGTATTCGTGCGATGACGGATACGATGCAGAAAGCGGCGGCGAGCGCGAAAATAAATCTCAACCATGAATGGCCTTGGCGAGAAGTGACAGAGGATTGAGGAAGAGAAATCGGAGAAGAGACGATCCTCACAATATCCTTGAAGAAGGACTAGGAGCCAACGATCGTGCGGACTCGATCGTGCGGTCTCGAGCTTGAATTCCGTTCGCGGCTTTAGACAATTAAGGACGAGACGAATTTGTATTATAAAGTGGTGCTTTTCTTGTATGGCGAGAGAATGAAGAGAGTAAAAGAGAGGCGGAATGAGAGGATCAGCGATGATCGAGCGAGGATGAGCGTGCATGAGGTTGTCGAATACCAATAGCGAGACTAAACGTATTTTTAACATGTGGATGTGTCCTATCCGTAGCGTAAGCGTTCCCGATCGTCGCCGATCGGTGATCTAATATCGCATTGTCGTGCGCGCGAGTGTGCGGGAAGATAGTCGCTCGGGATCGACGGTAGGTATCCTTCGATGATCGCGAAGGGAAATGCGAGCCGTGCGTGCGAGCCGATGTCTGCATATAAACCGGAAACGGAGGAAATTTGCAAGAGAGGGATAAACTCATTATCGGTAAAAATAATACGTATACAATATCGCATATTTGTGCTTGCTGGATATGAACGTAACGGACATTAACTATGTTTCCTTACTGAAAATACTAAGTATGTGTATCCAAAATTACTGCCCGTCAAGTAACGATCGTTTCGCCCGTGTATATGTGTATGTGTGTGTGTGTGTGTGTGTGTGCGTGTGCGTATGTGTGTGTGTGCGTGCGCCGATCGCCTGCGCACAAAAACCCATATACGTGCATCGAACCATCCTTAGCGTCGAAAATTCCTCTCATTATCATCCCATCGATCCTCCTCCTTCTCCCATTCCTCACATTTCCTTTCATCTTCCAAATTTCATGAAGATTCCGAATCTGTCGATTTGTCGCACGTATTGTTTGTTCGCGTCTCCACGAACGTACTCGCCATTAATATTTTGCAACGCGGCTTTAGAGACGGTGCCGTTTATGGATAGTTAGTGGCACAACGACATTGCTGTCTGAATAGATGAAGAATAAAAATGTTATCTATATGCTGAGTGTATAAAAAAAAATATATATATATATATATATATATATATAGAGCGAGAGAGAGAGAGAGAGAGAGAGAGAGAGAGATTTAGGAAAGCTTCGTAATGTATTTTTAACTCGAGCGAGTGTTTAGACTTATAACACCCAACAACGCAAAATCGTGAAAGACTTCCGAGAGATAGTCAAACGATGTGTGAAAAATTAGGTCGTCTTTACGGTTTCTTTTACGGTGTCGTGTTGCCTGGGCAATTTTAAACCGCGGTCCAAGACGAGCTCCTCCTGTCGGAGGCACACGCGCTCGCACGTGCCAACGAGGCCGCAAGGGCGATCCTTTTTGTACATTTCAGGTCCTCGTTTGCACGCGCGAAACAACACGCGAAAACGGAACTCACTAAAATCGCGCCGTGAATATCTTATTCCTGCGCGTTGCTCATTGCGTTTCTCTGGCAGACGGCCGCGCGAACGGGCTCGATCGTCGAGCCGCATTCCTCCCTCGCTTATCTAAGCATAACTGACACGATTCTATTTCGCTTTGTTTTAACTTCACTTTTAGAAAACTCACTCATATATGATAATAGCGAAAATTTTAAAATCTATTAATCTCGATTAATTTGCTGTGATTGTATTTTTAAATCGATTTCTTAGAAACAATCGCTTTAAAATCGTGTTTAAATTCAATAATACAATCCTCGGCTGTATTGAATACTATCCAATTATTGTAACTGTAACAATGAGACAGCTACCTCTTTCAGCAGTGGTGATAATTTCGTGAGAATATATAATATTTGAGGGTAATTTCCGTTAATCTTCCGAGGGCTTCTGCTTTCTCTAGATAAGCGAAATAGGAGTGCTTCGACATTCGTGCACATCTAAACACTCATCGTTTCCCCTTGGCCAGCCAACCCCTCACACTTGCTCCTCCCACTGCCCTTCACACTGCCCTCACACTCTTGATCTTTAACCGCATTATCCGCTGTTGGATCCGGCAACAGTGCGTTCAAGAAGAATCAACTATTTTTTAAATATCACGTGTCAAATTAATGAGCGGGCCAGGTAGCCGCGATATACATGTCGCACGGGCGGGGACCCCCAAAAACTCGACTCGAGGCCCGACCCCGTCTTACGCGATTATAATATTAGAAAAAAAATTCATTCTCTAACTTCCGTGAAGTTTCATCTCTCGTTTTTGCGAACTCGTTCCAGATTCGTTCATCCTTCGCGATCGCCCGCGGGGGGTCGTGACAACGTACTTCTCTAAATAAATAAATAAATAAAAAGAAACGAAGTAGAACGCGCGAAGAAATAACGATTATGTGAAATAAATAAATAAATAAATATAATATATATATAAATATATTGAGATGAAATATAAATATATATATGTACACACGAGAGGAGCTAGAGTGGCCAATTATAGCAGTAACCGTCGATCCACCAATTTGCGGCGCGATTGGTTCTCGAGCGCGACTCTACGCCGAAAAAAAAGGGAGGGGGGGGGGGGGGGAAAAAAAAAACGAAATTCCAGAAAAAACGTGAAACGGGAAGTTGAGGATGCGAGAGTGATAAATGTAGAGCGAGAACGAAGGAAGGAAAGAAAGAGAGCGTGAAAATGAGAGATACTGAAGATTAAGCGAGCGCGAAAAGCGAACGGAAGAGTCAGTCACGCTAAAGCTACTACGACCACTACCTTAGATAGATTAACGCTACTTTGCCGCTGATCTAATTGTTTACTGTCACGTGTTGCTGTAAACCTAAACCTAACGATACGATATTATATATATTTTATTTATATAACCTAATCAACTGTATTTATTGTAAATAGTCACGATGTTTGCTATGATATAATATATCTGTAATTGGATGGGAACCTGCCTGAAACTGCGCCCGAAGCCCTCTGTCCTCCCCGCCCCCATTTCCACGGCTATAGAATCCGTACACATCTCATACACGAGTCAGGACACACACACACACACACACACACACACACACACACACACACACACACACACACACACACACACACACAACGCGTAACATGGACACAGCATACACACGCACACACGCTATACATAAACGCGGTGTCGACTGCCGCAGCCGTTTAGCGATAATTTAGACGAGAAGATTAATGGAGAGAAAAAGACAGGTGCATCGCGCGCGTTAAATTATCACTACGTCAATATTTCGTATCGCATCGACAGGCAATCGATTTCACGTAAGACGCTCTATTTTATCGTAGGGAAAAGAAGAAAAAAGGAAGAACTCATCCTCCCCGCCATTCGATCAGACTTCCCTCCCTCAACCATTTGAACCTTTCCGTAAACGAGAACATTACGATGGTCACGAGCAATTTTTATAAATGTATTTTTTCGCCTCCCCCTTCTCCCCCGCGTGTTGAAAACACATCCTGATTCGATGATCATCGTAGAAACGCCGGAAGTGAGTAATTTACGGACTTTTCCACTTGAACCACTGCCACACGGCAGACGGCGATCCAACCAGCATGTCCAATAAACTTACAATATTACTATCTTAAGTACAATATATTAAGTGTTTTCAGAAAATATATGATCTATATATGATAATAAAAAACGGGAAAACGTTTCACCGGACTTGTCATTCACTTCTAAGTCACGTTCACCCTCGATGTCTTCATGAATATGTCGCTTCGTCTAGTATTAATTGACTCCTCTTCATTTTTCGTAAACCAAACGCTAAAATTACGCTGATTAACTGAAATAGAATAGTGAATAGTTTTTCTTTTTCTTATTTATTAAATGAGAAGGAAAGCAAATATATCACGAAAATAAGAAAGTAATAAATTTCGATTTACCAAAATTGGAAATATGACAAGCGTTGAAATAGAAGCAATCTGAATGTACGATTTTAATAGCATATAAGCTCCTTTTAAGCATCCAGATTTATAAGATACATTCTCTGTCATGTGCAGGCACTGAAAATTGCGCAAACAAATCAGGTATTTCATTATTAAAATATAAATTAAAACAATTCTTTAATATCGTATAACTTTCAAACAGGTATTTCATGTTCGAATTTTACGTCAATTGCTACTTATTTCTAAATTGACGGCATTGGTAGTTGTATCTGTTTCAAATAAATTTGCTACTGATATTGGATATATATAATAATAATAATATATTTGTTTAGTAATTAAGTTGCTAATACGAATGAAATGAATTAATATATTCAGTAATCATAATTATACAATCATCGAGTAAATACGATAGTTTATTGATTTGTTTAACTATTTTCGCGCAAGTATATCGATTGTTTGGAAATTATATATCTACTGATGAAGTAGTTTATTCCAGGATGCAGTTGAGAGACCGGCTGAAAATTATGACAAACCGTCGTGACTTCTGAGAAACAGGAAAAAGAGAAAATCCCCGAGAAGAGTAAAGGGATCCGGATATTATTAGGCGCGACCGGATGTACGCTGCGCGTGAACGCAACTAACTCATTTCTCGGCATGAAAAAGAAAGTACGTGCTACTTGGCAGAAAATGGATCAAGACGTGACCGGCGCAATCTTCTATGACTAAGACCGGACGTAGCTTTTAATTTTAGAAAGCTATTTTAATATATTCTCTATAATTTTTTATTTAAAGTATTAGATGTTGGAATTAATTCGTAGCGTTTTACAAGTGATGGGAAGTACTTTCATTAATGTATTTTTTAATGCTCATGTGAAATAAATAACATTCTTTCATTAAAAACGCTACGAATTAATTCCAACACCTAATATAATTCCTAAAACAATTAAATGAGAAGAATAATCGACTATGATTTTAGATTTACTACATCTATTGTATTTCAGGACTAAGATCTTTATTTAATTTAATCAGGGTGAGAAAAGTTACTTTAAGTTATATATAAGTTACTTTTTAGATAATTTTATATGTGTTTGTTATAGAAATTGAGTACAAAAAATAATAGAAAATTAGAGCAAATGATAAAATATAGTATAAAAAATAAAATATCTGAATTTATTGTATTCAACTTTATAATAAAAAGTAACTTATAAATAAAAAAAACTTGTAAAATATAATAATTTTCCAAATCGTGAATTTAATATTCAATAATATATATAATAATCTGATTTTTCTTTCATATTATTAATTACAGATATTATTTAAAGACTTATTATTTATTTTCAAGTTTTTAGATTTTTAATTTTTATTTTTTAGACATTTATCTTTTCTAAGATTGATTTATTTTTTAAAGATTCTTTTTATTTCTTCAAATTTACCTGTTCAGGTGACACAGAACAGCAACTTTGTGGAATGCTTAATTGATGATCTAACCAGTCTTTGGGTGATTTAATTCCACAGCATTTTAACTGAAACGTATCATTGGTAGTAAAATATGCAAAGAATATACAATTGAAAAATATAATGCTGTATAAAGTTCTTACATATCTATGAGTATTATCCCATGCTTTCATAGCCCAATCTAAAGATTGATAATTTTCTATAGCGTTGTTCATGTCATCTCGAATCTTTTTCGTAATCATGTCGAAAAACGGAAAACTCATTGTCAGACATACAAATACAGCACAGAGAGCGATCGAATGGCACATTAAGTACTAAAAAATAAATACGCGGCATTAGAAGATAGACTATTCTCAAATTGCTTAATTTTCCAAGTAGGCTGATATAATACATATTTTAAATCAGAAATTGCGTTTTCAAAAGATTTCTTTTTTGCTTTATTAATTCAACTTACAAAAATCATGAAATAATCTTTTTTCTTTGTGATTCCTATAATTCCAATAAAAGCTACAAGAGACACAAACACTCCTAAAATTAATACAATAGTCATGAAAAGCTGTTGGCTAAGCAGTCTAGATGTAAAGTTTGCATCAGACAACATCCAAATAGCTGTTGTTATCGCCGTTACACCTGTGAGCTTAAATAAATTTTGAAATTAAATCATTCTTATATCCAAACCTATAAATTATATATGCTAAACTTCTCTATCCATTTAATAATAATTAATACTCACAAGAACTACGCTGTTAAGCAATAAGAAGGAGAGTTTAACCCATTTCTTCGGCAGCCATTTGCAAAATAGTTTAGCCGTAGCAGTACTGATATTTTTGGAACTCTTTTCTGTCGAAATGGTTTCACTTTCAGTAATTGATTCGTCATCGTCTGTATCTGTTTCAATCTCGTTCTTATTTTCGGCACGTCTCATTACTCTCGGTTAAAATTTTCGTCAGTTCATTAATTACGTATTCCAGTAAAACGCATCACCTACAGAACTGACTTATTATATCTTTTAAATTTGACATTTCGAGCCTAAATTATCATTTTATAACAACGTTAATAACAATCGGTAAGTTGAGCATTTTCTATAAACTTTTCTTTAAACAGGTTTGATGAAAATAATAAAAAATCTATAAAAACAAAAAAGGAAATTATACAGCTTAGGGGGTTCTCACCTCAAAAATCAATAAAATTAGGCATTCGACGCGTTTTTGCATGAAATGAAAGAATTTTTCGTCAATAATCGTCAACTTTAACGCTTATTGAGGTTAAGAAATCTGTCACAGACAAAATGAGGACATAATTCACTATAATTGTACTGTTTCACATAGGTTTTGATTTTCTACGCGAAGCGATTCACCCTCGACTCTTATCCCCCCCCCCCCTCTCCCTGAGGAAGACCCAATCGAAAAGGTTTGTCTGTCAATTTTTCTCAAGAATAAAGTATACGACATGTGTAGCCTGTATTGGCTCGAATTAAGTACATTTATCCTTAAAAATAAAAAATATTATATTTTTTTTATATCAAAAAAACATCATTTTCATTCGTTTTCTAAATATGAATTTACTTTTTGAGATATCTTCAAGACATCTAAAAGAAGTATTCAAGACATCAAAAGAAATTTTTAAGACATTTAAAAGATATCTTTAAGACATCTTAAAAACATTTCTTATATCTAAAGACATCTTTCTAAATATCTAAAAAATATCTTTTACATAAAGATGTTTTTTAGAATTCTACGAGATGTCTTTAAGATATTTCTAGATATCTTAAACTGTTGCATGTTTTAGGTTCCTAAAAGATATATATTAGATATATATTATTGGAATTCCCAATTATATTTCGGACAGAACGAAATTTGCAGAAAAGAGATTGGAACATACCTGGAACTCCAAATATTTGGGACATATCGAAATTTCCGTGTAACAAATATGACTTGAAAATCTGGAATTCCAAATATGCTTCGGACATAACGGGATTTGCAGATAAGAGTCAGTATGGAACATATCTGGATGGAACTCCATAAGTAATTTGGATATAACAGGATTTCCAGTGCAAGAAACTACATTTCAGCAGATATGTTTAAATTCATATATGGACATACTTGAAATTTTTAGCAGGGAATTGCCAATATTAGTGAAATATTGGAAACCCAAATGAATGACCAGAAGAAATTATGGATGCGTAGTCGACATTCAGGCTCAACACCTTTATTCTCATATTTCGTATTTGTGATATCTCAGGCTGCAAATTCATTGATTCAATAACAGAATTCTTTTATAAATTTGTTTTAAGATTAATTTTACTGATACCAACTAGTGAAAAAGTTTTTGTTATTAAATTTGTATTGGCCGTCATATTTTTGGGCACGGTACCAGCTGAAAAATTTATAACTAAGAAAATCTTTCTTCCTAACTAATATAGCGCGTACTCCCATTTTTTTAATACTCTCTAAAATATACTAACTACTGGTATGCTCATTTTCTCTTTCCATATTTGAATACTAGAAAAAGTTCGTCTTTTAACACATCATCTGTAAGATGTTTAATTTTTTTAATATTAAGTGATTGAATACTGCTTTGTACATATCTTAAATTAAAATCTTTGTACCTATTATTCATTATGTTGCTTTATTATCATCTTATTGTCATTATGTAAAATAATGTAAAATAATGTAAAAATAATTTTTACAATATTTTGTTGCTCTAATTCTATGATCATTTTATTTATTTAAAGAATAGCTGCTGTTACAAATAAATTACATTAAAATAGAAAAGTATTACTAGTCCTATATTTAAAAATAATGTTTAATAATATCAGAGAGAAAGAAGACATGACATGACAGCCCAAAACCTGTAACCGCAAAATGCTTGTGGTTACGTTGTGACTGCTATGCCCAATGTAATTCCTGAACGCAGCTGCAGTTTTTCCGTCAGTAAATATCTAGTAACTTTCAGTGGAATTTACGAACGCAAATGAAAATAAAAATCTGAAATTTGACATCTTTATTCAAATAAGTTTATGGCTTTAATTTTATAATATTTTCACTGAATTTGCCGAATGTCGCGTGCCAGTCGCAACTGCACAAGATTTTGTCAGATTTTTATATAAAAAAGGAGCACATGGCTCAAAACAGGACAGTGTAAATATTTATTCGAGATATATTTTAGATAAAAAATAAAAATGACAAATTATTCCTTATGGAAAAATATTAATGGATTTGTGAAAAATCGATTGGAAATAATTAGAAAATCATTTAAGAGAGAATCTTGTATACTATTTGTTCTAATAGGTTTTTCATTAATTCAATAATACATATTTTCCCACTAGAAGAAAACATAAAATAATTGTTTATTATACTTTATACTTTTATAGCAAGAAAATACGAAGTTCTCGGACAACACAACTGCAATATATCAAAAAATGTTGAATTTTTTTTATTTAAATAAAGATAGTATTAAGATAAATATAATATAAAGGTAAAGTATTTCTACTTAAATAAAGGTTATCTATTTTAATTTTAAATGAAAGTCTTGCTGAAGGAAGATACAATTCTTTACACGGAAAAGAAGAGACACAAAAAAAATGGGCAGAGCTAGCTGCAAAATTAAATTATGTTCAAGGGACGACAAAAACTGCCGAACAGTGGCAAGTGGTATGTGCGTAATATATTATATTTAGAAGATCTCCAGATTATCTCCATGTCTAAATTTATTATTAGAATGTCAAAATGTCTTAAACATTGCAGTTTATTTTATCAAGGCAATGAGCAGCCTTAGTAATATCACCTCTTGATAAAGTAAAATGCAATGTTCAAAAAATATTAGCATTTTAATAATAAATTTGGACACAGAAATAACTCACAAAACGTACATATATTTGTCAGACTTGAAACTCAGTTGTAAACTAATGTCCTAAATTGTGTTTTAAAACACAAATAGCGGTTCATTAGTGTGTTTGAACTAGAAATCATAAGATTCATATAAAAATATTAAGTACCAACATCCACTGTGACCATATATGGCCTTTCTTATATTGTTTTAATATATTACAGGTGATTTTCATACTGTTTTAAAAATAAAATGAAAAATAATTCTATATATTTAAGTTTGGAGAAATTTGAAAAGTCGTACTTCTATGAAAGCACGCGACTTGAGAAGGACTAAGTCGATAAGGAAATAAATTCAAATAACCTGCAGAATTATCAAAAATAGAACTGCGAGTCATTGGATTAATCGGCTTGGAGTATATTGAAGGGAGTAAGGATTGCGCTGAAAATATTCCAGATGAGGAGGTATACACGCACACACACACACCACACACACACACACACACACACACACAGAGATTTCAAGCTTTAAAACTCTATCTTTAAATTTAAATTGCGTTATCATATTGTACAATTTTGAATTAAAAAATACGAAGAAACTTTTTCCCCGACCCAATATATATAGAGATATTTACATATATGAAGTAGTTTTAATGAATATTTTATATATAATAATTTTGAAATGGATAATTGTAAAATTATATATGTTTCAGAATTATTCATTTTTCAATCATTATATATAAAACATTTATTATTAAATTTACTTTACTTTCAATAATTTATCTGACAATAGTGATTATCAGTATAATGAGACAAGCTATTATAAAGTCTACATTTATCTATACAATGACTATGTTTACGCAGTCCAATTTACGCCGAAATTATAATATCTGATGTTATAACTATTAATATTAGATGCCGTGTAAACTCATATAGCTTCCCATAGACATCCTAAAGACATTCAGAAGACATTCTTCGCCCTAAGAATATCCTCAGGACTTCTCGCAGATTAATGTTTGTGCTATATGGAAACACTATTTTACGATAAAGTTCAGTTTGGATTCACAAGAGAACACGAAATCAGTCCGTCCATCAAACATCTGTGTAACCCGTCGGAAAATATTTAAGTAACAAAAGATAAAAGTGAAGTAAAAGACTTTATTACTAATAATTTACTCTAATACTTATTTCTTAAAAAATGTGTGAGACAATTTTGCTCCGATCTCGATGTTTCCTGCGGATCGCGAACCCGTTGTGTTCGCTCCTGATATAACAAAATAAAAAATAAAATATTGGGAAAATATCGGAAATGTATTTATATACTGCTAGTCTGCTATATGAAAAGAGATATCTGTTTTGGTAGGTTACTATAAAATTGTGTTCTTTTTACTGTATATATATGAAACAAACATCTGTTTTACAAAATTACATTCTTATCTCTTTAATTTAAATTATTAGTCATAATCATAAAAGATTCATATTGTATAATTACAGTTCCATATTTTGCTGATCGTATTTTACATTTTGTTAACAACATTGTTTCACAATGTTCGATATATTATGTATGTACGATTAAATATAATAATATAATAATAAAATAATAATAAAATTGTAAAACACGATTGTATAAACTGTTTTGTTACAAAATATATAAAATGTTATTATTTTATTTTGTTATTAAACAATTACTTTGTTTAAAAATTATATCAATAAAAAAGATTTTTTAACAAATCTTCTCTAAACATACGAAATTATCAAAATATATAAGTTAGCTATCTTGACATATTTCTTATTTAAAAAAAAATAAAGATTATTATTTTCAAAGTACAATAATTTTTAATAATAAATTTCTAATAATCGATTCTAACGGATTATTACCATTGGCTATTTGGGATATAAGATAAATTAGCTATTTATTTTTATAATATAAAACAAATTATTTTTGCTATTACAAGTGCATTTCAATTTAGTTGATAATGAAAAATAGTCTTAGAGACACAAAGAATATTTTGCTGCATAATGATTAAGCAAATGTATATTTCCAATTATTATATGAAGTCTTAAATATTTTTTAATTAAGTACAAGATTAAATCGTAATTCTATGCAACAAAGTCTAGGTCGAACTATTATTTATGATTATGAAACAGGTTTTCGTTGCCATTCTACTTCCGAGTCTCCTGAACCTCCGAATCCTTCGGTTCCCCCGATTACCCTGATCACTCTACATTCCCGCTCCAATGCAATGATGAACCCATGGATTTGCATATAAAGACTTTCTTATCGGTTTCGCAACAGATATCATTACGCACTGGAAAAAATTACGCGTGATTATAAACTTGCACGATGTTTTTCATATAACTTAAATTATTTAATTTAATTTCAATATATTTTTGGACCAATCTATATTATTCACATACTCATAAAATTTTAGTGTAATTAACACTTAAATCTTGTTATACTTACTTAAAATATTCAAAATATGACATTTTATATGGAAATATCTTTCACTCTTTTTTTATTCCGTTTTAATTGTGAGTAACTTGGAGTAAAGAGGAATACATTTAATACATCAGATTAACGTAATATATATATAGAAATATATGTTGATGTCAAATGACAACAAATAATTAGCTTGAGGATTCTTTCTTTTTCTTTTTTTTTACTTATAATGTAACATTTTTACTTTTAATACAACTATGCAAAAAAATCATAAAATACATTATAATCAAATTACTTTTATACATTTTTCAGATCATGTGACAAATACAATTTAAGTAGAGGCTCCACCATCCCCGTCGATTATAATCCTCTTTTTTTTACTTTAGTACAAGTTCACGTTATTTGTCATAATTTTGATATCAAAACAATATTGAAGACATCATTTTAACGTCAAATGACGACAAATAACGTCAGCTTGCTAGTTCTTCCATTTTCCTTTTTTCTTTAATTTTTAAATCAATATATTATCCAACAAACGAGAATGAATTAAAGTGGATTGAAATTTTTATTCGAATGCGTATTTAAAAAAAAATAGTGAATACTTTTTTTTGGATTTAATTGGATTCAATTAGATTCAATTGGATGCAATTGGATTGAAAAAACTGCATTTCCTATTCAAAATTTTGAAGTGAACAGTATTCACAATGCACAGAAAAAGCTAATATTATTTTTAGATTGAAAGGCATAGAGATATGCTCTATGCAATTCCTAAAAATGCATTCAGGACTGAAAAGCATTCATTTTAATATTTGTGAATCAATATTTCTAAAAATCTGAATCCATTCTCGTTTGCTGGGTATACAAAAAAGTTATGAAATATGTTACACTCGAATTACGCATATATGTTTTTCATATAATTTGGTAAAAACAAGTTAATTTATAGAGGCCTTCCACCATTCGATCAGCAGTCCTCTTTCCTTTACAATATCATAAAATGGAATAATTTTTGTCCAAAATCAGAATAAATTTAACTCAAATTTTGACAATACAGCACACAAAATCTGAACATATGACATCTTAAAAACGTAATCTTATAAAGAATTGATCGAAGTATTGTCTAAAAGAAGTTTTAAGAGTCTTATGTCATGATTTTGAACATATGCATTGCATATGTATTTTTATAATTTGTGTCAAAGTTTCTGGGAAAGCTTTTATCCTGTAACTTTTAATGACAATATCGACAATGTCGTTATATTGTCGTTGCGTAGTTTTTTCATGTATGAAATCTGCTCAATGACAATATATAACGATATTTACAGTTATTATCGTTAATTGTAAGAATTACAAAATAGGGGCTAAAGTTATTCCATTTTATGGTATATTTCTTTATATTTTTATTACTTACATTTTTTATATAATTTATTGTACTTTACACATTTAACATATTACAAAAGTTACATTATAAAAACTGAAAATATTATATAATATATAATATATATGCACGCAAAATTTCTTTTTAACATGAAATTACAGAGAAAACATTCGGTATGCATATAATAACACAAAATTCTCACGATCGCGATGTAAAATATGTGGCTATACGTCATATCGACAAATGATTATTACTAGCATTTATTATTAATTATCAAATACAACTGCAAAATTTGTTTTGCTTTTGTTTAATTTGTGTGAGCAATCGTGAGCAACTAACAAGATTGTTAATTTATATAATTATATATATTTCTTTCAATAAAAAAGAATGTCAATTATTAACTATATATGTAATTTATACATATTACAAAATACAAAAGAAATGTGCAACATGCAAAAAAATACACAAACTTCGATACAAGACAATGTGATAAATGAAACGATCTAATCAATTCCAATACATATAATTTTTAATTCTGCAACGCGTCTTCTAATTATAATTATTATTTCTTTATATGATAATAGAAATGTTATTTAACAACTATTAAATGTGTTGCAATATCGCATCTGTGATTCAAATAATATAATGAAATGAACCAAACGATTTAATCGCACATATCATTCTATGATCACGTATTCTATTTCTCGCTTTACTTTCAACAGAAAGATAACTTTATGAGTCTCTAAAAAATCAGGAAATACTGTGTTATCACTGCGTTAAATAGAAAATAACTAGTCCAACAATGAAACCAGGTCTTTCCGAGTAAGACATTGGATAGTATCCGACAGAAAGAAAAATGATCTCCACGGAGTTCTGCTTCTCGTCAAGCCATCAACGCAAAAGAAAGTTAAGTGATTTGTTGGACACTAAAAACTCCGTTGCAGGAGGAAACCAAATTTTTCAGACTGTTTTTATAATAGCACCATCTTAGCAATGAATTAACAATTGTTACTCTTTTCCAAATTTTTACAAATAATGCAAATATTATACAATTATCGAATACTTTAATGATAACTTAAATAATATTAATTATAATTTTATAGTACACAAGACCAAGATTTGCACGCAAAAATATATTCTTTATATTATTATGAAATACAGTATCTTAACAAAATAAAAAAACATGGATAGAATAATGTTTATCGAAGGATAGTTACAAATGATTATATTTCAAAGTAATAAAATACATACGTCATTATAATTTATTATATATGTGAGTACAAAAATTCTCAGGTACCAACTGTTCAAGACGAATTGAACCGATAACAATGAGATTTAAATTTTATTTTCATTTTTTCATCTTATTTCGATTTTATAATCGAATATTATTAATATAAAATTTATATCAATCTTCTTTTTTGTGTAGCAGTTACTTAAGTATAGTCAAATAATTAAATAGAATTATCTAAAAATAATTAATATAATAATTAGTTATCAAAATCTTATTGATATTGGGGTACCCAATCGATTCGTCTTGAATTTTTAAGTACCCACATTTTTAATTATATCCATTATATTATTTTAATTTAATTTTATACAATAAATTATTTAAATAAACAAATCTTTTTGATAAAATTTTGTCAGATAAAAGAAGCTAAAAATTTCTTGCATAATATATAAACTACGTATGTATTTCATTATACAAATTAATCTAAAAAATTTTTTCATTAATCAATGTTTTAGAATAAAGGGATGTCCAGTGTCTGAAAACAGTTTCTTAAAAGAAACTAAAGATTAAAATAAAAAAATATATTCATTTGTAACCACATTTTTTCTTAAAGAAATCGCAAAACCGACTGCTTAACAAAACTTGTAATTTTAGTTGATTTAATGTAATTCACTTATCTATAAACAATTGCTATCCATGTTCAATCCGTGAAATTTTATTATTGTTAAAGCAGTATTAATGTTAATTAATAAAAGAATATTTAATAAAAAGAATAAATTCTTATCTCAGAACATACTATATTTAATTAATTTCATGATTAGATTTAAAAAAATTATATTGCCGTAGTTAATTTATTGCCGAAATCATACTGCTTTCAGAGAACATAAAAAAACTCTTAATTAATTAAATGATTAATTTCAGCCCTGCAACGGCCGAGAATCCTCAGATTCAATGAAGTAAATAGGCATCTCGGATGGATGCTATGCAAATTGATGAGAAATAACTTTCTACGTTAAAAATCATTACTTTCATTGGTACGAATTACAATATTTATATGACTACTACTTGATGCTAGGAACAGCCACAATCGAATCCCAATTATCGTACTTATGAACAGGAAAATAACACAATATTATATATTTGCATTAACTTTTAATAATTTAATATGAAACATAATCTAAGAATTCGGAAAGAATTAATAAATATTTAATATTATATACTTTACGAGTACGTTTCATTGTAAAAGCGAGATAAAATAAGGCGTTTTGCCAAATTCTATAATAAGTTTTAACATAAAATTTGAAACTTCGCAAAAATATTAAATTTACTTGTAACATCGTGATATCTAACATGAATGTTAATTTCGTAAACAAAAACTGTATACATGACATACCATTGTCTTCAATTATTATAATACATGCCATATAAACTATAACTTTTAATACGGAATTTTAAATGAAGTATTTCCCGAATTTTTATTAACAATCTTTTGGTAACAAAAAAATTTTTAAATCTCCTAAAACGAACATTTATTAAATGCGCATCGATTTTTGTCTTATTAATTGCATCCGATTATATAATAAGCATTATCTATAATTATTATTACAATTACAATACATAGTATTTCCAATTATATTATATAAATAACACAATAATATACGATTATTACATAAATTACAAATATAATACATATCATTTACAAAAATATGTAATATTTTACATTGTCTCTAAGAATTAATTTAAAATTAATAATATAATTTTTAAGCTGTTATTAAAAATATATATATCGACATATTTATAATTATTATATATAAGTTATCATTATTTTGTCTATAATAGAATTTTTTCAGCTTTATTTTTCAACTCAAATTATTAACACTCATACTTGACCGAATCCCTACCTACCCGTATCCCAATCTATATTCCTACTTGCCCATATTTTTTCGTATCCATTTACCTACCTACCCGCATATTTAATAAAAAAAATCTTTAATTAAAATTGCGACGCGATATGCGACTTACAGAGTTTCAAATATACGCGCGCGAATAAAATATAAATTGGATTTTTCCAGTCTCGTACATATATGAGAAAATAAAGGAAAATATAGAGGAAATCAAATAAATAAATAAATAATTTTGTACATTACCTTATACTCCACGTGATCAAAATTTATTCTTTCTGTCATATTTCTCATTCTTTCTTTAGGCCAGATTGGACTTACCTTTCGTCACATCTGATCATATTTGATCGCATTTCAATTAAATCGATAAGACAGAGGTACCTTCTTGCTGTCGGATTATTGTTATTGCCGACAGACAATGTATTACGTTCGATTCGTGTAGTACATACGCAAGAAGATCGTACCAAAAAATTTAAACTAATGAAAAATTTAAAGAAAATATTAATAATCGTAAAAATTACAAATTGAATTATCGTATAAATGAATGAATCGTACAAAACTGAAGATATATTCATAAATTTCATTACTTGCATGAGAATTATGATCGAATATTTCTCTACGATACGCGTGCTGTTTAAACTTGGAATTTAAGTTTAAAAAGACTTTGCTTATCCTATTATATGTATATTGATGCCGTTCTAAACAAAAAACATTATTTACATATTTCGCGAACAATTGCAATTTATAATGTCAGTAATATTCTAATACTTAAAAATCGGTAAATAATAAAGTAATAAAAAATTTGATGATGCACAACAATGAAGATATAATGCATGTTTATATGATAAGCACCTTCAAAGCAAAATAAAATATATAAAACAAAATAAATGACATGAGATCCGAAAGAACTAAACATACAGTATCTATAATAATAATAGAATATTATAATTAATTATCGCGCTGCTATGAATAATATACATAAATAATTATAAGATTACCGATATATTTTATTATTTTTCATTTCATATTCAGATTATTTTTAATATAACATTTGATATAAATTAAATTGTAAAATAAATTACATATAAAATTTTAATTATGAATGAGAGAGAACAATTAAATGAAACCGGTGGATCAAGATGTTATTCATATTTCCAGCCTATTAAAATATTTTAAAATATGATGGTTGAAGTTATACATAAGATAAGGAGAAATGAATCACAATTAAGTACCATTATAAATATTATATTAATGATCAATATTCAAACAAATATACTATTATTTATTGTGTAGTCTGCAATCACTTACATGTAACATATTAAATTTTAAGTAATTGAATAAATTATAAACAAAAGACGTTAATAAAATTATTGATAGAACAATTGAAACTTAGAAAAAGTAATTCGATCACCAAATCGCTTTTTAAATCTCTTTAAAAGTAATTATCAAAGAATGAAAAAATAAGAAACGATCGATATGAACAAATGAATTATTACTCTCGATTCATAACAGTGACCTAGGTAAATATTGATGATATTCGTGACATAAGACTCTAATTTAGATAACTCCTATTTTATTTCGTAAACCATTACCTAACTAATAATTTAACTTTAAAAATATTAACAGTTATCGACCGATATTGAAATTATTCAAATACGGAATCCGGATCTCATGGGTGAAAATTCGGATTTAATGCATGCAACAAGGACCTGTCATTTTCAACGAAGTAATAGAAATTGCATGTAACAATAAAAATCATTGCAACACCCCAATATTTTCCTCAGATTTTCCTTTCATTAATGTATCATTAGGTATCAGCAAAAGTAACTTAAAAATCAGAATTCACATAAAACAAAATATTATATTGGGTCATCTAAAAAGTATCCACGGTTTTTTGTCACTAGATATGTTGACCACCAACACAATCTAGTAACAAAAAACCGCGGATACTTTTTAGATGACCCAATATTAAATTCTCGCGAAATATTATAATAAAGTCTTGCGAATCACTATATATTGATGTTGCAAATCCTTCATGAAAAGTGCAAACAACAATGCCAATTGCCCGACACGCAAAGTTACTGACGATGTGCTACGATCGACGCGGCGGATGCAGGACCGACAATGAGATCATTGCGAATACGGTTGGCTTCTCGTGTCACGTTTAACGCGCGTCTAACGTCGACGAGGCCTTCATAACCATAATACTTTGCGATCCACAGTAGTCTGTGTCACAACAAGTGTACAAACGCTTGGCTGATAGACGCGACGTGAGGCAACCCACTTTCTGGGGCGGTATTGCCCACATCCCTCGTGCATTAATTATGGTTAATTCGGCTTATCGGCTTGTTAGACGCTAGTCGTACGAGACAAGCTCGACGGACCGATAAACGTGACGAGAATTGAACACGTATTGCAACGATCTCACATATCGGACCGTACCTCGTATGTAAGCAAATTTCGATTTAAACCCGAAAAGAATCCCTGAAAAAACGCAATGTCCCTTGCACGTACTGAAAAGAAGCTGCAACAGAAAAATTATAAAGAATTATTGAAAAGAAACAAATTAAAATAATTGAAACGAAGGAAATGCTATAGGAGGGAAACTATAAACATAACGTTCAAAGGAGAAATTAAGAAGAGTTCTTGGAAAATGTTAAAAATGCTTGCTCATTAGTATTAAATATTTACTTCCATGTCATTTTTCCCCCTATTCTACAAATCGTCAATAATGTGCTTTGATTTCTCTATTGCAACTTTCCTCTCTAATTTCGTTAATGTAGTACGTTTCTCGTTCCGCGTATCTTGATTTCTTTTCTCAAAAAACCTCTTTAACGTCTCGGAAATCACTTTGTATCTCGGCTGTAGCTTCTTCATGGTACATGCAAGAGACAGTGCGAATTGCGCGAAGAGGTAATTTACTACGAACGACGCGGTGGATACGGGACCGACAGTGAGATCATTGCGAATACGGCTGGCTTCTCGTGTCACGTTTAACGCGCGTCTAACGTCGACGAGGCCTTCATAACCATAATACTTTGCGATCCACAGTAGTCTGTGTCACAACAAGTGTACAAACGCTTGGCTGATAGACGCGACGTGAGGCAACCCACTTTCTGGGGCGGTATTGCCCACATCCCTCGTGCATTAATTATGGTTAATTCGGCTTATCGGCTTGTTAGACGCTAGTCGTA
>NW_011626968.1:704862-775361 GCF_000204515.1 Acromyrmex echinatior
CGTGTTAGACGCTAGTCGTACGAGACAAGCTCGACGGACCGGTAAACGTGACGAGAATTGAGCACGTATTGCAATGATCTTACTACCCGGACCGTATCTCGAATTTATACAAAATTCGAGTAAAACCTGTAAATGTTTCCGAAGAAACGCACCGTTTATTGCACGTGCCATGAGGAAGCTGTAACAGAAATGTTAAATAATACACGAAAAATTAATGAAAATTTACAAAAGGAATAAGATATTGAGAGAGCCGAGACGGAGGAGCTACTAGAGAAATGAGATAAATAAAGGAACGTGACGGGAAAAGAGAAGAGAATAATTCTTGAAAAATTACGTGGATTAGCGTTTTACGATGTATGTATTAGAATTGCTTTTTGTAATTTTTATATTTAATTTGGATTAATTTGTATTATCGTTTTTCAATTTCATTTAGAATGCATATTAAATGTGACATTAAAATATATTAATTTTAAACTAAATGTAATAAATTTAATAAATTTTTAATATTACCTAACTATTTTTTTATATTTTCATCTTCATCACGCTATATGCAAACGCTGTTGTGACTTTGCAATCAAAGTATTTCTATAATTTTTCTATAATATTTAACATAATAGTGTAATAGTTATTTACATTTATATAAAAAAAATCTGTCTGTATTACCACGACATCGTTCTTTGTCCACGGTAAACTTATTGTTAAACTAAGTTTCTGTCTAAATTATCTAATTTTTTGAAAAATGTGTTTAAACTCGATATAATTATGAAGTAATCATTATTTCCAACACGATTATTGTTTTATTTAAAAAATTGCTTTACTGTGTAATTCATAATTTAGTGCTTTATATTAATTTTACAATAATCTTAAATTATGTCTGAGACTCTTGTTTACACAATGTTTACATGAAATAGAAATGATTTCGAAGATACAATGAAAAAGGAATGAAAATTGCAAGAAAATTGAATCATCATAGACATCCCAGTACATTATGACTGTATTTATAGTATCATCTAGATAATTCTATTTGTTTTAAGATAAATCTGTAGAAATCTTTGTACTTATCGCGCTAATAATAGTTTCATCATATTGACACTCCATTATTATTTTAAGTTATACACTTGTTTTCTTATCGTTTTAACATATTGTAAGTGGCTCAGTTTCGGCCGAAACGTCTATAATTTATTGTTTATATATGTACATTTAAATATAACTATTGCGCGAAAAAATCCTGCGTTGTGACTCATAAGCTCCTTATCAGTTGCATTTATATTATTATTATATCACTTATATCTAGTTGTAATATATATTATATGAGTGTCTTTTTTATAGACAAATTTTAATGGAAACATTAATATTATATAATTTGAAAAGTTCTTGTATTCCGCGACGTAATTTATGGGATTTTATGTCAGTTATTTTGCTTTACTTGTAAATTTATTTTATCAATCAATCAAATGAATAAGTTACAAACTATTATGTTAAAAATGATACTGTGTGTGTTCAAGAATTAATTATTTATAATTATATGTATTGCATTTTATATGTTTATATATATATATATATATATATATATGTGTGTGTATATATGTATATATATATATGTACATATGTAAAATAAGATTAGTCAGTCGTTGTATAATATTATTGTACTTTTCTTGTAAAAGGCAATTTTTTTATTTATATGCATTCAAAAGATATTTTTAAAAATGTACATATTTTTTTGCACCAATTTATAACATATTTAATCTTGGAAATAAGATGAAATCTTGGGAATAAGATTAAGGAAAATAAATGCGTAACTTGTTTAATTATAGGTTTTGCTATATCAAAATATAATTCTTTATTTTTGTCATATATATTGTATATGAATATCCTATACTATAATTTTTTTAAAAAGAAATCTGTGGAAATCTTTATATTTTAAAATTCATAATATTTTGTTTATACGAAAATTTTTTTTTTACTTCATTATTAATTTCATCAATTTTAATTTGAAAATCAATTATTTCAATAATTTTTTTATATTTATCAAACTTATTTTTATTAAAATACAGCTTTATGCATAATATTTTTTTTTTTATTTATATTGCCAAAAAGAAAGGAATTTTTATTGGATATTCTTTTGAATTAAAAAATTTAATCATTTCTAATATGTGTGAATTACATAATTCAATAAAATTAATTCTTGTTCTCTCTTTCTTATTTTGATTTTATTATATTTATAACACTAACTCATTATTGAAATTCTATTTCATTTTCTTTTTATGTGTATACTTGTGTGAATACCCGGGAAAAAAATGTTTTATATATATATATAGACATTTTTATATAATTATACAAATTGTATTATATTTATATAATTATGTATAACTATATATGATATTATATATAATTGTATATATAAAATATATTAATTTTTTATATAATTTAATATAATTATATATGAAACATTTTTTTCTGGGTATAAACATAATAGTCTCAAGCACAATAGCACATCAAGACGCTGACCAAGTTAACAAGCTGACAAATAAGATTAGATAGATAGACAAATCCAAGATTAAATATGTGTTATAATTGTTTATAGTTAATCCATTTTAAAATAACGGATTTATAAAGCATTATATTTATTTCTAATATAATAATAGAGCTACATTTTTCACAGATTTGTTACCTGATAAAATCTTTATTTTTCACAGATTTGTTACCTGATAAAATCTTTATCACTCACCGACTAATGCGTAGCAGTAGAGTTATCAGCTACGTGGCTACATAGTTCTGTAACATACCAACAAGATTCAAATTAAAATAACATTCAAAATAATTAATAATTCAAAAAATAATTTTTATACATATTGAATTTTTCAACTATATATCTGTTAAAAAATAATTACTTTTGCTCAAAATTGTTTTGATGAGAATAAATTTCCATAATATTTTAGATTAATTCTTTTTCTTCAATTATTATTTTTAATCATCAATATAAAACAATCTAATGAAAGAAGTGACTAATTTTTTATGCAAGTAAGCAATAAGTTTGCTTACCGCAAAATTGCTCCATTGCTTTTCCTAAGCTTCCTCCTTTTCTTCTTCCTCCTCCTTTTCACAGAATTATCAAGCCTGCTTCTCGTCTCTCTTCTCTTTCTCTTTTCTTGTTTACTTTATGACATGTAGACAGTACCTATTGAAACAAATCGTTTGTTAAAATTAAGTGCAGTTGCAAATAATTACTAAAGATGCGCTGTTTTGTACTTATACAATACTTGTAAGCATCATTTGTTCTGTTTAATAAGCAACAAGAATGAACTGATGCTTACAGCGTATGAGCGTGAAAGCGAAATGCACCCTAAATATTATGCGACCATGTCATATTTTATTCGTATTGATATTAATTATGCATGATACATAATTCATGTTGCGAAAACAAAAAAATAAGAACGCAGAAAATTATCATGTTTGATACTCGCGATATTTTTAAAATAAAATTTGGAATGCATCTAAAATAGCAAAAAATTTCTGGACAGTGACTTCACGCATCAAAGACGAAACGCTATTCGACTGCACGAGTATTGTTATACGTGCTCGAACAAATTATCGATATAAAATTAATTTTGCTTACCAATTAAATAAGTCGCGTCGCCACTCATTTGAAACCGACCATCTCGTATTCGCCGCATTCTGCAAATAAAACATAAATACAATTATTGTGTCGAAATGATTTCGTCTCTCGCGTGATCAATTTCACACGCCAAGAGCGATGGCGGTGGCAATGTTGTGCGCATCTTTCTCTTATAACTTATAAGCGAATATTCAATCTGTAATTATACGAACATTAAGTGTTATAATAAACGACAAATGTAGGTTTAATATAAGGTTTAATTATCATTTGATCGATGCCAATCTTGTCTCTTCATTATATTTGCGCTTCATTTACAGATCGAGATGTGTAAATGGATCGTAGTTGTAATTAGGATGACCAGCAACTTCGTTTTTGCGCGGTTAACTTCGCGTATCAAAATCGACGCGAACGCGGCGTAGTGCACTTCTCACTCTTGGCGTTGCATTCATGAATTTTCCGTATTTCAAGATCTGATGTTCGAAATACGGAAATAACAATCATATTATAATATATTCTTATCTTTTATGATTATTATTTTCGTATATTGCAGATTGATATTCAAAAATCTCATCGTCAATTATTCAAGTGATATACTTTCGGCGAACAAGTTTTGCGAAATACGCGTTCGAACGGATTATTAATATGCGATTACTGAATCTATAGTCGGTAGTTAAATATCGTGTACAAAAATATACATTCAAGTTATACATTTAGGTATTATATAGGTTTTAATTACCATATTTGATCGTGCGTTTCCACTTGTCTGAGAGCCAGTCCGTTCCGCCATGTCGCTCCGCCGCATTTCGCGAATAAAATGTGAATGCGTCGAAGTGGGGGAGCGGCGTCGTTTTTCATGTGCGGTTAACTTCACGCGTAAAAAGTGACTCGCGACGCGACACGACACGACACGACAGGACATCGCGCATCTTGATTTTCTATCGAATGAATATGCGAGAAATATACTTTTGACCGAATAATCAGTATGCTAGTACTATATATACTAGAATCAACACGCGATATTTACATTGTTATGAGAAGTAAAAGCAAAATTAATTATTGATTACCTTAATAAAGAAATCCAACGATGAAAGATCCTTCGTGTTGTTTCTCATCGTTTTATGTTCCAAGAGATTCCGTTGTTTTATAATCAACAAAGATTAGAATATGGAGAAAAAGTCACAATCGATTCGGAGACAGGGCTGCGAACTTTTCCAACGTCGTTTTATCTTCAACAGAGATTAGAATATGGAGAAAGTCACACTCGATTCGAAGACAGGGTGCGAACTTTTTCAACGTTAAATGACAGGACGTACTCCCGTCCCCTGCTCGAGTCGCAAAAGCGTAAGACTGAGAATTTCGCGGTATTTATATGAGCGTCAAATGGGCGAACCCCACCACTCGCATGCCAGCCAATAAGCGCGATGCCTCGCTGCGGATGCTTATTGGTTCACGTTAGCTTCCGAATATGATATATAAACTCTGCACGCAAAAAATTTCAGTCATTCTCGGAAGCGCGAGTATAGACGTACTTACTACTTAAAGTTCTATAATGAAATTTTAGGTCAAAACATTGATACAGCACTACTCCACTGAATTTTATTTTATTGTTAAATATTAAATATATTATGATAAGAATCATTATGCTTACTTGTGCATGAAATAAAAACGATAGTAGGTTTTTTATATAATATATGCAGTATTGGAAAATGAACTTAACGAGATTATATCGACAGAGAGAAACCTGAGATAGAACATATTGTTGTGTAGTTAACATCCATTTCTTCAGAGGCAGTAGTGCGCAGCATTTTGTAGATACAGATTTTGGGCTGTCATGTCGTCTATCAGGTTTATCTCTGATGATACTCTTTTCCATATATTTTCATGTACTTTAAAGTGTAACAGTTGCAGATATATAATCAAATTATGCCACAAAACCGTTCCCGCCTTTCTTCGTATGATTGAGGAGTTCGGCTTCTTGTATTTTGTGTTTTCACATTAAGTTTTACATGTCACAATAAAAGACATGAGTAAAGTAAATCGAAAACCGTTTTCAGCACCTTCGGCAGCGAAGAAGCCCAAATTTAGGTAATTATTTATCTCGCTAATAAATCTAATGCTTGTTAACCTCTATGTTTCTGTCCACATTGTATTTTCAGCTATTAACAATTCATCACAATACTATTACATTCATTAATACTTTTTTAATCATTAAATTGAATAAATATGCTTGCTTTATATCTATTTATCTAAATCTAAAATTTAGTTATTATTTATGAAATGTATTTTTCTCTCTGTATACAATAAACAAATATTTATTATTATGTTTTTAAAATTTTGTCGACTGATATTGATTTGTATTTAACTACTACGATTTGAAAAATTACATAATATTAAATATCTACAGTATCATATTTTTCTTATGTGAAACAATAAATTTAAAAATTTGTATATTAATCTTGTCAAACAGAGATGAAGATGAAGAGAAGCCTAGTTCATTTGAGACAGAACTGGCCACTATGGATCTTGCAGATGAAGATTTTTTAGACGAGACACTATTAATTGGAGAAGTATGTCTAAATCTATTAGTATTTCTGTTAATTAATTTTCTATTTAAATAAATGTATACAATTTATATCTTTTATGTTATACGTGATAATATGTATACAGATTTATATTATTCACTAATAATTCTATTATAGGGACCTGAACAAGAAAATACATCTGCAAAATGGAGCAGAGCTCCTCCACCGTCTTTGAATCCAAAAGTTGATACACTGTCATTTCAACAAATTGAAATTGATCATTATATAGGTAATGGATGCGTTCAAGTTGACAAAGCGGCTAGCCTGCTTGTCAAATAAATATAATTAGTTGTTACTTAGATCCAAGCAATTACATTCAATCCCTTGGTGAGCAGGCTGATAGCTTTGTCCGACTTGAATTCGTCCAATGTATTGTTAAGTGTGTGTGTAGGTGTGTGTATGTGTATATATGTATATATATATATATATATATATATATATATATATATATATGAAGCAGAAGTTCATCAATTAAAAATATATTAGTATTGTAAAATTTATTGTATATAGGTAAACCTCTTCCTGGAATGCCAGGTAGTAAAGTAGGACCTGTACCAATAATGAGAATGTTTGGTGTTACGGAACAAGGAAATTCTGTCTGTTGCCATGTCCATGGTTTTTGTCCATATTTGTTTGTATCAGCACCATCAAATTTTACAAACGATCACTGCAAGCCATTCAAAGTACATTTATTTTAACAAAAAACTTGTGTTGATTTAAGAAGTAATTAACACCAGAATTTCTTGAATATAGGAGGCTCTTAATCAAGCTGTAAAGAAGGATATGAAATCAAATCCAGATAACATACAAGATGCCATTCTAGCAGTCGAGTTAGTCTATAAACAATCGATGTATGGATATGGAGGAAACGATAAGTTGCCATTTTTGAAAATTACAGTGGCAGTCCCAAAATTGATAGCACCTTGTAAAAGATTATTAGAACAAGACACAGTGTATACTGCATTCAATTATCACTATAGAGCGTTTGAAAGTAACATCGATTTTGATATCAGGTAGTGTAGACATATAACATTATGTATTATTATTTATATATGTTACATTTTCATCAAAATTACAACATTTATTTTTTTATATTTGATCATTTAAATGCAAGGTTCATGGTTGATACGTCAGTAGTTGGCTGTTCTTGGATTGAATTACCACCAGGAAGCTGGAAATTACGTGGCCAGTATGGACACATGTTGGAATTAATTACACGATGTCAGTTAGAAGTGGATGTTGCATGGGATGCTTTTGTAGCTCATGCACCGGAAGGGGAATGGTCAAAAATAGCTCCATTCAGAATTCTTAGTTTTGATATTGAATGCGCTGGACGCGAAGGTAATTATTGTCATTGCTCTTTCTCCTTTAACTCAGATGCTTTTTATTATACATAAATTTAATTATAAATCCTTTCTGCAGGTATCTTCCCGGAAGCAAAACATGATCCTGTGATACAAATTGCTAACATGGTCATAAGACAAGGCGAATCTGAACCATTTTTAAGAAATATTTTCACTCTTGATACTTGCGCGCCTATCGTCGGTTGCCAAGTTCTGAGCTTTGAAAAAGAAAGTTTAATGTTAGAAGTAAGTTAATTAAAAGTATCCAATATGTGATATCAATTATCTATATTAACGATATTATTTTATTTTGCAAGAAATGGGCTGATTTTATGCGACAATTAGATCCTGACATTTTCACAGGGTATAACATAAATAATTTTGACTTTCCATACTTAATTAATCGTGCGCAACATCTTAATGTTAAAAACTTCAACTTTCTCGGACGAATAAAAAATATAAAGTCTGTAATCAAAGATCATGTATTGCAAAGCAAACAGCTGGGTCGTCGTGAAAACAAATCGATTAATTTTGAAGGAAGAGTTCCATTCGATTTATTGCTAGTAAGAAAATTTATGTAATGTGTAAACACAGTTCAAATATGTACTTTTCAGGTATTGGTTCGAGATTATAAACTGAGGTCTTATACTTTAAATGCGGTATCATACCATTTTCTTCAAGAACAAAAAGAAGATGTCCAGCATAAGGATATTACAGGATTACAAAACGGAAATGCACAGACACGTCGACGTCTTGCTGTATACTGTTTGAAGGATGCATACTTACCACTTAGATTATTAGACAAATTAATGTGTATTATTATCTATATGGAAATGGCAAGAGTAACAGGAGTGTCCATTTCTAGCTTATTGACTCGCGGGCAACAAATCAAAGTTGTCTCTCAACTTTTACGTAAGGTAATAAATTTTCATAATTACAGAAAGAAATAATTATTTGATATTGGCAATTAAGTATATCTATTAACATCAGACTAGGGAAAAAGATTATTTGATGCCAGTACATCAAGGCCATGGTACCGACGAACAATTCGAAGGAGCGACTGTCATTGAACCTAAGCGTGGCTACTACAATGATCCAATAGCTACCTTAGATTTCAGTTCCTTATATCCTAGCATTATTATGGCACACAACTTATGTTACACGACATTATTAACTATTGCTAAAAAGAAGGAACTCAATATTCAGGAGGACCAGATTACCACAACTCCTAGTAAATCATTATTCATCAAGAATAGTGTAAGGAAAGGAATCCTTCCTGAGATTTTGGAGAATCTATTGGTAGCTAGAAAAAAAGCAAAAACAGAGTTAAAACAAGAAACGGATCCTTTGAAGCAAAAAGTACTCGATGGCAGACAATACGCCTTGAAAGTATCGGCGAATTCCGTATATGGCTTCACAGGTGCGCAGATGGGAAAATTACCATGCTTGGAAATATCTGCTGTAAGTTCTTGATATTCTCAAAATATATTGAATGAAAAGAGCATTCCAAAATATATCATAAAAAATACAAAATATTCATAATAAATGTAATATAATAAATTGCAGAGTGTTACAGCTTATGGACGTACTATGATAGAGCAAACAAAGCAAGAAGTGGAGGATCACTTTCGAATAGAAAATGGATACAAAAACGATGCGATGGTCATATATGGTGACACTGATTCCGTGATGGTTAAGTTTGGCGTGAAAGATATAGAAGATGCAATGAAACTCGGTAAAGAAGCGGCCGATTACGTGACATCTAAATTCATTAAGCCTATAAAGCTAGAGTTTGAGAAAGTGTATTTTCCGTATCTCTTGATCAATAAAAAACGTTATGCTGGTCTGTATTTTACGAAACCCGATAAATATGACAAAATGGATTGTAAAGGTCTCGAAACGGTGCGCAGAGATAATTGTCCATTGGTAGCGAATATGATGAATACTTGTTTGCAAATATTGCTCATCGAAAGGTACATTATTTTTTTCTTCACTTTTTTTATCTAAGTCATATTTATATTATATAGATAAGTAACAAATAATATATTATATATACACAGGAATCCACATGCTGCTGTAGATTATGCTAAACAAGTTATTAGTGATCTTTTGTGTAATCGTATCGATCTATCTCAATTAGTTATCACGAAGGAATTGACAAAGACAGATTATGCGGCCAAGCAAGCGCATGTTGAACTGGCGACAAAGATGAAGAAACGAGACGCTGGAAATGCACCGAAACTTGGTGACCGAGTGGCGTACGTGTTCATAAGCGCAGCTAAAGGCACGCCGGCATACCAAAAAGCGGAAGATCCCGTGTATGCACTGCAGAATAGTATCCCGATAGATACAAACTATTATCTGGAAAATCAATTGGCGAAACCTCTTGTACGTATCTTTGAACCTATCCTCGGCGACAAGGCTGAGTCGCTTCTCCTGAAAGGAGATCATACGCGTACGAGATGCATCGCTACCTCACAAGTTGGAGCTCTCGCGGCTTTCACACGTAAAAAAGAGACATGTTTAGGCTGTAAAGCTGTTTTACCACCTGACAGAGAAGACAAGGCAGTATGCAAGCATTGCGAATCTCAAGAGGCTGAACTGTTTCATAATGAGTTGCAGGCTCAGCACAAATTGGAAGAAAAATTTTCCAGATTGTGGGCGGAATGCCAAAGATGTCAAGGAAGTCTCCATCAAGAAGTTATATGCTCTAAGTTAGTTGTATTAATTAATATAGAATACTCTTTCCAAATAAAGATATGTTCTTATATATATTAACTGAGTTAATATTTACGTAGAAAAGTAAATATGAATAACATTCCAAAATAATTATTTTCAAATATATTTTCAGCCGTGATTGTCCAATATTTTACATGAGGGTGAAATCTCGATTAGACATGGATGCGAAAATCAAACGAATTAAAAGGTTTGGCGCATTGGAATGGTAATAAAAATCGCACATCATATAGGTAGGTTCATTTTATAAAAGCTATTATCTACTAAAATGGAAATTACCATTATTTATATATAATGAATTTAATTTGAATATTTATTTGAACTATTACGAAATATTTATGTATTTCTTATAAATTATTAAAATTTAATCAGTTGCTCAGGAAATATAAATACATATTGGAAAACATATATTAAAAATTATCAACCAATTATCAAACCTATTATTTGATTTTAATTGCTGCTAATCGGTAAAAATGATCTCAATATGAATATAAAAATTATCTCACATCAGTTAAACTAAAATTTTACTTAAGATGAAACTTCTATGTACTTAAAATCATTCCTAACATTAACACGATTCTTTCGCGGCACAGAATTCATTTTATTTCATTTATATTGTATAACAATTTTTATAAATGCTAGTATAATGTTGCACTATCCTATCCACTTGTTGTTGAGTTTCATTTGTTTTACTCGTATTGAAAAAAAATATTTTACATAATAATTTAAGATACAATGAAGACAATGGTATATTATGCATAGGTACGATTTAAATGTTTTGGAGTATTCTTGTTTTATGAGTTTGAACTTTTTTCGAAAATTTATTCTTGTTTAGTGATCAAGTTGTATATTTGATAGCAATATACTTGTATTCCCATTA
The DNA here is from genome assembly GCF_000204515.1 of Acromyrmex echinatior. The sequence continues at coordinate 716,020 of NW_011626968.1, forward strand.
CAAACAATTTATAATTCCATATCAAATTCAATTATCGCGAATATTAAATGAATAGCGAGTTGTTTTGACCAAATTGTTTAATAAACGTTACGCGTAGCAATAGCGTAATAATAATACAAGATATTTATTAGTGCAAAAGATTCTAAGTTGAAAGAATTCTCTAAGTTTATTATCTTAAATATAGAAAGATAAAATGATCCCTTTATTGTTATATATTTCAGCCGTTATGAAAAAGTACTGCGATTCCTCAAATATTCTTGCTCTGTAAATTGTAAAGGAAATATTTAAAATACAATAATTACAATAAATAAACAAAACATCATGTGTCCGGTGATCACAACCTGACGACACATTTAGAGCGACAGTCGTGTGACTAATCCCCTTGTAAGGCTCAAATATAAATAACTGTGACGTAATATTGATCATTTTCTACTCTGTAGCGCATTCGACAACCAGTCCATGGCTTGGTCAAGCCCTTCGCCTTTCGTCGCGGAAGTTTTAAATATTTGGAAGGTTCTGTTTTTAAGAGCGTCCAATCCGAGCGCTTGATGGACCTCCGCGACACTAAGGCATCCCGCCATATCCTGTTTATTCGCCAGTACCACCAAGATCGCGCCTTGTAACTCTTCTTCCTGTTAAAATACAAAATACATTCTAAATTACTTTTTTTTAAAAAACAATCATTAATATTAATGTAAAATAATAGAAAAAAATAAAGATTTTTTATTTAATTAAAAAGTACTATACATAATTACTAGTTCAAAAAGTAACAGTAAGTATTACTTGTAACATGAGAATTAATTCATCCTTTGATATGCCTATTCTATCTCTGTCTGCCGAATCTACCACATAAATTATCGCATCTGTATTGGAATAGTAACACCTCCAGTATGGTCTAAAAGTATAAATATATTTATTTATAAAATATATTTTATGAACTACAATGACATTTGCTAAGATTTGTAATTCAAGGTATTAACTTAACGTGTATCGATATTCATGCATGTACCTTGCTTTCTTTTCTTTAATGGAAATTGAAAAAAGAAGACACACTAGCCATAAAGGCTAACATACATCAAGTCGATATATAATATTATAAATCTTGGATGGCACTGATGCATATGAGTTATTGAAATTTAAGATAAAAAAATAGTTCTATAAATTTTTAAATCAACTTTCACATGTATACAAGCTTGACATACCGTATACTCGTTTGACCACCGAGATCCCAGACTTGAAACTTTAAATTTTTGTAAGTAACTTGTTCTACATTGAACCCTATGGTTGGTATTGTAGTTACCACTTCGCCGACCTGTAACCTAATAAATAATCAATTAAAGAACTTTGCTTATAACAATTTCATAGTCGAAATTTTATATGAATAAATATATATATATAGATATATATATTTTTTCTTTCTCGTCATTGTAGAATTAATACGTTTGATATATTTATATCATATAGAATTATAAAATATAAATTATATATATTATTTATGATATTCATAATATTAATGTATGTAATTATACAGCAAATAGAAAATAAATTATGTTTAAAATGTCGAAGATGTAAGAACTTCAAGGCACATAAGATAAAAAGGTTCAAAATATAAAAAAAAAACTTCAAAAAAGTTAGTAGTAGATGCACTGTGTAAACACAAATGACAGCTAGTCATTGAGATAACGAGAACTGTCAATGCAAACCTGTACAAAATCGTGGTTTTGCCGGCGCCGTCCAGGCCTAGGATCAAGATCCGCATCTCGCGGCTACCGAGCAGGTTACGAAAGTAGCTGAGCAACCCACCTGTAAAAAGATATCGTCAGAATCTCGCGTAAGAAACCGTAAGGAAAATCACCTCGATAATCGGAGTAGCGTGCGATATTCAATCCCTTTTTTTTTAAGGAATAAATGCATGGCATAGAGCAAGAAATCGCTCGTTGTTGACTCACCCATGCTGACGTATCGTTAACTCCGAGTCATACAGGACTGTCCGATGTTTATTGTCAAATTTGATAACCATAAACGTGTCCAAATAACCGGGCCGCGCCAACCCTCCCTCGCTCTGCTACATCCACGATATACGACCTACTTCAGTCTGCTCACTGTCAGGGCCGCCAACGTGCCACATAGAAAATTGAGATTTCGAAAGTCACTAATCAGCCGGCTCATCGCGCAGGGATTCACGAACGGTCATTGCACTTTTTTTAACCAATTTAGTGCGTTCCCAAATTCATCGAGAAAAAATTATTTTAACCTGCCGTCAGTGTACCTTTTAATTCTCCCTCGCAAACACGAGCACACCACTTGGCATACGACGTATGGATCCATTTACGAACGTAAACCGGTGATCGTGCACGTTGAACAGTGAACTGGTGACGTTGAAAGTTCCGATCGAGGAAACAATGCGCGTTAGTTAGAAATTCGTTGATCTACAGCTGTATTGATTGAGTTGCTTTAATTTAATAGGAACGCCATAATTATTGACGATTATTGACGGCATAATAATGCACACGTTCCTAACACGAGGAAATGCTATCTTGGCATATACGTTAAGCGTTTCGGCCTGTCTCACATTTTGCTGTTTTCTCTCAACAGTTTTTATTGATTACAGAGCGAACGCTACGTTAAATACGGTTAAAGTTGTCGTGTAAGTATCAAATGTGAATATATAAATATGATGTTTCATACAATTTATATTACACAGTTTTCATTTCAATTAAATTACACTTATGTTTCTGTTAAAAGGATCCATATTGTATTTGTGAATCATACTGTGCAAGAAAATAAATTTTTCTACATTATTTTAAATATACAAATATTGAGAAACTAATATATTAAAGATTAATGCATTAACAAAAATGTTACATAATTTTCCATATTTGCAATTGCTGTAGTAAATTCACTTTATCTTGCAGAAAGAATGTACCAGATTACAGTGCATCGAGAGAAAAGAACGACCTGGGTTACTTGACTTTTGATTTACAAACTGATATCCTTTTCACACATAGTATTGTATAAGTGTCTGTTATTAATTATTTTATTTATACGAATCCAATCTAAAAATTATATCTAATCATCTTATGTAATTTATAAAAATAGTTCAGCATTGATAAATATTACTTATACCTCATCTAGATTTCTAATAGTATATTCGATTTACTGACCCGAGTCAATGGTCTTTTGTTTAGCTGTAAAAGAAGAGTTAAAATGTGCAAGAAACGCAGCTAAAAAGAATAGACCTTGATTGGAGTCAGATCAAGTTAGTAAATCAAATACACTATAACTTTTTAAAAAAAGGTCAAAGTATCATGAGTGAAAATAACTTATTTTGTTCTGTATAATAGCGTATTTTACACACTAAGAATCATGTTCGACTTTCATTGGCCTTTCTAATTGTTTTTTTTTAATTCATATATTTTAAATTATATTTACCTTACAAAACTTTTACATCTTACTCCATTGTTTAATTGGAATGTTAAACAATTATTCTTATATCTCACAGCAGAATATCAGACAGAAAATAATGAATTTAATCAGGTATGTCTTTATCAAGTTTATTAATTTACAATATGTATTCTCCTTTTTTTCTTAAGATCAGTTTTTAAATAATAATTTATATATGTTTACAGGTAGTATTATGGGATAAAATAGTTCTTCGTGGAGATAATGCTGTTCTAGATTTCAAAAATATGAATACAAAGTATTACTTTTGGGATGATGGCAAAGGTCTCAGGTAGAGTTGATTATTGTGGCAGCAAAGCTTTTCTGCAATTTTTGTTAATCTTAGGTATACAGCAAATACGTTTTTTGCTTTTCATTTTTACAGGGGAAATAAGAATGTAACGTTAACACTGTCCTGGAACATTATTCCAAACGCTGGATTGTTACCTAGTGTTAATGCTCTTGGTTCTCATACTTTTGCATTCCCGCCTGAATACACAACATTACGTGTATAACGCATATTTAAATGTATATGTGTTACGATTGTATAATATGATTTTGTAAGACTATTATTTAAATTGCATAAAATTCATGTACAATAAACAACGTTTATTTCTTCACGATCATTTCTTTATTATATTCAACATTATATTTGCTCTCAATTCGTTTGTTATTATCTATATTTGTTTAAAATGGATTATCAAATTTAAATATTGTGCATATTAAATGTATGTATACTTAGGAATTGGAAATCAATTTATATTTTACAAAATATTGAAATTGTCCTTCTTCTTGAATTCTCATACTTCTTTTCGCATATTTGTGCGTGATTTAACTTGATAATTGATATTTCATTTTCAATTATATTACTATTTTACACTGTAAATAAATGCTAAGCTTTATTTTTACTATTCTCTGAAGTTTCTTGCATTGTGGTATTTTTCTTTTCTTCGTCCGTACTTGTGGATTCATCATCATCGTCTTCTATATCATCTTCATCATCATCTTCGTCTTCATCATCATCATCATCATCATAGTCATCATCATCATCTTCATTGTCATTGGAATAACTAACAGTTCCATAACAAGACTCCTGATTTATATAAAAAAATGAATACAAATATATTCTTAATTTTTTTAGGATTTTGAATGCTCATTTCTATCAATGCAAATTAACTTTAATCTCAATTTGAATTACTCTTTATCTTTCTCTAATATCTAAAACTAGAAAAGAATAAAAAGTAAAGTCAAAGTTAATTGACAGAAATGAACATAAATTTTCATTAAAAACAGAAGAATCTTGGTTTACCATAATTATATCCGTTTTCATCATCAGATTCAGATGGACCACCTTGGTTTTGTCTACCAAATTTGTGATTTCTCGCTATAAAAGGAATTCGAATAAATCAAATAAATTCAATATAACAAATTTTACAATAAATTTTATAAAAATAATACACGAAAATGCTTACTAGACATGCTTAGATCCTTAGTCTGTGATGTTTCGTAGCTACACTTTGGACAAGGGATAGGTTTATTTTTTTCATATTTAAAGCCTTTTCTACGAACGTGATCTTCACAATAGCATGTCTTACATCTAAGACAAGAGTATTGTCCCAAACGATTACATGATTGGCCTGGAAATTTTAATTCACGTTAAAATACAATTGGAAATTAAATAAAAATATAATATCCCTTATGTATATCGCCTATTACATTTAAAATTTTCTGCTTCCAATACTTGGCACGATGCTTGATGCTCAAATTGATCATCCTCACATAAAAAACAATCACAGAATGAACACTTGAATATTCTTCCTCCATGATCCCAAACGCCTCTCTCGCATTCCTGGCAAATGGCGTCCATCAGTGGACAGATACAAGCGTGACTAGTGAGACAACGTCTTCCGTGACATACCCAAGCTTCGCAGTGATCGCATATGGCTCCCTAAAACATTTCATTTGTGAGAGATAGCATATTCCAATAAATATTTAAAAAGGCAGCTCTATAATGTAATAGATTTACTTGCCACCATTCCTAATCCTGTAGTGAAGATCCCAGGATGACGCACCACGCAGTCTCCTGTCTTCAGCATGCATTTAATCTTGCCACAGTGCGCGCATATGGGCAATCGTTGTAGACTCTGACAGAAATAACAGAAGGCACGACTCTTTTGCTTCTTATTGCACTTGTCGCATTCCTATGAGATAAAATAATATTAGAATCATGAAATAGATTATTTTAAGGTTTGTTTTTTATTACTAAACTGCATACAGAAACTTCACTCACGTATACCCAGTATTATTTTATCCTTGTTTAACATTTGGACTATATACTTCAAAATGTCCTCTCTGAGGAAAATTTTATTTGATACAATATAAAGTTTGTTTACTATGGTTAAAGTATACACTTTCGGAGCTTAAAATGAGATAGGTACATGTATGATATTTGACAAAAACGAGAAAGAGAGTTCTAGTGAACAATCTAGTACAAGAACAAAAAACAGATCTCTAGCATATGCGTTATTTGTATTATATATTTTTCAAATAAAATTTTTCCTTGGAGAGAACATTTTGGAATGTAGCCTTGGTGAACAAAAGAGAATAAAATGATAATACCTTGAATTTGTGAACACACCCTTGTACTAGATTGTAACTTTCATTTTCACTTTCGCTCAATTTCAAGCATATACTTAATTAACTTTCTAATTTCACTTTAAGTACAATTGTAATATTTAACTATAAATAACAATTACAATCAAGAAATACTCACCATTACGGAGTTGCAAGGAAATTTGGCCAGATCAATCTGCTCCTTGGCAGCTCTGATCTCCTTCTGTCGGAGTTTTTGCTTCTCCGCCTTCTTCCTCTGCCCGGTTTTCTTCTTCGGCATTTTGTTCTGTAAACGGGACGCGTACCGCAAGAAACCGACTTTCCGGCTTTTGAAATTACAAGACGTGCGTATAAATTACGCGAAGTCGCGAGAGATTGCAACAGGTTATGGTTTTGAATGCACACTACGGAGACCGGAGTATGGACATCATTACGAGAGTCGAGTGATCGATATTACGATTTTTGAACCGCGTGACAGTTGTTTGATCAGAAGGTTTATTTTTTGGAGTTGCTGCTTGATATTGTACTGTAAGTTATAAAATTAATTATTTAGCATTTCAATTAATGGAATAAGATACTATGAATATATAAATAAGAAAATTTACCCTTTCAGAATTGACTTGTTAAATGGAAGCATCGAATGATGGTAAAGAAAACCAAATATCATTAAATAACAATGGAAGGTCTAAGTCGCCGTGTGCCGTTGAGTCCCTGTTACTGCTAGATAATACGTTATTATGTAACATAGAACCTGACAATGGATTATACGTTTCAGTAGATACTTGCCAGCCTTTCCAAGAGCATGATGAGACAGCACAAGTTTCCAAAGAATCACTGCAAAGCATTGCAACAGCTAGCTGCAAAATATCATTCAGTGTGTCTCCAAACGCGAATGAATGGCAAGACAAAACCTTAATGAATCAAATATTTGCTCAATTTGATTCACAGAATGAGGAAGAAATTAATTCAGAGAATTGCAATAACATAAGCAATTATGATATATTTGATACATTTTACAAAGAGGATACAAGGTCTGACTTAGACAATGTAGATCAAAATGTAGAGAAAGCAGACCAATTGCATAAAAATGTGTTACATAAAGATAAATTAATAGATGCATCGTATTTGCATATCACAAACTTTGGTGATGATACTTTGGAAGATAATGATTTTAAAAAGGATGATAAAGACAATTCACCAATTTTAAAAACTAAATCTAGACCCTTAAAAGAATGTAAAATCTTAAAAAAAAAACTACGTTTTTCTAATGATGTATTAAAAGAAGCAAAAAATGAAACAAATTCTACAAATTGTTCTTCATTTTATGGTTTACCAGATATTGTGAAGAAATTGATACAAGAAGTCAAGGGAATTTGTGAATTATATCGTAAGTTTACAATAATATATAAGTCGAATTTATAAGAAATAAGAATGATTTTTAATGTTAATTGTTTTATACAGAATGGCAAGACGAATGCTTAAAATTAGCTATTAAAACCAAGAAGAATTTAATTTATGCTTTGCCAACAAGTGGCGGCAAAACTTTGGTTGCAGAGATATTAATGTTCAGGGAGATTATATGTAACAAAAAAAATGCCATTTTTATACTTCCATATGTGGCCTTGGTACAGGAAAAGGCATGCAACTTTGAAATTGTTATATTAGAAAAAATGATTGTGTGATATCTAGTGTATTAATTGAGTTCATAAATTTATACATGCAGGTTCAATCAATGGCTATATTAGCATTAAAATTAGGTTTTTTAATCGAAGAATATGCTAGTACAAAAGGACGTTATCCACCAATTAAACGGCGAAGGAAAAACAGTCTTTACATATGTACCATAGAGAAAGCATTAGGACTTATAAATAGTTTAATAGAAACGAAACGCTTAACTGAAGTAAGCTGAAATATTAATAACTAATTATTGCAATTACATATTATATAGGTTGTATTGTTGTAATGCAGACAAAAAATTTTAGATTGGTATTATAGTTGTTGACGAATTACATCTGCTTGGAGAATCTGGAGGAAGAGGAGCCACGTTAGAAGGGCTTCTCACCAAAGTAATGTTCTTCAGTGGTAATTACAGATATTTAATTTTTACTTAGTCGAAAATTACAAAAATAAATTTATTAGAAGATTTATATTTCCATTGATCTTTAATGAATTTGCTCTCTTTGTTGTTATTTTCATTAAATGTGATACACAATTGAATCCTAGGAAATACAAATACTTTTTAAAAATTTCTCGTTTTTTAATGAAATATCTATTTTTTATAGATATAATACGCTTAATTGGGATGAGCGCGACGATAGGTAATTTAAAAGAAATTGCGCAATTTCTTAACGCAGATACATACTCTCAAAACTTTCGACCAGTTAAAATAACAGAATATGTAAAATGTGAAAATGATATGTGGGTAGTTAATTTGAATAATGAAGAATTATTGGTAGATATGAGCACCAATGATTACAAGGTGATATAATCAAGTTTTACTTTACAAGATCTTTGTATAAAAGATAATGTCAAATAATATAATTTTATTATATCAAGTACTCAGATGATGTAGCAATACTGGATCCAGATAGAATTGGAGGTTTGATAATGGAAGTAGTGCCAAATGATTCCTGCCTTATATTCTGTTCAAGTCGTAAAAACTGTGAGAATCTGGCTTTATTATTAGCCAAAATTTTATCTAAGTAAGACTTTATCATATTTATTTTAAATTTTTCTTATAAGTTGTATTGACTTAAGTAGCAAGGTGACATTTTTGTATCTTATTGACGTTAAGGATTACATTATTACGTTACATTATTACGATGTACTTTACTCCTTTGACATCATCTTACAAGTTAGAAAATATAGCGTATTATATCCAAATTTTATTATTTTAGGGATTTATATAATTACAAAGTAAACGAAAAGATGACCTTGTTAAACGCGCTTAAGACTGAAGAAGGATTATGCCCCATTTTGCAAAAAACTATCAAACTTGGCATTGCCTACCATCATTCTGGTCTTACGTCTGAAGAACGGCGCTTAATAGAGGATGCCTTTAGAGAAAGTACTCTATGTGTAATATGTTGCACGTCAACTTTGGCGGCTGGTGTCAATTTGCCAGCAAGAAGGGTAATTAAATCATTAATATAATAATAATGTATGGCTAATATTATTACAGTTGTTAATAATATTGTCTTTTATTAGGTAATACTACGTAGTCCTTATGTTGGTAATCAGTTTTTAAATTTAAGTAGATACAAACAAATGATTGGTCGAGCAGGTCGCGCTGGTATGGGAGTTTTAGGAGAAAGTATACTTATCTGTAAAAAGTTCGAGATCAATAAAGTAAGAATTTGTAAAATAGACTAGAACTAAAGTATAATTAATTATTTTAAAAGCTAAAACATAACTTACATTACAGGTAAAAGATCTCTTGATTTCTCAAATGGACGACTCACTGAGCAGTTTATACATAGAAAACAACAACGGATTGAACAATCTAATTCTAAGTGCAATACAATTAAACATAGCGTCAACTAGATCTGAATTGCATAAATTAACAACTGCAACATTACTCAGTATTCAACAAAATAGAATAGGCGTTAACCTAAAGACAATAACAGATGAAACAATAACAGCATTATTAAAATGTAGTATAATAAAAGTAAAGAGCAAAGATAGTAATACTGGTAATCCTAACGTAACTATTGTCATTCCATCTCAAGCATCAACATGTAAGAAGAATTTGTCAGTTAAAAAGGGAGTAAAAACAGTCACGTTTACAAGTGAAACTGAATTTCAGCTTTGTGATTTGGGACAAGCTGCATTGAAAGGTAACAAGTTTTATTTATTTCTGATATATTCAAACATGTACTTCATAATATACTTTATAAAGATTCGTTGCAGGACCGATTGATTTAAAAACTGCGTATACATTGTATGAGGATTTAAAAACAGCTCAGAAGCATTTAATATTAATTGATAATCTACATCTTCTGTATCTTGTCACACCTTATGATAGTATATCTCAAATCACTCCCATCGGCAGTATTTACTATGATGTGGTAATATTATCTGTGTTTTTATATATCAATATTGTAAGTATTATCATAAATATTTTATATTGTTCAAGATAATGGAATTAACTGAAAGTCAAATGCAAGTTGCTAGACTTCTTGGAATAACAGAAGCTGCGGCCAATAAAATACGTGATGGTATAATACCTAAGGTCAGTTTATTATCAGATAAATGAAATTATACTTAAACACACTATTTTATTTAGAAAAGAAAATTTAATTTTATATAGTTTATCGAGAAGAGAGTAGCTCACAGATTTTATGTGACATTAATAGTACATGAATTATGGAATCATCATACAGTTTATTCTGTTGCTGAGAAATATCAAGTTAATAGAGGTATTATACAAAGTCTTTTAAACGCGGTTTCAATGTTCGCATCTTCTGTAGTCAGATTTTGTCAGGTAAATGAATGAGTTATTAGTTTAATAATATGAGAATATAATATAATAGAAAAATTTAAAATATATTAATCTTAAAAAATGTATCAATATTTTATATTATAGGAATTACCTGAGTTTTGGGCATTTACTGAAATGTTAAGTACATTCAGTAAAAAGCTATCTTATTGTTGTCCATTAGAACTAGAAAAATTGATGGAACTTCCATCAGTTAAAATAGTAAGCTAATTATTAGTATATTACATTCAAATATTTAAAGATCAAATTTTATATGTGTGTGTGTGTGTGTGCGTACACACACACACACACACACCCACCCACCTATTTTATCATTCTTTATTATAGGGTAGAGCTCGTCAATTGTACAAAGCCGGTTATAAAACTTTACAATCTATAGCGAAAGCCGATCCTAAGGAAATAAAGAAAAACATTCCATATTTAAGTAATAAAATAGTCACGCAAATTATAGCTGCTGCAAAAGTAAGTCATATAATCTATATAAAAATATCTATTTTTACATTCTTTTTACTTATGGTAAATTACAGCTTTTAATATTGCAAAGAGCAGAAGATTTAAAAGATGAGTGTGAAGACATTTTGGATGGTATAGATATAAGTCAAATAGAAGTAGGGATGTAAATAAAATAAATTATGTAAATTATCAATATAAATCAAATAGAAATAAGTATGTAGATAAGATAGAACTGTTCTAATAAGACTGCGTTTGGATGTAAGCTGCTTTTTTCTGCTATAATAATAAAGATAAAATGAAATATGTCCAAACACCAAATGCAACTAAATTGTTTCTAAATGAGATTTATAAATCTTAATTAATTTTTGAATATTTTTATTAGAGAATATTTTGATTAGGTTAAATTATAAAATTTGATATATCAACCATCGATACGAATGCTAATGTACCGGTACTTATATGAAATAGGCATCCGAATGATATAGATATCCGTGCGATATGTGTTTAATCACTCGCGTGATCTGGATACTCTTATGACGTAATTATTTTATTAAAAATATTAATTTTTATTCTTGAATGTACATAAAATTTATAATTGAAACGATAAAAAACTTACATTGACAATAAATAAAATTGATTTAACTTTTTTTTCAAAATTTAAAAGTACTTCAAACTTTTAAGCAGTAGTGTGTGTGTGTATATATATATATATATATATATATATATATATAAAATATATTGTACAATACGTTTTTTAAATGTTTATGTAATATCAATTAAGAAATAAGATAAATTATTTTTTATAAATTATACATACGTTTTATAATATATATTACACGATAAAACATAATACGTAAAATTATTATTATTATGACACTTTTTTTCTAATTGTAATTTGTGCCCAATGGAGCAATGTGTTTTAAAGAATAGCACATTGTTTAAGCAGGCACATAGAGTAATTATCCAAACAATATTTGATATAAACTTATTACTTTGAGGTAATGGTAATATCAACAAAGTATGGAACATTTTTATACAAAAGTTTTATTTTATGTAAAAAATGGAATATTGTTCAATATTATAAAAAAGTTTTTTATACACGATTTCAGGATATTTAAAGGAAGATTTTCCCTTTTTTCATGTTTATTGTAAATGTTTTACATTTTTGAAATTTATAAAATAAAACAAATCATAAAATGTCATGTGTACTTTTAATTTTAAAACCATAACGCAAAAACTAAGTTTTAAAACATTTTATATGTTCTCATATCTGCTTTTAACTTCGACTATTTTTCAAGATTTCACTAGGTTTATTGAATCAAAAGTAATTAATTTTCTACATTATATTGCCATGTCAATCAAGAATATCATCATTATTTATTTGTCTTTAAGAATCCTGTTTACTTCTTTTATATAATTCTTAAAATCAGGGAATTCTCGTCAATACGTGTTGTTCAAAAGTGTCGTAAATAAAAAGCATCTATTATGCATGATGAAAGGAAACAATGTGTAATAGTGCGCATAATGCGCATTGTATATATTCTTTTTACTCATGACCAGTCAATAAAATGCTAGTCATTCATATGCTAGCCAATCAAATGCTAATATTCTTTTAGTTCAACAAATTGATTACTACCCATCCTTCAAATTGTTACACCTTGTCTTCTTCCATCATGCTATTATGTATCTTTGAACACCTAGAATAAAGACATAATATTGCAAAGATAGTTACATTTATATTTGTTTATCTCTTGTAATAATATACATACATATGAATAAAAATTCTACGAGAATAAAGTAATCCAATCTAGATTATTTGAATATATGTTTTATTCCGTCGCTCAATACTTGTTGATATGTTCTTCATCCTCTAATATACGTACGTATCTTACATCATAATTCTCACAAGGTTCCTATAGGATCTGTAGAAACAAACTAGTTTTGAAATTCTTATGAAGAATATTAAACACGTTTGTGTGACAAGAATTGATTCAAATTATTAGCCGACTGTTCCGGAAGATGCTACAGACAATGTTGGCACCATTATTAATTGGCTCGTTCTGTAGTTTGGGCTTGTTTGAATATCTTCTTGGACAGCCAAGGCCGTTTCTCTCTTGCCTGTATACCTATACTTATCAAATGAAGCTTTTCTACGTATTGCTTTTATTATGAATATGTTATCGTTAAATGGGAGAATAAGGTAGATGATTTGATAAAAATTATATTAATGATAATAAACGATATATATAAGAAATATTCACGTAATATTCTGAACATTTCATTATCATTTAAATATTCTATGAACATTCTTCTATTATTCAAGAATATGTGGAATATTGGAAACATAAATCGAACATTTTAGAAATATTATAGCGTTACTTGAATCAATCAATATGAAAAATAAAAAACCGCCATGGCTACCTGTCTAAAGAGCAATTATTTTTTATACCGATCACTTACATCATTTGCGTTCTGCAAAACTGTGTGTACAATGATACAGCTTCACATTTCACAAATAGCCTTTGTAATCAAAGATAGTTCAGTAGATTCACAAAAAGGGTATTATTTAAAGAAGATATGTTTAACGATTGATCACGTATATTTGATAAAATAATACACTCGTATAACTTATCTTAAAACATTTTCTCATAAAGAAACAAAGAAATAAAGAAATTATAATAAATAAAATTAATAAATACTGAACATATTTGCGATATGCTGAAACGTATTACAAACTATAATTTAAGATACTTTCCGATCACACATGCTCCATTAATTGAATTCACATATAGTGATTGCAAAAAGTATTCGTACAAGTAAAATTTTTATAAAAAAAGCCTTATTTGTAAAAAATTAATATAATAATGTAGAGGGAGTTTTAAATAAACGATTAATTTCTGAAAAAGCTCATATACATATGCAAAAAAATAGATTCAACATGGACTCAGGTACAAATGAATTATATCACGCTTACGCATCGATGTTAATTAATTTGACATAATTGCTAATATGTTTGTTACCATAATTTATTTGATGTTCTAATTCTTTTTTACACTTTCCATTTTGATATATTTTATATTTATGATATATTGTTTTTCCATTGACTTTTGTCAATTTTAAATTGCTCGTTAGACATACTCACTGCGGACTGTATAGTTAGTTTAAATAGTTTTCTCTTAATATGTCAGAAAAATTTAATCGTATATTAAAAATTATCACTCTGTAAATTTCGATATTCCAAAACTTCATAATATGTTTGGCGTCAATCGAAATGAGTTTGTTTTTCACTCTATAGAATTTAAGATTTTTAAATTATGTTTTTGAATTAGAATCCATTTCAGTTTTAGTAAACCTATGAGTGATTTAATGATGGATTGCTTAACCAATATTGATTAAAAATGTTTGATTGTGATGAAGACTCCTAAGAAAGTTGAAACGTTCAAGAATTCTGAATAAAAAAGATATATATCAAAAAATAAAGTGAATTTTTTAATTTAACAATTTGCGCACCCACACTGATTCTCATTAACCTTGAATATCTTTGTTATTATTATTATTATTATTATTATTATTATTATTATTATTAAATAAACGAACTTCGCGTGAATTTATAATCTTAAAAACTAAATTTTTCGACTGTACGAATACTTTTTATGCATTCAAATAGTATCATTTTTAATTTTTACCTATTTTTAGAGTAATATACTTAATTATTAATTATCTTTTTGGTATACATATATATATAATTTTGAGAAATATATTAAAGTTCATATTAAAGTCTATCTTATTATTTATAAATAAATTGTATATGTATAATTGTAATAATTATCAGCAAGAAATGACTGTCAATTAGATCGTCGAATTGATGTCGAATCGGTGTTAATATCATCGTATCGATATCAATTCGACGAGTCATTTCGCAGGACATTTTAAAAATAAACTTGACTTTTTAAAAATAAAGTTTCTTTAAAACAAATTTTCCCTGTATGAATACTTTGCATTCACTGTACATACATCTAATTTCTTATATTAATAACGCATTATACATTTGTCTTCATATGTGCGCAATATGTAAATTGCAATGCACAAGTTTCAGTAACAGAATCGATAGTTGACGAGTCGATTCTCTGCCCTACAGTCACATCCATTTTACATGAAAGAATTATCAGAAAGAATTATCACAGCTTCTTTTCTGCTGTGAAGCAGATTAAATATAGCACCTTATTCTACTTCTTGGACATGCATATGCACCGTGCAGCTACCGTGAGACATTTATCATTCGAGGATCTTTGAATCATTGTCACTCATAAATGAAAAATGCGAAAGGATTTAAATGGTCGAAATGTTTATTTTCACAAACTACTGTAGAGACAAAGAGATAAACGTTTTTTTTGCACGTTAAAATAATAATAACGTCAATAATAACGTTATTATGCGTTGAAATTAGATAATATGACAAGATTTTTTTTTCATTACAATGGACACTTCTCAAGTATGTATCAGTTATTATCTACGTTCAGCTTAATCGAGATTTAATTCTTAGATTTTGATAATACTATTTAACAAAAAATAAATCTTTTAAAATATATCTTTTCTCGAGATAACAAAAGTAATTCTGTTTCTTGAATTTTTTGGGTGCTAAATACGATCTTGTTTATCAAATTGCTCTATTACTCCACAATTTTAAAAAAGAACCCAATACTAATTGTATAAAAAATTGGGTCAATGATTAGCCAATGTAAATCTCCCACAACTCGCAGTCTCGCATAAAGTAGCCACGGTAGTGTCGTTGCGTATAGCTTAACGAAATGTGAAATACTTCTGGATACTTGTAGAAAGAGGAAGTAAGGACACAAAATTGCTTGTATTGCCAGTCCATATTTCTATGTTTAAAATGTCTTTTTTTTTTATTTAAATTTCGTTCATTTTTAAATGAAGTTACAGCCGTTTCAATTTTGATGTTTATAGGACTTCGAATATTTGTTCCAACCCAATATTATTTAAACGTAAGAATTTTTCAGCTGAATATTAATTTTGATTGATAAATTTAGAATGATAAAATCAATATAAAAATCGTAACTTTCATATGATATCCAATAATCACAAAAATGTTTTTAACCAACACCGCAAATTCCTTTTAAAAAATAAAAGTCCTAACAACATATTTAAATTTATATTGAATAAAATTTCTCTAACACATCGTTATGTACCAAAATATATTAAAATAGCCTTTTTTGTAATTTTAAATGTAAATTTCTCAAAATTGTAACATGATAGAATAATTTGCTAAACGGTATTCATCATCCAAAAATCTATGACAAACAACTATCGTCTTATGCATTTTTTTATTGAACTTTTGCTTTATCCGGAAGACTGATTTACGCACGGACATATGCAAATCACATATTCTCTTCCGGCCATAGCAATTCGACATTCGAATATTTTTAGATAATAAATAATTTGATATCTACAGAAGTATACCACTAACAAGGGGAATCCCAGAAGTATACATTGTTTTTGATGCCAATTTTCTTTATTCTTGAGATAAAAAAATATACGTGTTGCGGCGTTTATCAACATGCGGTTTTCTTTTCAAGTTATAAATTTTTGAAAATCCGAAAAATTCAGATCGCGCTTGTTCCTCAAGGAAACATTTGGTAAATTTTTTTTTGCAATAAATAAAACGTTTCGATACTCCATTGTCTCGAAACATACATATATATCGTTAATATAACTTTTGTATGCAAAACTAATTTTTTAATCTTTAGACCGCCAGGATTTTAAAATCCAAAATCATGGATAGTTCCTTCATAAAATCCTATAATAATCCAATATATGTCTACTATACATTATTCGATGTGTACAAGTTATCACATGATGTCTAGAGGTTAACCATAGAAACTCTTTAATATTATTGTAGGAAATATTATAATATTTATGATATCAATATTATAATTGTTTGAAAGAAGTAACAAACATAATAGAACGCATATTTGAAAAAAAAATAAAAATTGCTGAACTTCGAATGAGAACTCAATTCGACAGAGTGATTTCAATTTTTTAAATTTAAAAGAAATTTATAATTTGAAAACAAAGTTGCATGTTGATAAATGTCATAACACGCATGTTGGAAAAAGACAGGTGAAACAATGCGCATAATGTAATTCAGAACAATCAGCTGGCAATCAAATTTTGATCCTAAATTTTGGTTTAATTGCACATCCCTCAAGTTGTCTCACTTGTCTTCTTCCACCATGACGACATGTATATATTTTTTGGCCTCGAGAATCGCCAAAAAAATTTGCATCGAAAAACTTGAACACCTCTGGGATTCCTCTTCTAAGTAATATACATATTTTGGTAATATATCTATAAATATTAGTACAATATTTTTCATATTTTCCAATCATAAAAATATATGAAGAATTCTAAAAATTAATAGAACATTGATTTGTCTTGAAAAAAGAAAAAAGAAAAAAAAGGAAAAAAAAAAAGAAAAAAAAAGAAATTTGCCAAGGCATCAACGTTTCAATGTTCTATACACATTTTTAATATTGCTAGTTCTCCCTATATTATATTTTAAAAGTTTTACATATTTAAAAACCGCATTGGAGATACTTAAATCTTAAGATAATAATCATATAAATAATCTGAAAAATCTTTAAATAATAATTTACGCTATTCATCAAGTACACATTTGAATTGACATTGACATAGAAATAACTTCTCCTTATAAAATACGAACTAAATAATCACGTGAAATAACTTACATGTTATATTAGTATCTATGATATATCATAATCTAATAAGTAGCAAATATAAATACAAGGAAACTGAGATGCGACTAGTATCAAAAACGCATAATAACGTAAATGCGCAATTGGAAGCTCCTAAATTTCGATTATGAAAATTTCATAATGTATAACTAATATTAGACCTAAAATAGAAATCTGTCGTCACATCAATTTAAACTTTTATTATGCATATAAATCCACACGCGCCCATTTCAATTTAAATTATTATGTAGTGTATTATTTTACACAGCGTGTTCCAGATCTACGGGATCACCTCTCGTGAGCAAGAGCAGATCAAATTAAGTCGAAAAGTCTTCTACCATTTTGCAATTTTTGGAATAATTAACAAGATATTAATTTCTAAAGATCGTTAAATAGCACGATTTATCATCAAATATAAGCGCATGGCGAGTAGGAATGTAAATCGCCGTAGATTGCTAGGCGTATGGGGAATTGTTTATAACGGCATTAGTAATACACGAGCGGTGAAAGAAAACACTTTCTCAGTCTCCGCACTGGGCAGACATATCGTACCATGTGCTTGCGTTTGACGATAAGCCGAGCGGATACGCATTTATTTGGCGATCTTTATAAATTAATATTTCACATAACTATTGCGAAAATTACAAAATGATAGAGGATTTTTCAATTTAGTTTAGTCTGCTTTATCTGCTTATGAGAAGTGATTCCAGTATGGTATCTGAGACACCATATAGAGTAAGTTTGAAGACAAAATTCATCACGTTTTTTTTTTCGAAAACGGTTAAAGATACGGAAAACATATCTTATTAAAATTATAAAACAAGTAGTGGGACATATTTTGATGATCAGTTGAAGCTGGATCTTTAATGCTTAAATAATTTCATGTGAATTTACATATACTTTATATGTATATGCAAAATTACTATATTTGTAGTCATTTGAACTATGCGCCGAATTAATCTTTGTTGAACTAAACTATTGTAGTAATATCACAATTAAATTTTGCTCAATATCTATTTTATAATTCAAAATATTTGTATTTTACTTTTACACTCAGATTAAATCAGTGTACAACAGCTTTAATATGCACTAGTGCACCCAATCAAATTCGCTATTAGTTTATATCTCAAAAATAATTTAATTTTCGAAAAAAACTCTAGTATAAAGATATTCAATTTGAGTACATCAATAGAATAACTAAAAAATAGTCTCCATTAAAACGATATTTTGTAAAAGAATCAAGAACACTTAAGGAGGTTTATTCTCGTGCTACTGTCAATAGACAGTTTATTCATAATAATATATAAAATAATGAAATAAAAAAGTTACTAACAATATCTTATGCTATTATACATAATTATTGTTAGTTTTATATGTTATTAAATATTTTCAAAATGACAAAATAAAAGTTGTCAGATGCTTATTTGATGTATGTACGTATCGTCCATTTGACATATATTTTAGCTTTTTTCATTGAAGAATATAAATTTCTTGTAAACTGTACAATAGTCTTG
The DNA here is from genome assembly GCF_000204515.1 of Acromyrmex echinatior. The sequence continues at coordinate 735,315 of NW_011626968.1, forward strand.
TGACTGTACGGTCAGTTTAAATGAAACTTTACGAGAACAAACTTAAGTGTTTATTTTACAATAACGATTTTTAAATTGCTGTCTTATACGCAAATGTCTCAATTTAAAAGAGAACTACAGAATAAAGTTAACTTCAATTTATAATGTAAAATTCTATAAATTTATAATTAAATATCACTAAAATAGTACAGTGAAAGTCAATGAAATATTTTCTAAATATTATTGATATTATTAACTTTTGTATTACATGTATATATTATAGATTTGTCTTATATTTTATCAAACGCGAGAACCTCCTTAAGATTACTCAAAATATCAAAGTATATTCTTTTATATCACAATTTTAATATTCAAAATAAATATCTTTTCCTTTTTTCTACTTTTGGGGGAAAAAAAATGTGATAAACATTTTATCAGGCTCACTGCATGTAAGTGCGCTCGCGCGCGCAAGTATACAGTAAACAGCAAAAATTCCGGAAGAGGTCTGTCTTAGAAAATATTGATTAATGGAAAAATATTTTGAACAAACATTAAAAAATCTATTAACAGCTGATATTTATGTGAGCTTTATGTAATTTTGAAAAACGTAGTCAAGATCAATAAAAAATTTTTAATAAAAACTTAAGCATAAAAACATAAAATCGACCGGTAAATTATATTATCGTTCATACTTTAATTGTGAAAAAGAATTTTTAAATTAAAAACAATTAGAAAAATACTTATTTGAAAAATAATCAGTAAAACACACAGATAACTTTAGGATCCCCTTAACCAATGTTTTTTCTGAGATAATAAGCCATTTTCGAAACTTTTGCTGCTCACTATTTAATCATTCTTTATGTTTGATAGAATTTTAAATATGTGCTACTACGCAACAAGTGACTTTTATCGTTTGTATTGATTTTAGGTCTTTCTATCATTCAATGTTGATTAATGTCTCTGCTAAACACGTATAAATAATTGTTTAAAACAGATTTTATACAATTATCAATAGAATTTCTTCAAATTCGCGTGTGCAGCATATAGGCTATAGACGAAATATTAAACTATTGCACAAAAAAAAGATAGTACAAAAATAAATAAATAAAATATTAATATATTGTAAAATAAATAAATATTAATATTTTTCTTATGTACCTTTTAAGATATAGCAAGAATCAATCGTTTTTTTTGTAGTTTTTATGTTATTTTGGATTTCTGCTAAAATTTCAAATCTTTTTCATTGTTAATATGTGTAGATATATATATATATATATACAGCGTGTCCATTTAAATAATCAAACTTCAGAAACGTGTAGGGGATCGATAAACTAAGAAAAAAAAAAGAGTTCTTTTGAAATATGCTCGTTTTTGCTTTGTGTTGAAGAAAATTGCAAAAAAAAGATAAAATATTATTTTCATTTTTGTACTTATTTATTATTTATTCACACTTTTTCACTTTTTTTTTATTTATTTACTTGCTTAATGCAGATATTGTTCAAAATGTTGGCCTCTTGCAGCAATGCATGCATTGCATTTTGTACAGCTCGTGTCGCATTGAGCTGATCAACGTAATGACTCGCCGATCCGAATAATATAAATTACGTTTTGTCTTTTTTTTGACAAATTTCTCCAAAATGAAGTAAAAGCGATCATATCTCTAAAGAACATTTTTTTTAGTTTATATCGATTCCCTGCACGTTTCCGAAGTTTGGCCATTTAGGTACACCCTGTATATGTATATATATCTTTTTTTATCTTTTAGGCCCATATTGAAATTTAACATTAAGTTTTTTTGTGCACTACCCTGTAAATGTAGACTTATCGAAAGAATTGGTACCCCGATGAAATATTTAAAGGTACAGAAAATTTATCTTGAAAATTTTTTGCAAAGACAGTGTCTGAATTTTTTAAAAGGGCAGTGAATTTAACAAGTATGAACACGTTGGCACATTGTAATAGAAACTTTTGTTACGCGTTTCGTCCATGTAATCTAGGACTTCAGAAAAATGCATTTTGATCCTCGTAGATATAGTGTGTGAATATAGAATGCATACATATCTTGAAAACGTTAATATATACTCTGGCAAACATTTAATAATTACTTCAGCAATATATTGTAACGACAATTTCATTTCGATTTGATAAATACTGTTAAATTTACTTTCAGTTCCATTTGCGTCTATTATACCTATCACTACAACAGTTTATAACTTGCCTAACTCGTATTTCGTTTGGACCTAATGCTATGGGCGAGTTCAAGATGGCAGAGGCTAGGCATGTTTATCGAGTGAATGAGTTTGATTGATTTTTACTTGTGAATCAAACCAATCATGTTTAATTGCTCGGCAAGCAGATCTAGTCGCCGACTTGAACTCACCCAATATCTAATCATCCTAATCATAGCAAGTACAATGCAACAGTAGTTAAATTAGACAGAGTCATATTAAATTCATTACCTATCCAGAGAATGATCCTTTAAAGCGTTATTAGTCTTTGTTGCCTCTGATTGGTGTTCAAAGTCGAACATATATGTGTTTGCAACACACTCCTTTAATATACATTCAAGACGAATGTAAGTTTATTTTCGCAAAAAAAATTATCTCGTTGCAAAATTTCCAATTATTATGCGATAATTATAGGAAATAATAATGGCACTATTTTTTTCAAGCCTTAACGCGTCAAAAATTCAAGAAATAACAACGCAATCAAATATTTTTCTTGCTATTTTCTCGAAAGTATTTTACCTCAATGTTAATAATGTAATATCGAGTAAAAACATCTTTACAATAAATATTATCAAATAAGCGTTTGTAAAAATGGCACTAACAAAGTTATAAAAGATTCAATATACTGCATTAATAATCTATAAAAGTTGTGCAATCACTTGTAAATATTTTTAAGTATTAATTTAATAAGGAACTTTATCGAATAAGCCAGTTACTTAATTATTTTTGTGCACTTCATGTAATATGTGCTATTTTGATTTTAGATTTCATTCTTTGCCCTACGAAAAATTATGCGCGTTGCATTGTTATACTATGTAAAATAAAGTTAGAAAAACTAGATGAGAAGTGATATTAGTCATTAATTGGTGGATCCATAGCACAGATAATAGCTTTCATTACGCTAGCTGCCGCTAATGCCGCGTACGGTTGCCATTCTTTGATTCGAGTGCCGTCTTTGTAATCAGCAATTCCGCGGATTACAATGAAATTCTCGCGACAATTACCTAAGATACTCTCTACGACAGCATCCATCTCTGCATCAAATGCGAGCGCACCGAATCGGCTCGCAAACTTTTGCCTAAGTTGATCGTCTCGTGCGACTTGTCGGCCAGAAGCTACTGGTGCCAAATGAATTCGGGAACATCTATCAGTTCTGCAATAATGAAAAAGATAGTATATATTTATATAATAAAAATATACAGTGTATGCGATGAAATGTTGAATTTTTACCTTTTATTTATGGAATCTTGAGGAGCGATTGGATGAGATACTTCAATGACATCCCTTTCTCCAATAGCCATATATAGTTTATCAGATTCTGGTGGTGGCGCGTTAAAATCATGTTCTGATTGATTGACCAAATTCTGCAAACCTTCCTTCATGTACATTTGCCATGGCGGAAACGTCTCATTTTCAGCCTACAGAAAAAGATGCATACTTTAGACAAGCATGTAACATGGATTCACACAAATATACAAATATATTAATATTGATTTGAAATCACCTGTTTCTTCAGAGTTGCCGCGATTTCTTGAAGACCAAGATTTGGCGGGCAATATTCCTTGGTTTCAAAATGATAGTTCTCGTTTTCATTCATCTTAGCACTTTCGCAATAAACGTACGCGTATTTCTTATTGAGCGGCATTGGATGCGATATTACCACATCGCCTAATCGCACGTGTTTATTGTAATCTGTATAATGAGGAACACCACCACCAACTCCGACAAGAAAAACAAAATCCACTTTTTGAAATGTACCTATGAATATATTCAAAGACTAAACATTGTAACAATATGTAATAAAAATAAAAAGATATACATATACAGTCCCTGGCCATGTCATTAGATGCACAGATTTTTCAATAGATTTTTTTTATTATATGTGAAAATGATGATTATTCTTATGTTTACATATCTAAAGAAGAGGTTTTTTTTCATTATATTTTTAATTAATAAAAACATAACTTTGATAGCATTCATCAAATATTTATTTATTTTTGTAAAATAAAAAGATGTTTTTTAAATATTTTGTTAAGCCATTATTGGCGGCTATTAGAGCTTTAATTCTAATAATGTTAAATAATTTTTAAATTAACGTTCACTGACAAACAGAAAGTATATGCATTCTTTATGGCTTTTATCACGGCTAACAGGTTCTTAGACTTTTTAACACTATAAGCAACAAGAAAATTTAAACAAATGCATTCATTTTATAGACAACTATTTTTTTTATGTTTCGATTATAACAATTTGTCTATTTTCTATAGTAGAGTAATGTACACTTTTGAAACTTAAAGTCAGATAAGTAAGTATAATGTTTAATTTGGTAAGAGAGAAAAGAGTTCTACTACAGTCTAGGAATAAAAAACAAACTTAAAATGATAAACAATCCTAATGATAATATAAATCTGATTAAAAATCAAAAAATTATAAAAAATATGTAATGCATTTAATAATATGGCCACGGACTATGATATAAAATAAAAAATTTAAAGTTAAATGCATACCCAACAATCTAGTAGTGGTATTGCCAGCTGCGGTCATTGCTTCTCTGGTATGTCCCACAGTTGGTAGTTTAGTGCATACAATCCTATGCGCACCGATATTGCCCAAAGTATATACATTTGATTCTCCTATAACAAATGATATATCCATTCATTACTTTTATCTTTATGTATTTTGAAGTTTATATTTTCTTCTATATATTCTTGATTTGTATTATATATGTGCATTGTGCGGCTATCAACAAAGGACGGAACCTGTGTTATATGTGACAATAAAATAGATAGATAATAATCCATTCCATGTAGAAGCATCTCCCAAGTCTAGTAATAATACTAGACATAACAAAGAGAAGCAAATAGTATAACAAAATTTCTTTGAAAATCTTATCTATTAGTATTGTCGAGAAGTTACTGATTGAATACATTTGAATGGAAACAGTTATCAAAAACTAAAATATTTTATTAAAATTTGAAAACAGATAATGTATTCATTAATAAAAAAAAGAGATAAAATCTTTTTCATGAGAAATAAATATAAAAAATAGAATTATTATATTATTACTCATAGAAAAAAAAAAAATAAAATAATTTAGTATTATACAAACCACATAAAATGAATATGATACAAAATATGAATAAGTCTAACAAAATTATATTATAACATATAACAAAAACAAAGCCATACAAAACGTTCACAACACAAAACAAAAACTATTATATAAGAATTTTATACATATATGTATAATACATGAAATCAATGAATTTGTAATGTCAACATAAAAGAATCAATGTGTTTCAAAATGTACATTTGTAGCACCATTTTGCCTTGCATTGTTCTTCGGTTCACAAGCAACTGGCAAGCTATGAAATGACATTAAAATGATAGAGTTATGTTACAAGTTACTTTACCAAAACGGCATATCACCCGCGGAATTCCGTCTATTGCATCTGATGAACTTGCGGTACCTAAAGTTTCATGCATGGTGAAATATATCTCCATTATTGTTTAAACATTTGTCGCTGATTAGCGAGCAATATAAATCGCATATATTTGCATGAGAACGGAAAAAAAGGAATAACTAATGATTATAACTAGAAAAATAACTAACAATATTTTATCTGTACAAATTAATCAAAATATTTTAAAAATAATAATTTTAGTAGACGATTTTATTTTAAAAAAATATAGCTAGGGATAAAAGCAGAGAGTTAACAGAACTATTTTTCTAATATATCAAATGAGTATCTTTTAATATTTAAATTATGATTATTTTCTAATTTAAAAGAAAGAATTTAATAGAGAAATTAATTATTTTTGAAAACATTATCCTGTTATAATTTTATATCGGAAGTATTTTATTTTATTGTTCTTGGAGATATATAAAGTATATCTTAAACAATAGTAAATAGTAAATAGAAAAAAGCCTTACCAACAGTCGTGTAGCGAACAAAGGTTTCCTTATTCTCAATCAATGAATCCACAGCAAGTTTTTCACAATATTGAGCTGTAATGATAGCAATAGTGGGTTGCTTCGCGCTTGCCATCGTTGGCATCGACTTTACTACCTAAAAATATATTTTATAGCATTACGTTATATGTTAATAAAAATTAATTGAAAAATTTATATTTAAATAACAAATTACTTGGACTTGAGTATCCTCATGGACAACACGTGTGAAAGCCCCATGATCTATTGCTTTAACAAGCCCTTTCTCTTGAAGCTCTTTTAATTTAGCCTCCACAGCTGATAGCTCCCATCCATGTTCCCTAAAAATAAAATTAAAATTTAATAAAATTAAAATTTAATTAGGGATGATCGAGTTTCATTAAAGAATCTATTTCTAAATCGCTTTTGAATAAGATTGATTAAGGTGATTCTTTAATAAAGTGCCGAAAATTTGAGACTTCGCTAAGACCTACTCAAAATCACAAATATCTGCATAATTTGGATAAAATATTAAAACTATGTGCATATCTTAATGAAATAATATAAAATAGTATGTTTCATTATATTAGGTATTGGAATTAATTCGTAGCGTTTTACAAGTGATGGGAAGTACTTTCATTAATGTATTTTTTAATGCTCATGTGAAATAAATAACATTCTTTCATTAAAAACGCTACGAATTAATTCCAACACCTAATAGTATTTCATTACATTGTGTATCTTAACTTAATCAAATAGTATGAAACATACGATATATATAAATTTGTAAGTTTATGCATGTAAATATCTTCGTCGAAATGACCGTTGATTTATTACTTTGTTGTGACTATTATCTACAATTTTAATTGTTTAAACAGAAACCGATTATTTATTAAACGAATCGATCTGTCTTAAACTCGAACCTTGGTAAATCGATTAAAAGTTCGGACAATTAATTATCTATTTTTAAAGAATCAAATCAAATTCGAACATATCTTAAATTTAATTTTATTCAACATATTATTTTCCCGTATATCTAAATTTTATTTAATATAATTACTTACTTCGCAATGTCAACTACGGTAACAGGATTTGGATAGGCAGACTCAATAAGCTCCAGAACTTTTTCTACTGTTAGCTCAATCACTTGACCCATGACTATTTCATCTGTAGATACTTTTAATAAAAAAAAAAAAGAAATATTTATTTAATTGTGCAATTATGTTAGAGACATTGTAGTTTGTCAAACTTTTAAGCCGCCTAACTTTAAAATGACAATTAATAGCATTAAAACAAGAATACAGCACTCCATAACATATGCAAGTTAAATTTTTTGCCGTGTAGATGAGTGTAGATGAGTCTAAATTCGTGTAGTAGGTATAGTTTTTAATCTATCCAAAGTAGAAGTGTAAAAGTTTCAAAATATAACTGTAATAAGTGCACAGTTTAACTTAAATCTTTGTTTCTATATCTATAGAGTCGAGCTAGAACCGTTAGTGAAAGGTACAGCTTATATGTGGGAGTAGAAACTTGAACACATATACATTATGGCAGCTAATAATCACGAATAGAAGGTTCGTGCTCTACATAGATGCATTTCTTTACAGAATGAAGACTAAAGTGGCAATGTCATTATACTATATAGTATGATAATGATCAGTGAATAACCAATTCGAAAAAGTTACAATTTGAAACAGACAAATAAATTTTTATGATATGTATATGATATGTATATGATAAGATATGTAGCTATAAGTACGTGTGCATATGCTTCTGATGCCATAAATTTTCGTTTTGAAATTAATGCAAACAAAATAGCATTGATAAAATTAAATTTGAATAAATAAATTCATATTCTAAAATAAATTCATATTCTAAATATAATTGATATTTATTGTGTATTTAAATATCGTTGTTCGTGTATGTTGGACGTTAAAATGTTTGTAATATTGTATATAAGTTTTATCTATAATTACATGCTGTGAGGGTAGATATGTATATATTGTACACTATATGTAAAAAATCTAGGTCAAATTAAATGGGCTGTTTTTCACACTCTAATATCTAAAGTATTCTCTAATAATTGCTCGTTCGGTTAAATAGATTGGAAAATTTCCTTTTTCACATAATCAAAGTGCGTAATAACTTTTATAAACCCGTGTAACATGTTTCATTTTAATTTTAACAAAAGGAATAGAAATATATATTTTTTTAAGGGATTATTAAAAAAATACGTTCACTTAGAAAGGAAGGCAATTATCGAAAATGTTATGCAAGTAAACGAAGGGGAGAGAGGGGAAAGGAGTTAAAGAAAACGCAAACGTTCGATTTTGTATCGCTGCTTATTCATTCAAATTACTTGCGCGATTGAATAGATTCTAAAAGTGCGTTCCGTTTTCACGCTCACGCATATAAGCCCATTTCATCTTTATTGTGTATGAAATATCAAAATATTTTTTTATTATTAGTGCTTACGATCTTTCTTTCTTTTATTAAAAAAAGGGGATTTTATCTTATGTTTACTTTGGAGAGGGCAGGGGGGATTATGGTTTTTGTTACAAAGGGAGAAGGAGGAGGGAGGTGAAAAATCCATGATTTTAACGAACGTATTTTTTTAATGATCCTTAAGTTGCTAAATAGGACATCATAATAAATCAATGCATAAATGTTAAATCAATGTTGTTATGGTTACCAGATTATTGTGCTAAGCGACAGAATGTATATACAGGACCCATCTTTTTAATTTTCACATTAAAATATCTCAAAAAATAAAAATCTTTTATATTTTCCGAAATATTTTAATATAAAAATTAAAATGAAACACTGTATATCTACTATCAAAATAAAAAAAAATTTTTTTTTCCTTTAATTTAATGCTATACACAAAAAAATTACAAACGTTTTATCTAGTAATTATTGTGTTACAAGAAAATATATTGTGTGTGTTAGTTTCATTTGGATCATTAGATTGTGTATGAGAAAAGAAAGGAATAAACATCAATGAAATGTGACAAAAGTTAATTTCTTTTCATTCTCGAACCTGATCTCCACATAACTTTCTCAGAGAGAGGAAGTGTGAATAGTAAGTGACCAGTAGCTGTGAATAATAGAAATTAAGTATGACATAGATGTCCAAAACAGTGCTCAATACAGTGTAACTGCGTACAGAGAACATGAGAAAACCCTGACTTAAATTACGTAATGGATATATGAACCATTGAGAGTTTTAGTCAAGTGTGCATTTCCTTTAGAGTTCAGCTACAATGTGCACTTGAAACACGACTACTATCTTTCAATAAATGCTATTAAACTTAATCAGCTTAATTTAATAATCAGCCTCTTCCCTTCATCCATACCATTAGACTTTTTTTGTTTTATCAAGCCAAAGTACATTATAATTTGAGAATAAAGATATATGTAGGATTAAATTTAGTATACTTTATATGCAATTTATTTCTGTACTTAACAAAAAAGAAATATCTATTTAAATACTTACATGGCCTGCTTGGAAGAGTAATGGGCTCTTCCAATTGTCTCAATTCCACCTCTAGTTTTTTAATGCTGGGATATTTATGTTGCATCAATTTAATTATCTTTTTAATAAATCCTACATAATCTGCGAAAAATAACTAATATTGTAAAATGTTACACAGCAAGGAAGAATAAAAATTTATATATAATATAAAAGATTAATCGATACGAGTGATTTCGTAAACATTAAATTTGATATTTTTTTCTTGAATATCAAATAGAATTTCATGTTCTGCTTCTTTAATTATCTATAAATCATCAGTTTAAAACTAAGTTTAATCCTAACGAGTTTATAAGAAAACAAAAAATCTCCACTTAGAGACTTTAGTTACATCAGATACATTTGATCTTGAAAATATAATTTTAAGAATGAGAAGTGCTTGGATTGTCAATTAATGCGTATCACATTACGATTCACCTCTAGGAAACTCCTGCGGCGTCACGAGTTCTCGGAAAAATTCTTGCGCAACGCTTGGCTGTTCCGCCTCGGCGAGCGTGTCGACAAACCAAAATTGGAGAGTTCTCTGTTCTTGTGTATGCTTTCCAGTTTGTGCGCTTACAAGAAACACCCTAAATTGCAGACACAGTTGGGCAGGATGCACCTCGCCATTTGTTACTACAACAATTGGATTTAAATATACAATGTGTTCGCGGATTAGATTTATTTAAATGCCACATTTTTCCTTAATTTTTATACATATTATATACTCTCTGTAATCCCTTACATATTTTTTATATATTTATATATCAACGATATATATATATATACAGAGTAGAGTAGTCCATATTTTTTAAACTTTTAAATTTATTTCTTCTACATCCCTCAAAATGATTCCCTCTCCCTCCAATTTACAAAAAAATAATTCCTGCCAAATATCAATCAAATAAAAGAAATTGCCAATTAAACATTTGAATATCCTTAAAATATACACTCTATTCACATTGATTTTGAAAATATATTTTCTATAAAAATCGGTCTAAAGAAACTTTTCTTTCTTTTAACATGTGTGTTTTGCTTTTTAGTATCGTTTGAGATCTTATACGCACTTGGACGCACCCTTATATGTCTCATTTAAATAATTAGATTAATTGTTAATAATTAAAAAATAAAAATAAATAGAGTAATTCCGGTACATACTCCGTTGTTGCGTTTAATTGGTAAAATAGACGATTTTAGGATCTTTTTAATAGTTTTTCCATTGGAAAAACTAGTGCAATGCTGATATACACTGAGTGCAATTGAATATAAATCAATTCACATATTTACATATTTTAATTACATATTTTTTGTTGTCAGGATAATCTGATAACTTTTAAAAGAATTAATTAAATTATTTATTAATATTGAAAAAAATGTAAATCGATTTGCATTCAATTGCACCAACATTACATTTTAGTTTCACTAGTGGAAAATCAATATAAAAAATTATTAAATATTAAAAATCTTATAGGCTTGTAAATAGTACTGTCGACATGACATGCTTCACAGTCACTGCTATGCCTTACATTTTACGTGCAATTCTCTATTATTATTTTGTCTATGTATAAAACATTTCAAGCTCAATTATTTTACTTCAGTATTTTACACTTCAAGATATTATTATTAGTATTAAATATAATATCAATCAATTAAAGCAAGTACGTCATACCGGCCACAACCTGTTTATTGATAACAATCCCCTTGTGATCTCCACCAGCGATGTGGACATTGTTCTCATTCCCATTTTCTGCTGGCGGCAGAGCCTGTCTCTCAATTATCAATGTCGTGGAATTTGCTGTCTTGCATTTCGGCGTCATGACGATGTGTTCTGTCCCGAGAAAAGAAGAAAAATCCGAGTCTATAGAAAGTCCCTTATCTTGTCCTTATCGCGCGAGATAAAATCGAGGAACGCGTTGCAATTTCGTTTCAAATTCTTTCCTCACATTTTTCTTTTGTTTTTTTTTTTATACAATAATTTAGTTCAATACGTTCTAAATATCGAACAAATGACACAGTTATTGCGAAACGAAAAAACAATCGATTTCGAAATAAGAATCGTTCCCCGCCCGAATTTTTTTCTCTTCATTTTTCTATCTGAGTATGGACAGCAAGTAGAGGCGGATCTTTATCACTTACCAGTTTTGTCGCCCATCTTCACGATGTTCCGTTCTGCTTGCTATTACTGCTATTCCTTCGCAAAAAGTGACAGAAGCTACAGAAAGGAGTATCGAATTAGAAGATTTAACGAACGCAGATGCGACGCTAACCTCCACCCGAATTCACTCAGATCGACAAACGCACTGCGCAGCGGAGTAGCAAACACTGCCACTAATGCCGCTGACACTGTTACTTGTCAGTTGTGATTACTTCACTGACTCATCGATTCGAAGTCCGAGTCACCAGTATCACTCACAATCAAAGAAGATTAGAGACCCTCTCAGATTCTCACCTCTTTCTGCTCTCACCTCTCTGTGTTCTCTCTCTACTGTTCTCTATGTGATATCTCTCTCTGTCCATAGCAGAGAGAAATCTGAGAGAGGACATGACGACCCAAAACCTGTAACCGCAAAATGCTGCTGCACACTACTGCTCTCTAACAAAGTGGATGTAAACTACATAGCAACGTCCACTTATATAGTTTATTATTACAGAGAGAAATCTGAGAGGAGTCATACCGGCCTTTTTCTTATTACAATCGATATCGACCATCCATCCATTTTCATTTTGGGAACTACATATATTTTCTATTCTATCGATAAAATCGTATCGTCGAAAGTAGATGTGGTTCGTCGCTGTACTAAATAAAGAACAGAAGCGTGCCGACTATAATTACTAGCAATTATAGAGACTTAATAAATTCAATATCTTCTAAACATATATTGTTTATTTAAGGTATAATTATTTAAGGTATAAACTCTCCTTTTATCTAAATTAGATAAAAGGAGAGTTACTTAAAAATTACTTTAATCTTTTATACAAATTTATTTTTGCTAAGATCTTTAAAAAGTATAATTATTTTATAGAATATATAATTATTCAAATCATTTTATTTAACAATGATTTAAAAATAATCATTTTTAAATCATTGTCAAATAAAATGATTTAAAAATAAGCAAAAAAAGATTAATTTTACACAAGAAAAAAATAATATTTACCGCAAGATTGCTCTGCCGGTGTCTGATGCCTCTCCCAGATCTCCATCTCCTCTCAGAATAGAGTTGACATCCTCTCGCACAGGACACTCGCGTAAAACACTCGCGAATAATAAATAGAAACATATAATAATCACAGAAAATGCTAGATATAATACGAAATGTTGTATTTTATGAATATTCGCATAATACGATTACTAGTATGATTAATTATTCATAAAGTACAATATTTCGTATTATATTTGGCATTCTACGCGATAAGATTTCAAAAAGTAATGTAAAAAAGAACCGTACACAACACGATTATCTATTTCTAAGAATCTCAGTAAGGACCGCGCAGTAATTACGCGTAAACGTAAACATGACGCGCCGCTCCGTGCCACCCCGTGTCGTTCCCACCCCAAGGTCGCGCGCCAACCGTCGAAATACTAACGCGATATTACGAAGTAAAATAATATATTCCTTACATTTAATATTCTCCGATTAATGAAACAATTTCTTATATGTATCTTTTCTTATATGTATCATTTCTTATATGTAGTTTTAGCGGCGCGAGTCGTTTAATGTGGCATCATAATTATATCATGATACACCAAGAAACATATTCGATGTTCATTTTATAATTTTAAATATTTCGTATTTTAAATATTTCAATTATAATGTGCTGACAAAAAGCAAGAAGTAAAAAGAGATTTTTACTAGCGTGGTTTTTCTTATAATTGCTCACGTGAAATGCTTTTGACATCCCAATATTATATCTCAATTTTTATTAGCTCTTTTATTTAGCTCTTTTTTGTAATTTACCATTAAGTAAAGATTAACAATATATCATACATCCTTTAAATGAAGATCAATGCAAAAAATTATTTTAAATTATGAAACAATTTCGACTAAATAGAATAATACGTCTAAATAGCATGCACATACATTTAGAGATATGTAATTTAAATATGATTTATCTATTTACTTTTCCGGTATCATAAGAATGCGGAGTAACATGAAAATGACAGAATTACACTATTCAAAGTGATAAAAAGCCACAATTTGAAATATCTAATAATAAGAATCTCATTTTTATACCGTATATGTGAAAACACATGAAATATCTCATAAAATACTCATGAACTGGTGTATGTGCGTAATGAATCTAGAAATAAAACCCGTAAGTAATTATAATAGGATTGTGCCAGAGATGCCACAAAGTAAAACGCGAAATATGCGACAATACCTGTTGTCAAAATCATGTAAAATACGAATAATTGAATGAACCGTAAACATTTTTCGTCCGTTTCCGTTCGAAGTCACCGAGCGAATACCGAAGTGATGACGTAGTCAACCACTACGCCGCGCGGCACGTTCCCCCACCCTATTCGCCGCGTGATCTCTCCCCTTTCTGTTAGAGTGGGGGAGCGTATCGCGCGGCGTAGTGGTTGACTACGTCATCACTTCGGCATTCGCTCGGCGATTTCGAACGGAAACGGACGTGCTTTACGAGTCGCTCGGGGTGTCGCATTAATTAATGAAAATTAGATACCTACGAACGCGAATTACATAAGGTTGCCTAAAGCTAAAGACTGTATTAAGGCTTAATAGATTTTATTGCACGGTTTAATTGATATATTTAAAATTATAAAATGAACATCAAATATGTTTCTTGGTGTATCACGAATATAATTATGATGCCACATTAAATAACTCGCGCCGCTAAAACTGGACATATAAGAAATTGTTTCATTAATCGGAGAACATTAAAAATTAAAATGTAAGGAATATATTATTTTACTTCGTAATAACGCGTTAATATTTCGACGGTTAGCGCGCGACCTTTGGGTGGGGACGGAGCGGCGCGTCACGTTTATGCGTAGTTATTTTCTTATCGCGCAGTTATTCTCTTATCAAGATTCGTACAGGTAGTTGTGTCGCGTACGGTTCCTTTTCACATTACTTTTTGAAATCTTATCGCGAAGAATGCCAAATATAATACGAAACGTTGTACTTTATGAATAATTAATCATACTAATCGTATTATGTGAATATTCATAAAATACAACATTTCGTATTATATCTAGCATTTTCTGCGATTATTATATATATGTTTTAAAAAGAAATGTGAAGAAGAATCAAATATCTAAAAATTTATCTAGAAATATCATTCAGATAGATCCGAAAATTTTTAAATATTTGAGAAAAATCGTTCTTTTCGTGTAAATATCCTCTTGGTACGGAGCCCTCCCACCACATCAAGGTCGTGAGAGGGAAGATAATCTGAAAAATGTAATATATGTAGCTATTATCTATATTACTATGCAATTATTATCGGTTAACTTTTAGAAATGAATATTAAACACACGAATATTAAACAAACAAAAAATTAATTAAATTATTAAGTTATATTAATTAAAAAAAAAGCAGAAATTACGTTATTTGCATGAGAGATATTCATACTAACATTGCTTTTTTATAATTCGTGTGATACTGTTCGTACAGACAAGTAGTCGTGTCGCCTTTTGCATCGGGAGTGCCGTTTAAGTTATCGGACTCAAATTATAGTCTGCGCGCGATTATAATGTATTATTCGCGAGTGTTTTACGCGAGTGTCCTGTGCGAGAGGATGTCAACCTTATTCTGAGAGGAGGAGGAGATCTGGGAAAGATATCAGGCACCGGCGGAGCAACCTTGCGGTAAATATTATTTTTTACTTATGTAATATCTATATCCTTCTTCTTTTAAATTTATTCTTCAGAAGTTTCATTTTGATAATTTAAAAATGATAATTAAAAAAGGATTATTTTAAAATTATTTTGAAACTTTATAAACATGCAATGCTTATAAAAATGATATATTTTGAATATTATATGATTTTATTTTCAAAAGAACTTTGCATTTAGTAAATATTTTTAAAAATATTGGTTGATTTTTTTACTCTATTTTAATTTAGATTTCGTATTTTTTTTTGTTACAGAATCATCGTAGCGACGTTGCTGATATAACTCCGCTGTTGCGCATCGGATTGGTGAGTGATAAATTAATGTTTTTATTGGGGTAACGGACGTGTGGTAATTTCATTAATTACTATATGCCTATGTATCAATTTATTAAATATATATGGATATACTATATGTATAGCATTCCATACATCCGTTGCCTTAAAATGGATAAGTAATAACATATTAGGATAAACTTAATCCTGAATATCTCTTTATTATATGGAATTTATGTGCATGCATTGTTAAATTGATAATGTCACGTTACACTCAGTAAAAAATTTTTCATACATGAATATCTATACATGTATAATCATATATGAAATATGTCCATGCACGTTCATCTCTCTCTCTTTTTGGTAAAATTATTTTTTAGTATGATAGAAATAATAATAGTAATGTGAAAACATTAAAAATAATTAAAAGAGTAATTTTTATACTATTTGTTTTTTAAAAAATCAAGTTTGAAGAAATGTAAAAAATTACTTATATAAAAATTACGTATAATTATATATAAAATTATGCATAATTGTGTTTGAACAATTTTTTTACATTTTTCCAAATTTTTTTTTCATTAAACGAACAATATGCGAAAATTAATCCTTTAATTATTTTTAATGTTTTCACAGTACTATTATTATTTCTGTTACACTAAAAAATAATTTTACAAAAGAAAAAGAGATGATATGAATATGTATGGACGTATTTCGTATACGATTATACATGTTTATGAATATTTATGAATATTTATACATATTTATACATATTCATGCATGAAAAATTTTTTATCGGGCCACTTTAAATTATTTTTAATTATTATTAAATTTAGCTCAAATTTTGTGTACTAATTGTAAATTCATACGTGTTAATGTGAACGCTTTGTTATTAAGTAATTTAATTACAAAAGTATAATAAAAAATAGGTTCTTTCGATGATCGTTTTTTATATTAAAATAATACGTCTTGGAAGTTAAAACGAAAAAGGATAAAATATTTGTATTTTTGAAATATATGAAATACAGGAAATTAAAAAATATAAAAAATATAAAATATATAAAATAATAGAGTACATGAAATTATTTTCTATACCGTTATAGAAAAGTGTTTATTACAGTTTAATAAAATTGTTTTCTTATTTTTCCTATCTATCCTATCCTCAAATATTCATATATCTAATATGAACTGTTTTCTAAAAAATTTCTTTTTTTCACACTTATTTGTATACGTCTTATTAATGAAATGATAACAAAAATTGTAATGTAGAGCATATAATTTATTAATCTCGCTTTTCTGTAAAAGACATTTTACATTTATTAATTATTATTATTTATATCTCATTGCACTTACTTCAGCCTAATCTTTTATAACTTATCCATATGTAATAACTGGATTTTATATCAGTTGAAGTAGTAATATGATGTAAGATCCAATATACATTTTATCAAAAAATGTAAGAATTTATTATCTTATAACTATTTTAAAATTGCGTTCAGAGTTTTACACATTTTACTTAAAATACTTAATTTTGAAATAATAAATTATTCAAAAAATGATTTTAATCTAAAATAATATATAAAATATGTAATATACAAAATATGATATATTTATTGAAGTAAGGAAAAATTATCCTTTTCGGATCTTACATCATTCATCTGAATTTCTCATCTTTGCATATTTTGAGATGAGATTCAGCAACGAATCGTTCGAATCGTTAAAATACGTACATAGGCCTTGAATTTTATCGGATGATAATCGATTTAGTAATTTTCAATCATTTACTTTTAAATAAATCTTTTTGATTACACTATAAAATTTACATTAAGCAATTTATTAAGTTTCGTAATATTCAAGATTCTCGAAATAAAAACGTTATTGAACATGAAGATTTTTTAAATTTAGATTTATATATTTAGTCGAACATTTATATTTTTGAATAAACGCGAATAGAAAATAAACGCGAAATTTATTTGTATATTAATAGAATTGTTACTATTATTATTAATGATAATGGTTTATATTAATTTAGTCTATTTTATTAATTATGATGGCCTCTTCGCGACGCGTTCGTGTTCCGCGCATCATACAAAAGCGTAAAGTCTTACGCTTATTGCCGACGATATTAGTCGGCAGCAGTCGGCAGCGAAAAGGAGTATTTCTCCTTGCTGTCGATTTTTGGCTTATGAAGCCAGAATTGGCCAGGAGCAACGAAAGGTGAGTTCAATCTGGCCAGAAGAAAGAAGAAAATCTCTACGAGTAGAATATCTAAAATCGAAGCATAAGACAACTTTAAGATATCTTTCAGAATTCTTTATGAAATATCTTAAAGATGTTTCTTAAAGAATTTTTAAAGATATCTTAAAGTTGTCTTATACGTCAATTTTAGACATTCTGCTCATTGAGATGTAGGTTGATGTGTGGCACCAATATAAGTTTGTAAAAGGTAAACTGAATATTCGGGAGGGTAATTTGCTCGCAAATTGCGAGTTCTTATATTTTTTGAGAGTTATTTAAAATACAAAAAAAAACCAACAAACAACAAGAGATGAGAGAGCAAGTGTTTGGCAGATTAAAAAAATCTACAAAACTTGCACTTAATTATCCGCGCTGATTTTTATTAGCCCTGTTATTTATTAATTTTTTTGTATTTTAAAGATTGAAAGAGCTTGTTTAATTATATTATTATATTGCTTATTGCTTATCTATTATTGGTATGATCGCGAT
Source organism: Acromyrmex echinatior (assembly GCF_000204515.1). Next base: position 753,820 of record NW_011626968.1, read on the forward strand.
TAAGTTATCCCAGTGATAATCCTAAGTTTATTATACGCCATAGGATATATATGATTAGACATTAGCTGCGTTTAGCAGAGAAAGCAGCTTTGCAACTGTTGTAAAATTCTTTTATGTAATTGCTTTATACATTTAAATCCATAAGGAATCAAAAGCAAGAACCAATCGTATTAAAAAATTTTATAACAATTGAAAATCTACTTTCTTTGAACGCAGCCATTAATGTATATTATATATTCGCGGTATTATTGCACATTTATGAAGTAATGTAGGTAGGATGGAGATAGGTATCTGCGAGTAAGCACGAATAAATGAAAATATGGATAGGTAGGACAATAAGTACGACGGTAGGTAGGGACTATATAGGTAGGATGATAAGTAGATAGATAGGACTAAACACATCATATGTATACACTTGATAATTGGAAATGAGGGATTAAAAATTGAATAAAATTTTAAATTAATTTTAAGTTTTATTTAATTATCAATATCCCGTTCCAATTATTGAATATAAAAGTAAACTAAATTAATTTCAAATTTTATTAAATTTTCAGCTACCCTGAAATTAAATTTTTTTGTAAAATTCTATACATGTATAAATTATGCAACGCGTTAATACTATAATTAACTTTATTGTAAATAAATGTATGTATAATAATATTAGGTATGTAATATAAAATTTATAAACTATGTCTAGATAAATGCTATAATCTTACTTTTGTAATTTGTACAACGATTCCTGGGAAAAAAATGTTATATGTTTGGACATATTTTATATATAATGATATATAATTGTATATAAATTATCTCAATTTTTTATATGATTATGTGTAATTTTATATAACTATATATAATTATAAATATAAAACATTTTTTTCCGGGTTACTAATTAATTATACATTTACTGGAATATATAATATATATATCCATATTGAATATCTATTCAATACAAATAGCATTTATCTTGTCGTAGTAAACAAAATTGTTGTGTAATTGATGTAAATTATACGAAATCGACGAAATATATAATAACAACAATTGTTTATTGATTTAATAAGTTTGAAATATTTAAATTTAAAACTTTTTATTTAAACTTTTATTTTGTATACCAATAAGTCATTAATTTTAAGTAATTTCTTATTAAAAATTTGATGTTTAGAATAATTATTTTTTTTTCGTATTTAGTACAAATTTATTAAATAAGTCATAAAAGATTGGAGCTTTGATTGAGACAATGATTAAATATTAACTCTTACTTGCTTTTCGACATTTACATTTTTAACATTATAAAATTACAAGTATATTTTATTGAATAATTTATTATATACAAAGACCTCATATCAATATCTCTCGCGTCAGATGGATGCCAGTGATTACATAATTTATACTGATGGAAAGTCGAAATTATTTTCATCATAGAAAATTATTTCTCGTCGCTTTTCGTGAAGTTCATTCGCGAAATCTAGTTTAGTGTCTCTTCGGAGATTCTTATGCAGGAATTATCCCGGGTTTTCTCGTCTGCAGTTACTGGCAGTAATAATTTTGTTAATGAGTCAATGATAGTTGCTATATACAATATTTTAAAGTCAAATTGTAACATTAATTCAGTGGTATATTTTAGCATATAATTTTCGCTTTCTTTGTTTTTTTAAATGTTCTCTCACTAGTAATAATAATGTTAGCAATGGTACACTATCTTAATAACAATAGAAATTTATAGTGTTATATAATTGATATGGATATATAATTATTATTTGTTTAAATTCAAATTATTAAGTAAACAAATTTAAGTTTTATACAAATAATTTGCTTATAATTTTTCAATGATTCTAATCTCTAACAAAAATATGGTTACGAATGTGTATGTTACTTTTCTAACTGTTATTTTACTATTATTTTTAGGTATTGGACATCCCACCAGTTACTTGTTACGAATGTATATTTACTTTTCTAACTATTATTTTACTATTATTTTTAGGTATTGGACATCCCACCATTGCAAAATATTTTTAATTATTAATTTATATGTATATACATTTTTTTATGATAAAATACATGCAAATATTATGAGGTTACGAATGATTGAATGAATATTGATTTTTGTCGGTATTTATGTAAATAATTTTTTCAAAATTCTTTATAGTTAACAATGTATCGTGATTAGTTGAATTTGAGTTGAATTTTAAATGTGTAGATACAAAAAATTCAAGATAAGTCGAATGGGTACCCTCATATTAGCGGGATATTAATAATTGTAATTTTTGAAAAATAAAAAATTGTTAAATTTTATATAATAAATTTTTCAGTATAAATGTTTTAAAATCCTGTTATTATAGGGTTCGGCTCATCTCGAACAGTTGGTACCCGAAAATTTTTGTATCCATACATATAAAAAATTACAATAACGCATGTATTTTATTATTATTAAATATATTCCTTCGTAACCACTATTGCATAAGGAAATCATTCTATCCGTTTATTTTTAAGAGATAATTTTTAGTGTGGCAGAACATATTTTCTTGCGAATTTTAATATTATATTAAAGATATGATAAAAATGGTAATTGTAATTGACATGCTACCAAAATTATTACTATCACTAAATAGTCTGAAAGATTCGGGATTCACCGCAGTCTTGTAACAAGATCACTGATATTTGATTGCTTAACTTTTCTTTGTAAATGGATCTCTCTCTAAAATTTATGAAGAATCAGAATACATTAAGTTCGCTTTCCACTATGAAGATTGTTCTTCTTTCTATCGGATACTAATCAGTGTACCACGAAACGAAAGGATTTTGATATGATGAAATTATTGAGATAGTTATTTTGAATGCGATGATAGTGCTGTTATAAATATATTAATGACTTTTTTCACGATATTATTAAGTTTTATATTTGCAAATTATTAATAAATACATAATTAATAGTAAATAATTAATAATTAATAAATCTAATTGTTAGTATTTCTTCTGCGTTTATCAATATTTCATTAAACATTGGTTTAGAAAAATTTGTGTTATCGTATGTATTTTCGACGTTTTCGTATAATCCCGCATTACAAAACTTTGTTAATTATGCTCCTATGTTATCATTTTTATTATATTTTGAACAGCACTGATAATGTATATTGTATTGTAAATCATTATTATAATTGTAATATCGAATTGTATAAAGGAAATATAATAAAGAATAAATACAATAAAGAATAATATTTAAAAAGTTATTGCAATTTCATTAGCGAAATACAATAAAATAATTAGACATAAAAATAAAAAATAAATCAAAAACATACTTACTTACAAAAACCGGCTACTAAATTTATTAGTAACTTGTTTGTTTTATGGGTGAGTATACTTACAAAGAAAAGAGGACCGCTGATAAAATTAGCGGGGGTGGTGGAGGGCCTCGTTTTTGCTAAATTATATCTTAAATTGACAATATATGTTTAAAAAAGATTGAATTTATTAAAAGTCTCTATAATTGCTAGTAATTATATTTGATAAATACTGGCTGAAAATTTGCATAAAGATACATAACTTTGTAATTTTATAAGATATTATAAAATAAATTTTATATATATATATATATGTATATATATATATATATAAAACAAAATTCACTAAATTAACTTGTTTGAATTTTCAGTTTTGTTTATTAAAATTCAACAACTTTTATTTACATATGTTTAGCAGATGTGAAATTAAAATTTTTTCGTTCAAGGACCTATTAAACTATCCCTTCTATGGATACTAGATAGTCGGTTTCTGTCCTGAGGATGTATTACAGAGACAAACCACATCTACTTTCGACGATATGATTTTATCGACGATATATAGTACCAGAAAAAATATGTAGTCATGTAGTTCCCAAACTGAAAATGGATGTACTGGCGATAGTGTACGGACGATTTCGATGCTAACAGGAAAAAGGCCGATATGACCACTCTTAGATTTCTTTCTGATTATTATTTGAAATATAAATATTAACACATTTGTAGAAAAGGGTGTAATATAACTTTAATGTTCACACTTTTATGCCTATTTCCATCAACTTACTCTTTGTCTTTTTCTGATTTTTAAAACTGAAAAACGAGCTTTGATATCCGTTTCCACCAATGTGTGTGATGTTTATTTCTGATTCACAGTTTGTGAATGTAACACGATTATACGAACTAAATATCGATTTATCATCTGCAACCTTAAAAAGTGGACATATGTACCTTCAGAAAAGTGGACCTTGCTATGTAGATTTACATCCACTTTGTCAGAGGGCAGTAGTGCGCAGCAGCATTTTGCGGTTACAGGTTTTCGGCCATCATGTCCTCTCTCAGGTTTCTCACTGGTAGAAGTCAGTAGAAGCTGTAGTGTGTGTTGAACGTTTGCGAAGAATCTTGGATTTATATGTATATCGTTTCCTTGAAATAATGTAAAAATTGAAAAGTTTATATATTAGATTGCTCGTTATACTTGCTCTACTTGTTGTTTATAGTGAAGGTAAGTTACAGCATTTTCGTCGCATTTGGTTCGTGTTAATGATTTACTATGCCGTCGACATCGCCCAGATTAAAATGCGAGTCAGTGCATTGTTCAAAGTTTCGTTGCATTCAATGCAAATTAATTTCTCTTAAACAATACGTTATTTCGGATGATTTGAGCGATCACAATCGAAAATGCGATCACATTAATTTTACTTGTAATTGATCGAACGGTAGACAATTTGACCTGAGTTGACGTCATCGCTAAGAAATCAATAACTACATTGGTCTTTGCAGTAACTCCCTCAACCAATTTTATACACCGGTATATTCGTCTGAAGCTCGGTTTTTATTATCTGCAGTGGTTAATGTCCAATTTTTACTACTATAAACTTCAATCTTGGTTTAACTTTTATCTCTTTCTAGTTCTAAAGCCTTGTATCCATGATGCTAGAAATCGGTCCGTGACCTCGGTTAAAGAAAAAATTGACCGATCATATGATCAAATTGTTCAATATGATTCAAATATGATGTAATTTGTTAATTTTTTCTCTGTCCGAGATCTCGGATCGATTTCTAGCACCGTGGACATTTGGTTTAAGAATTAGAAAAAGATAAAGAGTAGATTAAACTGAGATTAAAGTTAATTTACATTAATAGAAATAGACATATGACATTATATATATATATATATATATATACCATAAGGATTGGAATCACAATCCATTATTCTCCTCGTATTTGACTGTAGTTGGTTAATTTTTTACAGCTTAAGGCTTAAAACACCTATTGTAGATCCGGACTTAAGGATCAGCTGGTTGTAAACTGTTAGCTTAGACCACGGTCTGATTTATCACAATGCTTAAAGAAATCATTTTATCCTTGTTTGTCAAATAATATTAAACGAAGACAAATGACGTTCATGAATGTTGTCAGTACGAATCGGACCACGGCCCTTATAAGTATCGTAACCGGTAATTTAATACAATGATTTACACAGATTTATGTGTTACTTGCCATTAAATTTGAGTGAATTTTATGACATAAGTTATGTGCATATGATAAGTTATTATGAACGAAAAGGTAATTGTTTAGTTTAACATAACAAATACAAAAGTTGATAAAAAACGTATTAATTGACGCATTTTTTCGTGAAATGAATGACTAGAAAAAAAGTGTTGATTGGTATATTTTTATCGATTTTATATATGCTAAATTAAACAATTATCAATGAAAACATTGAAATTATGTTAAACAGTTACAGCATAAATTAACAGTTTATGGCTAGCATAATTGATCCTTTAGACTTAACTTATATAATACTTTAGATTTAACTTATATAATATCATACTTATATAAATATTATGTTTTTCTAGCTATCATTAATCACTAAATTAATAATTTTACGATAACTTTAAAAGTTACTATAACAATTCTTTTCTTTTTAGATACATAGAACATTCTATCCTTCTTTTAGCAGTCAATGAATTTCTTATAGAATTGTAAAGAAATTAAAAAACCATTAATAGCCCACTATTAATATATTTGCGCAATAGTTATTGCGTAAAATTTAATTTATTGTTTACAAATTATATAATGCAAATATTTCGTCCAACTCCTGATCAGTATAATAAAATATATTATAAATAGTTTTAATACTATTAAGGCCACATGGCACACAAAAAACTTGAGGCAATAAGCAGTGTGGAAATCAACATGTTGGATTGGCTACTGCTTATATTATCGCATTACAATCTGCTTACTGCTTATGTTTTATTACTTAAGTTTTTTTGTGTGTCATGGCTTTCTGTGTGTGTAGCTAGGACAACACTTGTATCATTTGTCTCCTAAAAGAATAGCAACCAAAATCATTAATTTAATGATTATTGAAAGCATTTTTTCTGCTTTATACGTCTGTTTCCATCAATTGTTTTCATATTTTAATTCTAATACATTTTTATGCTTAAGAAATAGAATGCCAAATCGACAAAAATGAGCATTTTCGATCTGTTATTCTTCATTTCTGATCATAAGGCTCCAAAGCTGCCAAAGGCTTGCACAAAACCTCTGTGCTCGCAAATTTCGCGAATAGCAAAACATTTTTTAAGCTAATTTAAGAGAATCTCCAGATAATGAAAAACCGGGCTAAAAGTTACAGAATATAGGCTTAGCCTAACATATTTATTAAACATATATCATTCAATCAATTTTTAAATGTAATTTTTTTACAGTGATATCTCTTATTAGTGGTCAAGATGATGTCTGATCGGAAGGCGGAGTTAGAAAGGAAGAAGGCGAAGCTGCAAGCTATTAGGGAAGAGAAGGAGAGACGCAGGAGGGAGAAAGAACAGAAGGATGTAAGGGATAAGAAAGTTTATGGATATTCAATTTATATGTACAGAATATCAATCATGTAACTTTTTCTCTAGAGTGAAAACGTGAAAATGAAAATTTTTATGTAAGTATGTATGTATATACATATACATACACACATATAAAAAATGTTTACTTTTCACGTTTCTGGTTTAAGGAAAAAATTACATGATTGATACTCCGAGCTAAAGATGTACGCGGTTAAAAGTGACAGAAATGTAATGGCTAGAGACACTCTCTAGTTAGAGTCGGCTACTTAAGAACTGGTTTGTTTGATCCGATTTTTTTTTAAACTCTCTTTAGTCAAACCAAGATATTGGGTATTGGAAAAAATTTGTACAGTTTTTTTGTTAGCAATGAACTGAAGTTGGATTAGTCAGTAATTTGCAAATGTAATGAATGAAATTAAAATGAGCAGAAAAAACCCCGCAAATCTTATGGAAAATGGGTCTCGACCAAATTACTTCAAATTTTTATATTTTTATAGCTTATGTCAAGCTGATTAAAAGTTTTCACGGGCACATTTAAATTCCTTAGTTTTTGCTTCAGGATCTTCGGAAGATCGTCACATTTTATATGGAAAAATAAATGAATTTGTTTTTTTAATATTAGTTAGGAATATTGTATAATATAGATATGCATATTCTGTATATATATATATATATATATGTTACTGTTGCAGCCAATTAAAAATGTTATACTATCCATATTTTACTATCTAAATTGCTAAACAGCCAATTTTTTCTTTTAGTGTAGTTAATTACAGTCAAGAATTATCAAAAATTTTCAGCTCTAATTGGCTAATTTATATGATGCATCTTACGGTTACTGTAATAAGTAAGCGGAAAGTGTGTACGGTAGCTCTTAAGCAATTTAAGGAAGGCAATGAATTGTTAGAGAATGAATCGCATTTGGGATGTTCATTTGTTATTAAAAATGAACTGCATGTATACGTTTAAACTTACGAAAAAGATGCCGACATTGCGCAAGTATTCCAATGATGATGATCGGTTAGAAAGAAACTTTCTTCACTTGGTTTCCGTAATTGAATTTTTATTTAAAAATCCGCACTTTTTCCGATACTTAATAGTATATAGGCTAATAGTATATAAGTATATCATTCAACATATCTTTATCTCGCATCACTCAGAACAGAATAAAACATCTTTTTTTCTTTCGCACTTCTGCAGAGCGAGATATAATGATAATTATTGTCTTTTCTCACTACAATTTTGAAGAAAAATGTCGGATTATTTTTATGGCCAAACTCTGATTAGAAGGTCTCTACTAATGGCAAAATGATTCGCTTATGGATTGTAGGTAGAAGAAGCTACTGTTCGTGCCGCTGGCACGGACAAGGATCAGCGTAAAGAGATAGATGCAATGCTGTCTTCTTTGGGTGTAGCGCCAGTGTCAGGTATATAAGTCATGTGTTCAATTATTAGGATTGGCACTTTTCCCTAACGGTTTCTGTTTACTTACAGATGTGCTCTCTAGTTTGTCTAGTATGAGCTCGTTGACACCTGAACAGAGTGCTAATGCTACACCGGACGCCAGCTTACAACCGTCTAGTATAAATTCTGCACAGAGGTATTTATTTACATCTTTGCATTTCTTTTAAAGCCGATATTTATAATTTTACATTATGGTATAAAACAGTGTAGGACGAAGAAAGAATCGAGAGCTTACGATTGTCTCCGTGGCGCACACAAACATTCCACCAAAAGAACCAGTTGTCTACAGCAAGCAAACGCAAACCATTCAGACTACGCATACATCCCACGACGGTGAGTCAATATTTCTCTTATATTTATTTATTTATATATTGCACATATGTGTTACTTGTGAAACGTTTAAGTATTAGGAAAAACATGTGATATTTAATTTATAAAGGTTTTACGTACGTTAAATATAAATGATGGAATTGAAATATAATAAGTTTCCGAAGATTTTTGAAATTTAACTGATTTGTTACAAGATAAGACATCATTAAATATCTTGTACAAGAATCGTTAACTTTTTCCTGTTATTTTACTAAATAATTATTAATTATTAATATTTATTAATTATTAATTTTCACTTTAACGTAAGTTCACATGTTTATAGCGCATTCACACAGTGCGTGTCTTAAGGTCACTAAAATATCATTAAGCTACACATATTTCATAGTTTTCGCATGAATAAATAATTAGTAAAGTGGGTGGTTTTTAAATAAAAAAGACACAGTATACATCTTTATATATTTTTTATTAAAACATTATGTTATACAGTTTGTCTGTGACTACATACGAAATCTTAACAATATTCTTTGTTATTTTGTGTATTAATTAAGTAAATTAAGACGTTATTAATCACACAAGTGCATTTTTTGTTTTAGAACAATTAATATTAAAATTGAGTTAACCTTCTAAATTATTTATTATAATTAATTTTAAAGTGGCGAGGAAACTTACATATTCCTAAATATGAATTTAATATTCATTACATCGCAATTATCATTTTCCTTCGTATTGTTTGTAAAGGATTAACAGTTTTCAACACTTTTACACGATTTTTTATATTTTGTTATTTAAACAATACTCAACATTAAAGAAATGATATATTATGTTTATGTGTTTATGACACAAATTATTAATCAGCACATATTTAAAAATATATATTAATAACATTTAAGTATGTTGAAAAATGAATAGTATATTATTATTACGTTACAATTATTATTATAATTGTGAACATGAATAACAGTTTTTATTGTGAGCCTTAGATTATGTGTGTAACAAATATATTAGTAACAGGTAGTAAGCGTCTAACAATCAATCTGGGTTTCGTTTAAGTTAAGTTTTTTGGTGGTGGCAACACGTTTTCCTACATACATTTTCATTTCCATGACGTACAACCGCAAATTCAGTTAGTTCTTAAACACAAACATTATATGTGTTACTGACGATTAATCTCACCAACATTATATGTGTTATTGATGATTAATCAAAAGAAAAATCTTGCAATCTGCTAACAATACAAAACTGCTCACAAATCATGTGTTAGTGATTAACAAATTTTCAAATATTTAGTTCCAATACCACCTACTTTACTGTAACGAAAGATAGTACAACATTAACTATGACAAAATCAGAATTTTGACCGTAAATAATGTTTCTTCTTAAGATTATATATATCTGATTGTCCAATTTTTTATTTTGAATGGACACAAAGGAATAGTATTACTAAAAATAATACACACGCGTATATACACATATATATATATATATGATAAATTTTTTATATCTGTTATCTAACTGATCTTGCGGTATGAAAAAAATTAAACATACGCGTGTTCCCTTGCCTTGCGATACAATCTGATCGATTCATCCGGTGTTGGACACAAGGACTGTCCACATCGTCCTCTGCATACACCATCTACTCCTCCTGTTCAACAACAACACCAACTCACTCTTGCTCCGCAGGCTACTTTGAGACTGACTGGTGGCGTCCCAGGAAAGGTGGGTCTGCACCAAACTACCTATGTATGTTCTGTCTACTTTTTTACTACCTTTCTATAATTGTCGTAAGACGTTACATTCAGTGTTGTAACATACCTAGATATAAGTACTTAAGTACTTTAGCAGTATCTAAGTGCATTACCTAGGTCCTTATAGACAGAGACTTATACCTGAATACTTTTTTAGATTAAGTTTAGATACAACAAAATATTTATCTATATACCAATGATATATACATAGATCAAACCTTCCTATTAGGTGTTGGAATTAATTCGTAGCGTTTTACAAGTGATGGGAAGTACTTTCATTAATGTATTTTTTAATGCTCATGTGAAATAAATAACATTCTTTCATTAAAAAACGCTACGAATTAATTCCAACACCTAATATATTTTTCAGTGATAGGAAATGAAGCCGGAAATTGATACTTTAAATGACTGTCAGTGATTGTTGAGATTTTATGCTCTATTTTTTCTGAAAATAAAAAGAAACGCAATGGAATCGCCTTAAATTGTCATCTTCAAGCTATGAACAGAATATTTGGTTTACAGAGTATTTTATTTTAATTGTTCCTGAATAAAAAATATCTTGAAAAATACGTAAAGTATGAACAAATATTTCAGATGGAAGTGCAACAGTTTTCAAAAGCAAGTTGCTTTTTTTCGAGATGGAGGCGTTCAAAAGATATGGTCATATCTACTTTTTTAAATGGAATTGTATGATTTTTTTATACAATATGATTCCTCTAATTATTCTGCATATAAAAGTATTAAGACAGAAATAGCAAAAAATTAATAAAGTTTACGAGACATTTAATACTTCATGTCAATATTTGTCAGAATAAAGTATAAAATATCTTGTAAACTATATTAGTTTTTTGATATCTCTATCTTAATACTTTTATATGCAGAATAATTAGAAGAATCATATTGTATAAAAAAAATCATACAATTTTAATTAAAAACGTGAAAGTGACCTATTTTTTTTATTTCCACCTAGAAAAAAAAGTAACATGTTCAAATTACATCTCTCTTAAAATCGTACGTCTCATTTTCATCTGAAACATTTTTTTGTATTTTTGAAGAATTGAAGACATTTGCCTGGGATAATTAAAATGGAACATTCTGTATATGTCGTATGATCTATATAATATGTCATTGTATTAAACTTAATTTCCCTTGTATTAAACTTAAATCCCCAGAAAAAATCGATTTTCTAATACAATGTTTGAAGCACTACTGATTTAAAAAAAGCATGGCATGATAAGTATCCAAACATTTTTATATACTATACTATATAATAGTAATACGATACGAAGTAAAATTCGTTTACGCAGTTTGTTTTTTTTTTTAAAGTATCTGAAAAATAACAAAATGTTTCAGGTATTGCTATATTGTATCTATACTTAGGTAATTTTTAAAAACGTATCTATACCTATAACTAGGTACTTTTTCCACACAGTACCTATATTTATATCTAGATACTTCTGAAAAGGTACTTGTTACAACACTGGTTATATTATAGAGGTAGAGATACACATCGGAAGGTAGAGATACGTCGTGTTCCAAGCGAAGGGATATGTAGAGTCTAACCATTGAGGTGCTTTGCGCTTTTTAAACATTGCTCCGCAGATTTTTGATTTTTGATTTTTCTAAATATTTCAAATTATGTGAAGGCAACGAGGAGTCATGAAGATTACACACAAGTCGGTGTGATAACCGATTTTACATTTGAATTGTGCTGCAAGAGTTTTGTATATGGAAATTTACATTTATTGTAAATACTATATAATAAGAAAATTTTTGCATTGTAACTATATTTCACTGTCCTTAAGACTTTTACAGTTTTACTTCCACATACACAGATTTTGCTTGCATATGAAAAAAAGGCTTACTCACGCTTCAATAGTTTAATGAAATAATTAACTGAAAGAGAGTTAAAATTACACAGCACATTAACTCTAGACGTCCTGTTTGTTGGGAAAATATAAATTACGATTACATACTAAGATTTTTACAAGATTGTTATGCCATGACTCATGCGTGCTGGTAGAGAATTGGTATTTGTGCTCACATAGAATATTTAAAATTTGAATTTAGGCGAATTAAATCAAAGTAAGTAGAAAAGCCTATAAGATCTAACACAAAATAAACATATTTTACAAATATTTTATTACATAAAAATGAAATTTAAACGTTCCAACTTTCGATTAAAGTTCTTTTTAATATATTTATTATATATAATTCAAAATTAACAATGCACTAACATAATGACATATAAATAGAAAGTAGAAACGTTCTTTGAATAAGACATGTCAAATTAAAAATGGCAATAATTATGCTTTATGTTTATAATAATAAATACTTGATTCTCTTTCTTTGACTACGTTTATGTGGCAACTATATTAATCGGGTATAATAACATCCATAATTATAACTCTTGAAACATGTACTTTTTTATGCGAAGCTGTTTTAATTTATCCTACTGATGTAATGAAAGCAATTATGAATATATATAATTCTTTGGTTATTTTATAAGCTCGTAGCATTCAAGGTTGACAATAAAAGCGTAACAATCATTGCGTTTACACGATCTTTTAAAATCGATTTTGAAAAATTTACATTTCTTCGCTATCAGATGTGTAACTTTAATACTTACGTTTTATGTTAATAGTTATAACTACTGTTGTTATTAAATCTATCGTGTAGATGTAGTTTTTATAATAATTATGTATTGTTTATACATGTTGTCATTATTTTCTTATAAGATTTTGAGATTGTATATCGAAAATCTGTTTCAACTTGAAAATTTCATGATTTTTATAGTTTTATATTGTGAGCCAAAAACGTTTAATTTTATTGCAATAAATCATAAAATTCTTGTCGAATGAATTATGTGTGAAACGCTTTCACCCGAACAATTTATGAGATCTCATAGCCAGGTGCGTTTCATTATAGTCAATATTATAGATGTGAATGATGATTGCTATTTTTAATTTGACGAATCCTATGACCAAGTATGTTTTATCCAAAAAATATTATTTTTTAAATTTTATTTTCTATTTATATGTTATTAGGTGTTGGAATTAATTCGTAGCGTTTTACAAGTGATGGGAAGTACTTTCATTAATGTATTTTTTAAAAAAAGTCTTATACAAATATGTCGAAGTTATAATATTTTTTAGATTATAAACCACACACATCAAAGTTTGTCAATTATAGCGTTTAAATTCGCGCTTATGCATGGCACATTCGTGCGCATGGTTGTGAAGGTGTCCTTGTATATTGACTCGCTTTTAAATACTGACATAATTGATGCGCTTATTGCAAAAATGCTTAACTGCCGAAATTCAGTTTCATATTTTAAAGCGTTAATGACTCTATGGTATACGTTAAAAAATGCTTTAAAATAAAAATACTATTGTAAGTACACCTACAACTAGCAAAAAATATATTTCATTTTTAGGGAAATAGTTCGACGTTTTTGTATAAGACTTTTGTATAAGACTTAAAATGTTTTACAGAATCATCCTGTACACTGAAAAGGATTTTAATCGAAAGTTGAAACGTTTATACTTCATTTTTATGTAATAAAGATTTGTAACACAAGTTTATCTAGTGTTGATTCTTACAGGCTTTTCTTATTACTTTGACAGAATGTTTCTCCAAGTATATTTTTAGATATAAAAAGCCATGTGGTATTTAATGAGTATATCCAGGATGCCACAAAAAGGTTGAGATATTGGATTATTTCGAAAACATGACGTTTTCGGCAAAAATTTTCATACAAAAGTTGTAGAGTATCAAATCGCTCATCGTGTGGTGATATTAGTTTGACTTTGAACGATCTTGAGAATGTCATATTTGATCTTGATATGACATTCTCAAAATCGTTCAAAAGAAACTAATATCATGATGGATAATTTGACATCCTACAACTTCTGTATGACATACAATTTTGCGAAACATTATTTTTTCAAGATAATTCAATGTTCCGACTTTTTTGTGACATTCTGTATATGTAAGATATGAAAATAGCTTGTTTTATGATACTTTTTAACGCTCTTGGTAAAGTGTTAATTGTCTAGATATTTGTATTTTAATATCGATAAAGAAAATGTCCGCTTTTAAAATTTTGCTTTATTGTTCCCATATATTAACAAGAACAATGAAATAGCAATATTTATTTTGAGAGAGACTTAGAGGGTGGGCATAAGTGTGACAAGGGATGTAAGTGAGATATTGCAGTGCATTCATTAGAGAACATCTACCGTTAAGAATAATTTTTAAAAGAAACTAAATTTTCTCGCAATATTGGATCAATATTTAACGAACACTATAGTCGCTGGTAAACGAAAGTGTTGAACATGGAAGATAAAACGTTACCCTAAAAATAATAAATATTCTGAATATGTACGTTTCCTCTTATATGTAGGAATCGAAGCACCACATATAAAAATTTACAAAATTATATTCACCTAACTACATTCAGCGTAATATTTTTTATTTTAAAATATGAAATATTTGAAAATCACTTCTATAAAACGCTATGATTTTATTACCTATTTCTTTGGAAAATTTTCACAAATAAATTATATATTACTAAAAAATTTATGTTGTCTCTACAGAGTATACAATCGAATATTTCTTAAACCGCCAGACATAATATTGCAATATTACGAAATGTTTTATTTTTTCGTACAATTTTAAAGTTAGTTGTAGACTTTTTTTATTTTGAATTAATGAGTCTGAGTGTAGAGAGGTGTTATATTAGTGTAATGCATTCTTATGATAACGTAACTAAGTACAATTTTTTTCCCTCCCCTTCTCAGCTCATGCATTCGACTATTACGGTAAGTTATGATTTCTCTTGGTTCTGAAAACCATTTTTAGGTTCAGAGTTAGGTTTAGCTTGTATTACTTATTCAATTTGTATTAGTTGAAGCGATCGTTCTAAAGAAAAGGTACTATGCGAGAATTGATTGATACTACAATTCTTGGCACAACAGAATATTCAGATTAAATTTCAAATATTATTTTAGATTATTTATGTCAAAGCGAATGTGATAAAATAAGAAATTATTACTAAATTTACAATTTGTTCGCCAAAAATATAGCGCATATTGTTAGCCTACGTTTCATTACATGAAATTAATTGATATTTGCAACATACTAGATAGTGTTTTTACTTGCCTTTATTCGAAATAGATACAGTCGGTACTAGAAAATAGATGAAGAATATCCAATAAATCGTTTCCAGAATTTAATATTTTCCATAGGAAATGTCAGCAAGAGGAATACAAAAATAACTCTCCACCCGGAGCCTAATAGGTCTTTATGGATATGCTTTTATACTTTTCTCTCTTCTTCGTTAAGTCTGTCTATTTTTTTGGATGCATTTATTCTTATTTATCGTATCTATTATTTTTCAAATATTTATCTGACATCCCGACTCTACAGCAAAAAAATCTGCTATTAGGCCCACTACACAAATCTATCCGCATATATCTGACTCTTGGGAAGCATGCATAAGTTTCAAAGATGGTTGTCTTTTATATTCCTGATTCTTCAAACATTTTAGCAATATTTTTAAATTCTGTTTCTTACGATGTGTATTACTAATTTTACACAGTAGACATATTGCAAAAAGATATTCTATATTGATATTATTGAAAGAATGTGAGGGTAAGAAAAAGAAGTAAATTGAATTAGTATTTAATGAAAATGATTATAAAACTCTGATTACTATTAATATTCTTGATGCCGTTTCATCATGGCAAATCAAGAATATTGGAATTTTTCGAGAGAAATATCCATTGGCAAATCTTGTCACAACTTAACGCACCTTCCAGAGTTCTCAGCGCAATGTTCGTTACTTGAAATCTTTTTGGGAATGCTAATGCATCATAAATGCTTACTAACATGAAAGCAATTTTTATAGAGCTAAAGTGTTGTGGGATATTAACTGAATTCAAGATGAAGAAGACATTATACACGTTATTCCCGGTGAACTCACACTTTGATTCTATTTTTAGTAAATTATTACTTCCGATATATGTATATGTACTATCTTAACATTTTATACAAAGACATATCTTTTGAACTTTTAGTGGCGCAGGAACATTCTTTTTTGTTATACAATGTTCCTCAGTCGCTATTGGTATTGCATTTTAACAGCACGTGGATGCGGTACCGACAAAGTCGGTAAATTAACAAAGTTAAAATGATAATACTGTATATAGGACTGTTTCTTCTTTTGCTTAAAATTTTACGTCATTACCTTTGTTAGTAAATATTTGTTTGTTATTGAGAAAAAGTACTTCCGACGATTTTTAATGTAAAATTTTGTAAAGAATTTGCATAAAATTTTGTCTTTCGAACGAAATTTCGTGTTGCGGAAATGTTTCGGTAATGAGTGCATGTTAAGAACAAGAATTTTTGAATGGTATAAAATGTTCAAAAAAGATAGAAAAGTTGAAGGAGGAAAACTTTCACTTCAACATGAGCAACATGTCAAAGAGATAAAGGATTTAGTGATCGATTGACAATTCGAAATATAATTGATTGTGTTAGAATATCATTTGATTCATGCCACTTGATTTTGAAAGACAATTTGGACGTAAGACGCGTCACATCTCGCATTGTTCCAAAAACGCTGGATTTTTTCGAGAGGACCCCATCTACCTAAGATTGATTGTCTGTATGTATTATTGTCTACAGCTCGATTGCCTATATTCATTTTTGCGCACAAATAAAAATTTCAGAAGTGAAGTCACATTTGCCTACAAGTATTGTTGCCTATAGTTCGATAGCCTACAAGCATTACTTTTCTGTTTTAAAAATATAAATTCTCTATTTTAAAACACAAATTCTGTTTTAACACACAAATTCTTTGTTTTGAAAACACAAATTCTCAGCTCTAATAACACAAATTCTTTTTTAAAAACATAAACTATTTTTTAATATAATTTAAATATAGACAATACTTGTATAGGCAATCAATCTATAAACAATAGTACACTGAAAAAATTGTAATTTTACATGGAAATTACATGTTTATGATCGGAAAATTACTTAAATATGATTGGAAATTTACTAGAAATTCTATGTAAAAATTACATGAATGTTTTTCAATGTAATGTGTGTGCAAACGTATTTACCTTTGTTTCTTCATTTTATATTTATGCGTAAAAGTGCATGTAGGCAATTGAGCTGTAGGCAACAATACATGTATAAACAATCAATTTACAGGTAAGAGGAGCTCTCTCCAACAAGAATTTTTCTTGTCTTGTTCGTAGTTTTATAGCCAAAAATTCAACGAATAATTTCGAATATTCGTCTGATACGGTACCGTGTGATTTTTTCCTATTCTCTCGGTTGAAATTACTGCTTCGTGGACACCGTTTTGAATCGATAGACACGATAAAAAAAGATTTCGCCACGCATTGAAGGCTATACTTAAAATCGACCAAAAAAGATGCTTCGAGCAATGGAAAAAACGTTAACATAAATGTATTGCAATGAGAGAGAATTATTTTAAAGGGACGATATTGGATGAATAATTTCATAGTTTGCATTTTATTGATCTCAGTAATTTTTAATCACAGTAGTATACAGGAGATGGACAAAATAATGTGAAACACTTAGGAAATATATCATTTTATTAATAAAAGGTTGGCTCATTATTTGTTATTAATAAAAATTTTTATTCTTGTTAATGGAATAGCTTTTTATTATTAAGAATGCGAATTTATTATTATTCACTTTATGATTAGCTAAAGAAGGACTGGTGATCGAAACGTATATGATTTGTTGATCTTATATTATTAGTATAATTATAAAATAATAATTTAATTAAAAAAAAACTTGATTTGGCTCGATTATTAATCACTATTTATATTGTTATTTACATAATATGAGTGATTTCACACTTTTTTTGATCACATTACAATATTTTGTCTGCTCTCTATATGTGTCTGAATATATTGTAGCATAGCCGTACAGCATTCTCAAAATGTGTACGCACTTTTGTTTTTCCTGTCTTATGAATGTAGATTTATTTTCACTAGTCAACGTTTAAAAAGTAACTACTATAAATATCTCGTGTCTTAATCGAAAAAACTTGAAAAAAATGTGCGATTTTTATTTTAACAGTCGGAGATGTCAGTATGTTGTATTAAATCGTTATTTCAATTTCATGATCCCTTACTTGTCTTCATTTTGAAAACTTTTTTCTGAAATTTACTGATAATGAGTTTTCGCGTCAGATTTATTTTCCGAGAAATATCCTACCTCATCACATTCCATATCAATTAACGCGAAAAAAAGAATGAATGTTTGAATTAATATACAGTGCGTTTGATTTAAGTGTATATTTCTTTTAAATAATAGAATTATAAAACATTTTTTAAAATAAAAATTATTTTGCTTGAAAACCTCTATATCGTTTAAACTAATATTCTAATTTTTTATTTACTATTTTACAATAATAAATTTTTTAAATAACTTTACCTTTTAATAGAATAGTATATATTTTTTTCCAGAAAAATATATTATAATTTAATAATAGGCAAAAATTAACATATCGAACATATATGAATGTGTATTACAATACAATTTACACTATAATACAGTAAAAAATTATAATAATTGCATATCATAAGCGAAACAAGTTTTGACTTTACTCACAGTTTCAGCCTCTATTATCAAAGAATTATATGTATATGCTTATATATATAATAAATCTAACTATTAATTGAACAATCAAATGATAAAAAAATAGCCGTAAATGTTGATGCAGTCAAATATTAGATATAAAATCAAAGGTTGATCAATTATGGTCTATAACGTAATATAATAATCATGAAAATCAATTCTATGGTGGTGAATAATAGAAAATTTTTAATTTTTCCTTTTATCTATGATTTCGAATAAAAAAAATAATAAAAAATTTTTAATTCTTCCTTTTATCTATGATTTTGTTACATGCTTCTTCTAATCATAAATAATTGTCAAAGAATTCTCCTTAATGCAAACGAATTAATATCCAAATCAATATCATATGATATTTATTCATAAAAATGTAATAAGTGAAATTACTAGTCAATGCAATAAAATTACTTATATTTTAACCTATTTTAACCTATTATTAAATTATATTCTTCTGGATATTAATAGAGCGAACTGATTTTTTATACTTTATATTTATTTTATTATAGTTTTGTGAGATATTTTATTATAAGTTCAATCATAACAGGTGCAATAAAATCTAATTTTCGATAATGATTTGTGAGATATCTTTACTTGTATTACTTCTGGATATGAGCGGAAAGATAAAATATTTCCAATAAAAAAATGTTTATTAAAAAAACTTTTATTTAAGTCGTTATAGATTTTAAATAATGTAAGTTATATTTAATAAATTTTTTATATTTTTATTATTTATAAAAATAACTGAGTTTTCATTTAAATCAAACGCTATACATATATGAAAAATAAATACAAAATGAAATCTTTCATTCATCATTTAAGCGAAGATATTAAAACTTTTTTTATATATTTAAAAAAAATAGGAAGCTTCTTATTGAATTCTTTAGAGTGAATTTTGAAACATAAGACTCAAATATATATATATATATATATATATACATATATACATACATACATACATACATACATACATACACATCCAGGGTGTTTAATTATTGGTACAATACTTATGTGCAGATGGAGCGGACTAAACTTGTGAGGTGAAAGTCTTGTACCATTTTGCAATTTTGTAATTAGTTAATGAGAAATTACTATTAGAGTTTTTTTACTATTGCGTTGGTTTGTATCGACCTAAAATGGATTGCTCTGCTATTGGTTGGTGTTACATGCTCTAATAGTAGAGCATATCATTAATCCGACTCGCTACAAACTTGCTCGAAAACACTAAAAATTAGCGAATATACTCGGTTTACCAAATCTGAATGCGCAATGAGATATAGCAGTTATACTACGTTTACATGGCTCGATTTACGCCGAAGTTATAACTAATGTTAGAACTCTGTGTGTTAGAACGTGTGTAGCGTTACTTTATAATAAAATTACTGCATCGATGTAATCTTATTAAATCTTCCTATCTTAATTGCCTTCCTTGAAGGCAATTTATCCTTCGAGATTGCTCAATATGCCTCATAGGTCTATTGAGCCACTTTGCTTCTTTTTAATTAACAAAATTTTTTTCTTATTTACAAAATATATTAAAGATTTATTTAATTATTATATGAACCAGAAGTGATGAACATGCAATGTTTTAATGCAATTCTCATTATTTTATTGTAATTATATGAAGATT
This sequence comes from Acromyrmex echinatior, assembly GCF_000204515.1. The sequence goes on from NW_011626968.1 coordinate 774,506, forward strand.
TATAATATTAGATCATTTAAAAAGTATCCGCAGTTTTTTCATTCAAAAATTGAACAAAAAACCGCGGATACTTTTTAAATGACCTAATAATTTGAATAAAAAGTATCACAACTAACCCTGCTATATATCGGTTTTAATAATTATTGACATTTGAATTTGTTAAACATTAAAAATGATCCAATAGAACGAAAATGTTATTGTATGTTTAGCAATAATAAATTTTTTCAATAATAATTTATTAATTTAGTACTAACGCTTAACTCTGACTCATTATAGTCCTCTCATTTTATTAATTTTTAGTTTTTATTCTAATTGATTTTATTATTGTACTATTAAGTATTTTAATTTTTTTTTTTTTTACGTACATTTTTCTTATCCTTTAAAAGATTTCATTTTGATAAGCAAGACGGGGAATAATCATAGCTTAGAGCAATCCAGCACAATGCATCGCTCATGTGTAGCTTTTGATGCTTGTAGTAATTGCCGCGCCTAGTAACTATGACTGTTGGATAGCTATATCTCACCATGCGCTTGGATTTAACTGGGTTCATTAGAGAGTCTTTTCGAGTGACAAACTATTCCTCCTCTAATTGGACACGATCATTAAAGCTCCATAGGTATGGAAGAGATTGGAGAAAACTGATCACGTGGAGGTCATTGAAGTCTATTAATATGACACGTTTCCTACTCTCTTCCTGAGAAGCTCTCTAGTTTATTCGGTGATTTTTAGTAATTAATTTCTCTTAATTATTGCGAGAATTGTAAAATGGTACAGCACTTTAATTCTATATGCTCTATCTGCAAAAAAACATTGTGTCAATAATTAGGTAGCACCTTTTATATATATATATATATA
>NW_011626968.1:775704-790095 GCF_000204515.1 Acromyrmex echinatior
TGTCGTCTCTATCTTATCTATGCACTGAAGGGAAGAAATCACCCCTAGCATTTATAAATTGCTTAACATTTGTTTTATTTTATATTTTATTATATATTTTTTATTATATTTTTCTTTACGCAATCTAAGATAAGTCTGCTTTATTGCGCATGCAAAAATATTGTTTTATCGTTATTTTTTTTTAGATAACTTTAATCTACCTAATGACACTGAAGAATATTTAGAATTTAGCACTTTAATATTTGATAAAAATTTCATTCATTTTTTTCTTTATTATTTTTGAAAAATGACAGAAAATTTTAGATTTATTTTAATTGTCATACTTGTAGATGTTGTAAATTCAATCGGTATTGCATGAGATCTGGAAAGTTGCGTTAAATCGTCTCCACTTGCTATGCATTCGTGTCTGTGCTTCATTATTTCAGGCTTCTGAGTAATTGTCGCGATCATAGGATCGTGATGTCATAAGTGAAAGATAATATGTTGAAATTTCTTGCATGTTATTTGTAAGTAAAGAGAATTTGAATACAAAAGATAATAAGATTATTTTAAAGATTATTTTACTTGTAAAAATGGATCGATGCTATCCTTGCTTTACCCTTGATAATCAATAAACGGTTGTAAAAAGTACGTGAAATAAAAATAGACTACGCATGCACATTAAATAAACACTGATAAACGCACTTCATATGCCTTTTATGATTATTTACTGACTATCAAGAGGGGTAAGTATAGCTTCGGCCCATTTTTTACAAGTGTTTTAAAGCGATTTTATTATATTTTGTTTTATCTAAATTCTCTCTCTTTATTTAAAAATAGCACGCAAAAAACTTCCAACATATCATTTCTTGATTATGACGATCCAATGTGGTCAACTATACTCAGGAATCTTAAAGAAGAATTAATTCACACGATCGCGATTATCCCACTTCTTTCAACTTCATTGATCTTCATTTATTTACCAATGATCATTAAAAGAGAAATAAAACCTCACATAATTATTACATCCTACACATGATTCCAATTGACAGCACTATTTAACAAAAAAGATTTTTAACACAACATTGAAGATAAATTTCCCAGCTTTTGGCGCTATAAATACGATCATATTTATCAAATTATTTCACGTCACAATTTTGGAAAATGTGAAGTTGAAGTCACAAAAAAGCAATTTTAACAGCAAAAAAATTTATTGCTATTTTAGCGTATTTTAACATATCTGGAGACACGATAATGTCTTGAAATTAAACAAGTGCAGCGATGTGATGGGCGCGAAACCAGTCGTATTTCTTTATGCAAGCCGATGAGTTGTGGCGGACTAAGTCTATATTATTATATAACAATGTGTGACGTATTGGAGAAGTTTCATTCCAATCAAAATGAAATATATATTATTAGGAATTTTTTCCTTAACAAGTAAATTTTTTTATTAAAAATTAAATTTTTATTTTATCGATTATGGTTAAAAAGATACTTATTATTAATATAGGATTTATTATATCAAAGTTGCGATTTATATATTGGCTATTAGGATCCATATTCAAAAGATCTATTAAAAAAGTATTTTTTTAAGGTCAATGTACCGAATCCCTGTTTGATACATTTACCTTTTTTAATTGTTATTCAAAAAGAGAGTTAATAAAAATTTAAATTTATGTATCAATCCCTATATATGAATTATTTAAAAAATTTAAACATTTTTCAATTTTATCATTTGCTTTTTTGATTCTATTGTATTTTAAGTTTATTAATTTTGACTTTACGTTAATAATTATCAAGAACCTTTCTTAAATGATTAAAAATTTGAATGATTAAAAAAATATCGATATCTTTAATACATAAGGCGCAATTATAATGCAATAGTCCCTATATTAATTACAAATACTTTTTAAATGTAATTGCTGACGAATTTTTTTAAAAATATTTAATGTTGATTGTAGTAAAACTTCTTTAATATATTGTAATTATAATCTATTATACAAAGTACTTTAAAAATCCTTTTTGCAACTTTTAACTGTAAATTTTTCGAAATTGTAATGATAAAGTGATATACATCGTATTCAGTATCCAAAAACTACGGGAAACGATTATCCTCGTTTTTGTGTATTTTTTATTAAACTGTGTAATTACACACTCAGTATATAATAATTTAATAATTATTAGTAATTTCTAATTACTGGTAAAGGGAAAATTAATAATTTCTTATTACTTACGTCCACATTCATTTTTATTCGCATTGTTCTACAAATATTGATACTGCATGCCAACAAAGGGTGGAGAGACGCAAGTAAAAAAACAAAATGAAAAAATCAACATTATTTATTGACAGTCCACCTTTCGTACATGTATTTAATTTTGCATGTATCTAGGCTCACACTCATAATGTTGTTCCCATATATATATGAAACTTTACGTTTTTTTCTAGCATGGCATCTAAATTATTTGATATAGCATTTATTAATGCTTCTAGATGTTGCTCCTTCGAAATAAGATTTTATTAAATATTTGCAAGTCAATAGTTACCTGTGCAATTTATTATAGATTAGAGAACGTATATCACTCTGAAGAAAAAAACAAATATAATTTTTTGCTTTTTTTTCTAAAAACATGCTAGTATGTAACCTTTTTCGATACTTGAAGTATAAAAACAAATACGAAAATATTAGGATTTTTGCAGAATGCACATTGTTGATTTTTTTTTATAGATGTGAATTCAAGATAATAGATTATTGCTCTATAAATGTTCTTTAAAGCGTTTCAATATTTGTCGAAAAATAACTAGTTTTTTTTATATAAGAAACAGTATTTCTGAAAGATTTAATAGGTTTATTAGAATATTAGCGAGTTTTGAATAAATAAGTAGATTAGTAGCTAGGTAGTTATATCCAAGTTAGGATACTTATGGCGGAACCAGCTTATTCACCACAGTTTTGACATTTGATGATGGCCAAGCCGAAGATGAAGAAAATAGCTTGCCGCACATGGATGGTTTCCAGAGTAAACTTCCACCAGGAATACTCCCTCATGGATTACCGCAAGTTAAGGAAGTTCAGCCTGCAGTTACACAGGTAGAGCAAGAGAAAGAGAAAGAGAAGCCTAAAAAAGAAGGTGCGTAAATTATTAATGTTTTATATCATTTCTGTTAATTGAAAAAAAAATTTTAATTTTTATTAATTCTATAGTACGGGAACTTAGCGAGGAAGAAAAGCAAATGATTATTCTATCGGAAGATTTTCAACGATTTCTCGATCGCACTAGCAGAATTGTAGAAAGAGCATTGAGCGAATCGGTTGATATCTATACCGATTATGCTGGCACTATGGATGGCGAAGATGGAATGTAAGTAGAAAATTACAATTGAAAGATTTTTTTCACAATAAATTGTTCGCCGATTTTAAGATTCTTATTAATATCTGATAATAATCTGATTACTAATATTCTTATGAAGATGTTTATTAAAAAAAGTATTAAATCAGAGTAGTTAATATCACTTTTATTAAATTGCTTGTCAATTTAATAAAAGTGTTATTACTACTCTGGGTTTTACTCATGATGATTTGAAGATGAAAAAAGATTTTGGTGGAATTTGCAAAAATCAAATATGTATATAAATTTACACAGAAATATTTAAGTTAACAAAGATCCGCTTTTTGATCGAATAAAGAATTCTCGTACATAATTATAATTAAAAGATTTTTTTGTTAATCTTCTTTTGTTTCTAAAATAGTATAGTTGCTTGAGATAATAAATACGTTCTGCGATATAAGAATTGTTCTGAATTTACAGGGATGAGAAGAGTCATCAACGACTCTGGCTAAATCGCTCGTTCATCTGTGAGCGATGGTCCCGTAATCGTTGCGTGACCTCCATGGATTGGTCGCCGCAGTTCCCCGAGCTTTTAGCAGCTTCGTACAACAACAACGACGACACTCCGAACGATCCTGACGGTGTATGCTTAATCTGGAACACTAAATTCAAGAAAACAACCCCAGAGTTTATCTTTCACTGTCAGTCACCCGTTATGTCTACCACGTTCGCCAGATTCCATCCAAACTTGATCCTGGGCGGCACTTACTCTGGTCAAATCGTGCTATGGGACAACCGAGTACAAAAAAGAACTCCCATACAACGCACCCCCTTATCTGCCACTGCGCACACCGTAAGTGACTTATCACTTTTTTAACATAACTTAATTAGCTAATTAAGCTCTTGGCTTCTAAGCTTAGAAAGCGAGAATGAGGAAGTTATTATTTATTCTGCAGCATCCAGTATACTGCTTGAACGTCGTTGGAACGCAAAACGCACATAATCTAATTAGCATTTCAACAGACGGCAAATTGTGCTCGTGGAGTCTGGACATGCTGTCACAACCGCAAGAGGCATTGGAATTACATACGAAGCAATCGAAAGCAATCGCCGCTACGTGTTTGGCCTTTCCGCACGGCGATGTTAACAATTTCGTCATGGGAAGTGAGGACGGAACTGTTTACTCGGGTAAGTGCGGTTGTCCATGTATGTGAAAATATTGAAGAATAAACTTTAAAAATTTTAACATTTTTGAATAGCCTGCCGGCACGGTAGCCGTGCTGGGTTGACGGAAACGTACGAAGGTCATCAGGGACCGGTCACTGGCATTAGCGCACACGCGGTGCAAGGCGGTATAGACTTTTCCCATTTATTCCTGACATCCTCTCTCGACTGGACTATCAAACTCTGGAGTTTGAAAGAGAACAAGCCACTCTATTCTTTCGAGCATAATGGTGACTACGTTTATGACGTTGCTTGGTCTCCAACACACCCGGCGCTGTTCGCTGCTGTTGACGATTCGGGCAGATTGGATTTGTGGAATTTGAATCAGGATACGGAGGTACCCACCGCTAGCGTCATTGTCGATGGATGTCCTGCTCTGAACAGGGTATCATGGACGCCAAGCGGGTTGCATGTTACTGTCGGAGACGATACTGGTAAAATATGGGTGTATGATGTCGCTGAGGTACATATGATATTTTAATGATTTTCTCTTTATATAGTATTTGTACAGCCTATATAGTATTTGGCACTATTGCGTGCTGAAACTTATAGTATGTTGTACTTAATTTTTTGTTCAATACAGCATCTAGCTCATCCAAGAATTGATGAATGGAACAAATTCTTGTACACGCAACAGGACCTGAAGAACAACAAAGCGGATGAAGAACTGGATAAACTTAATCTTAGTTCTGGGCCGTCTTCGTTAACATCTATGACCTCTATTTCATCAGTTCCTCTTAGATAAAAATTGATATAATTTAATTTGCTCTAATTTTTTGTTGCAACTGATTACACTTGCAATCGTATAAAGAGCAACTAAAACTTATTTAGCTCGTAATGTGTAACAAATAAAATAAAAATAAAGGCAATAAGCGAGCAGTTAATATAATAAAGATGTTAAAAATTAATTTATTATATTGTTTGATAAAAAGGACCGTATGCGTTTCAAACTCACAGTCTTCTTCAGAGATGTTAACGTACACAATTTTAAAAATAAAAACGCAGAAAAAAATTAGAAAAAAACATTAGTTATTGAACATTAGTTATTGAATCAGTTAGAATGAGAATGTCGACAAGAACCTAATCGTAAATCAGAACCATGTAAGATGTTCGTTGTCGATATCAAACAATTGTATTCGGATTCTTCGGTCAAAAAGTATGTTATCAAATGATCAATAATTAATAGAACGAATTGGATGTAGTCATTTTCCCGTTCTTCGGCGAGAAAATGGTACATCCAGATATTTTTTTGATCATTGAAGTTGCCAATACAAAGATGTGTCAGTCAAAAGATAAATTTTCCAGAATTCCAAGCAAGACAAAGGTGATATAGAATCGAAAATGTATGCATTGTACTAATGAGAATTTAGCTTTTTGTCTACGACGAGTCGCAATGTATGTCATAATCATATAAGATATAATCTGAGGAGATTCGGCTGATAATTTTACTGGATGTACTCTATTGTGAAAGATTAGTCGCTAATTTTCTATTCTTTGTTAATAGAAGTTAGCTATATCAAACAACTCTGCTTTAAAAATAAACATATTAACTTCGAACATATATATGTATTATTATAACATGTTAAATATATTAATAATTATTATAATACAAATATATATATATACGTTTAACCAAAATACGATAACAAATATTAGTCGAATAAATCTATATTATTGTAATTGTAAATAAGATTTTGATTGTATTTTTTGAAGGATTATTACAAAATCATATAATTTGTTGAAAAAAACTCAAATATATCTTACGTATATCATACATATACGTTTTACAATATAATTTATCGGTATTGCTGTAGTGTAATAAGACAAGATGAAACATTGCGCATAACAGCAGTAGCATACTGGAGGTCAATCAAATTTAGGTCCACTCTCCTACTGCGTATTCGCGGGAACGTTTCATTTTGTATTTTTACACCATAAGTATTGCCAGCACTTACGATAATATTATTAAAAAAAAAAATTTACGAGATTAAAATCACTATATAAGAACATGAAAATAAATATTCTCTGAATTTTAATATTGTAAAATAGGAACCCTAATTTATTAATTTATACATATAATGTATTCATATATCCTTTACTAAAATAATTTGCTCATGTAATTTGTTTTATTTGTTCACTTTTCATAGCTATTTTAAGGCATTAGGTATTCATTAGATATTTTTGCATTATTAGGTATTCATTAGGTATTTTTGTAAGATTTCGTTTACGTTAATGCAAATGCATTTATTGTAAAATATCGTAAATAAAATCTTTTTAAACATGTATTTCAATTTTCGGTTTAATGCGTGGGGATTTGTTGCATCACCTATATGTATATAAATTATTTAAAAAATTTGAACATTTTTTTATTTCAATATTCGCTATTTTAATTCCTATTTTAAAATTATCATCAATAATACATGAAAAAGCTAATTGTCGGAAAAAGGACCTAAGTAGAATTGTGCCTTTATCCCGCCCATCCCCTTAATTATAAATTGAGCATAAATAGAGCATAAATAGAGCATCTACCTGAAGAAGACTGCGCGTGGCGCAGTGGGAATGCGCCAAGTTTTAACCATGAGATCATATTTCGAGTAAAATTTTATTTTTTCCCATAAACATTTTTTACATTACAATAAACATTTTTTTTTACATTACAATGTACAATTAACGTTTTTACGATAAATATGCTACAATATGTATTGTTGGGGTTTGTATGAAATCTGTACTGACAATCATTTCATTGACAATGTTTTAATCGACACCATTTGACAGATATTGATTTCGCTGACAATATTAATTGACTGACATGATGAAATCACTGATAATGTTTACGTCAACACTTGTTTTACCGATATTGACTTTGTATTTATCTATACATATGTATGTGGACAAGACTATGTTTGTATGTCATTAAGAATTTTTTGTAATATTGTGTATCTGCAGATACGGTGAATGTCACGTTATTCAGTGGAAAGTCGAACTGCGCATGCACAGCTCGATTTTCCATTAAAAATTCCTTAGTCCCTATTTTCGTCGGTATAAATTTCACAATTCATTTCATCGGTAATTTTACACTAATTTTGTCGCAAAAGAAATATTAAGTGGAACTACAACGATAGTTGTTTCATTCTTTTTACATAATAAGCACAAGTTGAGTTCGTCGAATGCTGTTGGACAGAAATTGTTTTGTCTAATCGTGAAGAACTATATGAAAATTTCATATAATTTGTATATCTTTGTAGTGTCATTTATCTAATATATTTCTTTTGCGAGGAAATTACCAGTTATAAAATTACCGGCGAAAATGACATATAAACACAGTATATATGTATAGATAAACATAAAGACAATATTGGTAAAACAAATTTGATGTAAACATTGTCAGTGGCATTTTACCATGTCAATCAATTAAAATATTGTCGGCGAAATCAATGTCGATCAAATGGTGTCGATTAAAACATTGTCGGTGAAATAACTGTCGATGTGTGATTTCATACAACCCATCTAATATGATACTTTAATATTGTTTATGTACGCGGCATTTAAAATGCATGCTCTCTATAGTGTGATGCGAATTTAAATGTTAAAAGGGTTCGGAAGGGTGTAAAGAGAATCGATAAATTAAAAAAAAAAAAGCTCCTTTAGAAATATATTTGTTTTTATTTCGTTTTAGAGAAAATCGTAAAAAAAACAAAACGTATAGTTTTTCTTTTTATACTTATTTATTACTTATTTATTCACACTTATATTTATTCACGTTGTCACTTAATATAAATATTGTTCAAAATGTTGGCCTTTTACAGCAAGCATTGCATCTCATACAGACAGCTCGTGTAGCCAAATACTGATCTGGTCAACGTATTAACTCGCCGATCCGGTACTCTTCTGTTTGGAAATCAGCACGCATATTCTCACATCGCCTGGTAAGCATTACCGTTGCAGAAACCATACACGAAAACCAGTTTAGCATATTCAACGTCAGAATATGTACGCAGCATATTGTAACGGGAATAATTCATTTGATTCTTCTGATGAATAACTGATGAATTTATAAGAAAAAAGTAAAAATGTAAACAGTTAAAATAGTTTTCACCAGCAAATTGAATGTTTTTGTGTATGATTTTAGCGACAATATAATTAATAATAAATGTGCGTTCTACGACACAGACTTTTGCATAATGCACAGTGCATAAGAAAATCAACTAACCAAAGTTGCTCTTTTTTATGAAATAGAAAAAAAGGAAAGGTTCTAATTGGTTATATTTTGATTTTCTTATGCACTATGCGTTATGTAAGAGTTTGTGCGATCATAATACTTCAGAGGCAGTATGAGACTGAAGCAACTATGTTTGTCTTTTTTTACAAATTTATATAATATGTCTGCTCGCGTTACTTGAAATCCCCCAAAATTGTTGCACTTAAAATGAGATTGATATATATTTGGACGTTGAACGAAAAGAGAGAAAGCGAAGAGTGCAAAAAGTGCGTGCAATAGACTTTATTGTCAGAACAGAAACGCAATTCTGGCAGAACTAGAGTAGTAATATTATATTACACACAAATTAAATTAATGAGCAATTTAATAGTGTTGATGTTAAATATAAGTTAATTCGTAAAGACTCTTTACTAATCACAAAGAAAATAGGTAAAATAGAGCAATAGGTGTTAGGCGCGATAATTATTGCGCAAAACAATTGTTGTGGATACACACAAAATTTTTATTAAATAACCGTTTACATGTTTTGACTTATTTTTGAGCCATCTTAAGAAATTAATTTTATAATTATAATACCTATAACTAATTCATTCCAGTGAGCCCTCCACATACTTACGGAAACTTTAATATTAAAAAATGATTCTAATGACAATCCAAATTGTGTTCAAATTTAGGACAAAATTATTTAAAAAACCGAACGAATTTTTATATTACAATGAGAAGGAAGCTCACAGCAACGAGAATTCATTATGTCGCAAACAATTATATTCTATTAATGTAGTCAAAAACTAGTTTTGCCAACCAGTCAGTGTCATTCTTTCATTGTATTAAGATTATTTTATTTGAAACTTTTGACTTGGTATTGATTTCCTTTCAGATTACAATCGATATTAAATTATTTTTTCACAAGATACAATTAATTCTTAATTACAACTAAATTTAAAAGTTATTTCACTGATTTAAACAATTAATTTTGACACTGATTCGCTGACGAGTCAAAAACTACATTAATAGAACATAATTATTTGCGATATGAATTGCTGTGAGCTTCTTTCTTTTTGTGATATAAAAATTCGTTCGGTTTTTTAATTAATTTTGTCCTATTAAATTTAACACAATTGGATTGTCATTAGAGTCATTTAAAGTTTCCATAAATATGTGGAGGGATTCACTGGAATGAATTAATTGTAGGTACTGTAATTATAAAATTAATTTCTCTCTCTGAAGATGGCTCAAAAATGAGTCGAAACATGTAAGCGGGTTATTTAATAAAGACTTTTGCGTTCCATATTGTTTGTTTTGCGCAACAATTACCGCGCCTGACTCCTATTGTTCTATTTTACCTATTTTCTTTGTGTTTAGTATTGATGTTTATAAGTATCTTTATAAGTTTTTTTACACACACACACACACACACACACACACACACACACACACAAAACGAAGCAAAAACAAGTATATTTTTAAGGAAGTTTTTTCTTAGTTTATCGATTTTTTTCTTCCTATACTCCCGAAGTTTTGACATTTGAATTCGGGACATTCCAGTATACATACTAGTTATTACGAAGAATATTTATACTCACAGGAAATACATACTTATTATTAAGGAAATGGAAGTAATAAGTAATTTGTAACGCAGTTATTTTCTTTATCGTTATTCTATTATAATAACAATTTGGCAATAATGAATTTTTTTATAACTAAAACGGTATCAGGGTTGGAAAATCACTCGATTGTTACATAATTGTAATGAATTGGAAAAGTCACTCGTTACTGAAAAAATTAACTCGGCACTTGTAACTCGTTACTTTTCAGTTGTTACTTCTGATAAGGTAAAGTAATTTGTTACAAATTAATTTTTTTAGTAAGTAAACGCGTAGTGATGCAAATTTTACTTTTCAAAGTGATTTTCCTAATCTTAGCGCAATCTCAGCGTTTAGTTAGTTATCATTGTGATATGTATTAGGTGTTGGAATTAATTCGTAGCGTTTTACAAGTGATGGGAAGTACTTTCATTAATGTATTTTTTAATGCTCATGTGAAATAAATAACATTCTTTCATTAAAAAACGCTACGAATTAATTCCAACACCTAATATGATTATAAGAAATTGCAATGTTATTATCAAACTGTTATTACAAAAAGCAAAAGAAAAAAGTAATGAAATGGTAACTTCTCTATTCACTAATTACTATTAAAGCTTCAGACGTTCATCTAACGATAACGATGCTCGTACGGAATGAATGAGATTCGGCAAGATATTTTTCGCAATAAAATATTATATTTATTAGATTTTAAAGTGCTTAAAGATTATTATAAAGATGATATAAGCATCAATATTATTTAATTGCTTGTTAATTTAATTTATTTGATATTACTATTTACTACTCCAATTCTTAGAATTGTGTTTTAGGTCTGAACAAAAATTTGGCATGCAGTTTACAGGATTGAATTTGTATATATATATATATATATATATATATATGTAAATTCAACACATACGGAATTGTTTAGCTAAGGGTCCAAGTTTGACTGTTTAGCTTTTATTTTTTAACTCTATTGTGTGTTCATATCGCCTTCTAACGATATTTTAATGTTATTAGATATTAGAAATAGTACTTTTGATTAATCTTAATATGTTTTTAATTATATTCATTCATAAATTCGATACTTTTAAAGAATGTATGATTTAAAAAAACCATACGATTTAGTAGGCGATTTGAGACGATCGGTTGCCTAAATCGTATCTTTTGCAGCATGCTACAAAAAAATTTATAATAAATTATTTGATTTTTTATCGGTGAAAAACATAATAGATATTAAATATGTAATAATAGAGGTCTATAACAAACTACAGTTTTCAGTGTTTCTTTGAATATAAATCAGCATCAAATAGAAAATATTACATAATACGAAATAACTTAAGTGATACGCATTCGAAAGTCGGAAATTCTCACTTATTTAACCTGATGCGATCCTGTGACGAGATTCGAGTAACGATTATAAATGGACCTGAGTATTACAAGTAATTTTAATATCGCAATGTATTTCGCACCGACTATACGTAACAATTAACATGAAGAAAAATTGAAACCCCACGTAACTGACGTTAAAAAAAGTAACACGATTATATAATAAATCTCTCTGATATCACGCCTCTTTGAATATCGTCACTAATCTCAATTAACCGCGGCGAAAGAATAAGGACAAACACGGTTTCCCAAACACATAAGCGATATAACGAAATAGCAGTTAATTAATCATAGATTTTGCACGGTTCTCGTCTCCTTTCTCCATTAATCTTTGATAACGCGGACAAAAAATAGGACGCACGATCGCCACTTCGGTACTATCGGTAATATTCGTAAATAACACCGCGCGAAAACAAGCGTTTCATTTATCCGTGGGCTAACGTGGCATACAGAATTAGTATTCAAAGCCCCGATATTATCGAGCTTAACGAGACTTCTATAGCAGGAAACTCGCGGGGTATTGATTTTACAAAGTCACCGAGGCAAGCCAAGCTGGCAGCACATGAGACTCGCCCGTTCATCGGCGAATTAGCGTCGATGAACTTCTCTGAACCCTGGAGTTGAGTTCGGATTCATTGAGTCTCTGTCTTTCTCTCTCTCTCTCTCTCTGTCTCTCTTTTTCTTTCTTCCTTACTCTCTTTCCATACCCCTTCTTTTGGATATACACGATCGCTTAAGTAGATGGAACGAATTGCAAATAACTGTCGGCGCAATGGCGGGCATTCCGTTCAAACTGCGTAATTACGGCTTTGCGATCCACATAGATCCACCCGCGGTAATCGTGGATTTTTGTGCGACGCATAAAAGAGATTTGAAAACTCATTCGAGTGGAGGCGCCCGTAGGGAGAAAAGGTTCGATTGCAGGAAGAACTCCGTGGAATAGTTCCGCTCGAGTTTTACGTAATGCGATGAGCGGACGAGTATGTGTTGTGGCAACTTTAGGGAAACACTGGAGTCCACTTTGAAGAGTTCTTTGAAGAGTTCAAATCGCTACGCTGTAAACCGGGGGAGGGAGTTAAGGAGCGCTTGGACGCATTGTAAGTGCAAATTTTTCTAAAGAACTACAACGACCAATCAATGTGCTTATTCCCCTTTCGCGATAAATATGCGACATTGCACGTGGTATAATAGAAAAATAGTATCTCATTCCCTCGTGAAGATGATAATTTATATTTGTCAAAAAGAAGAAAAAAAGAACTAAGACACGAGCACCTCTGGGATGGTTTCCTACGTCGCATTACGTTCTTACGTAGTATAGAATACGCGTCCCAGCAGAGACGGCTCCGTATCCCTTATAATCAGTATCGCACGCCCAAGTTACGGCAGCTCTGTGCCGTACGCACATAATTTATTCGAGTACTCTCGTTTTAGGTGCACTCTATAAACAGCATTTACCGCCACATCGCATTTTTCCCTTTGCTGCGCTGTGTAACAAATTAATTAGTCCAGACTGTATTATACATATTTTCAAAATAATGAAGAAATGTAGATTATATTGTAGAATAAAAGAATTCCGTCTAATTTCATGGAAATTGACTTTTCGAAATTGGCTAAATTTTAGATGTGTTGTAGTTCTCATTATTTTAAACAAATATCTCCATGGAACCAACCTCCTCCTGGCTAGTTTTTTTTGCTACAAGTTTTGCAAGGTTCAGATTCAAGCCATTTTTTAAAAATTGAGTTTCCATATATTGTTGATATTATTTCATTATTGATAACTATATATATATAATAGGTATATATATGTATGTTGTATATATACATATACATATATATATATATATATATATATATATATATATATATATATATATATATATATATATATATATATATATATATATATATATATATATATATATATATATATATCAAAACATTATTATTACATTAAAATATTAAACGTTTCGGCCACTATCTGGCCATCTTCAATAAATTAATAATATTTTTAAAAGATTATAAAATATATTAATATTTTTGATGTAATAATAATTAAATATCACAAACTTGTGCTGTGGTTTCTTATGCTCTTCTTTTTATACTTGTTAAATTTATAACCACGTTTGTTTGTACGATTTATGATTCCTTTAATTATTTTATATATAAAAATATTGAAATAGAGGTATTGAAAATTAATAGTTTTTAAGTTGATTTATACTTGATCTTTTTTAATTTCACTTTTTAATATTATAACAATAAATAACAAATAAAATAAATAGAATAATATAAAAATGTATTTTTTAAATAAAAATAGTATGTTTTAAATATAACTTTCATACGAATATAGTTTATTTAAATATTAAAATATTTGTAAAAATACTCGCAATACATATATCCTTAAGTCACGATGAGAGAGATGTGAACATTCCTAATAACATTTCAAATTAATTTTCCGCGATAATCTGGCCTGATAATTTAAAATGATCGAAGATTATCACTGTTTCATTTCCATTAAAAAATGTTCTGGTAAAAATTTCCGGCCATAATTATTTTAAAAGGCAATTACGAACGCTCAAGCTTTAATTTTCTTTCCTTTTATAAATATTATATTATCGTGTGTCAAATAACAAGCTTTTTGAAGAATCGGGTATGAGAAATATTTTTAATCTC